>SKCR01021680.1:0-157121 GCA_019454045.1 Zanthoxylum bungeanum | reverse complement strand
TCATCCCTAAAACTGAAATTGATATGGGCCTCAACCCTGGGACTCATCCCCAAACTGTGATGTGGGCCTCGACCCTAGGATTCATTCCGGATTCATTCCAAAACTCTGACGATGTGGGCCTCAACCCTAGGATTCATTCCCGGATTCATTCCAAAACTCTGCTGATGTGGGCCTCAACCTAGGATTCAATCCTACACTCTGACGATGTGGGCTTCACCCCCGGGACTCATCCCCAAAACTGAAACTGATATGGGCCTCAACCCTGAGACTCATCCCCAAAACTGAAACTGATATGGGCCTCAACCCTGGGACTCATCCCCAAAACTGAAACTGATATGGGCCTCAACTCTAGGACTCATCCCCAAAACTACTACTGATATGGGCCTCAACCCTGGGACTCATCCCCAAAACTACTACTCATATTTTGATGATTCTAGTTGGCTTGTCTTTGTCGTTTTCTCTTTTTCTTCTTTGAAACCTGTGAATACAAAATAAAACAAACACAAAAAAGAATGCAAAATACGTTACGTGTATGCATGCATGCATGAATGAATTTCCTATTCCGTTGGGTTAGGTCTTCCGCCAGTTCTCCAGGTGATTGCTCAGTCTTCTCTCTAGTTTCATGACTCAATATCTTGTTATGTCCCTGATTCGCGATGTGGGAGACTGGTCGCCCCCAGTCTTGGTTTACCTTTTCTGCTCTCCGCTGTTTGTACTTGGTCAAGATGAACCACATGGTGGGGCCTTCCATATCATCATGCTATATCACATGCTATGAAATAGTCCCAATAGCTACACATATTATCGTCCTCAAAGAATGCCTAGTATTGAAACCAGAGAACCTTCAAAACATTCAATGCAACTCAAATCCAAGTCTTTGAATAAAGGATCTAAGCCAGACTCAAAGTGTGTGTGTGCAAATGTTCCTTTGCAGATTCATCCCCAGGTAAGCCAACTCAATGATTTTGTCAGAAAACTGTGATCGATGGGTCAAACCAACCTAGATGTCTCAATTATGCCTGCAGTTGCTTTTCTGTGCTCAATGTGGTATGGTTTTCTTTCTTTTTTGTCTCTTTCTTTTTCTTTTCATTTTGAACTTCTTTTTTTCTTTTCTTTTCTTTTTCTTTTTTTTTCTTTTTTTTTCAACACACCTACCCTTTAAGGTAGCATTTCTCCTCATGGTGGTCCTAATACTCGCCCATGGGTAGCTTCACGCTTATCAGTTATAGGTGGTTCAATTCTTTTTTCTTAGAGACTTTTCTTTTATTTTCAACCATACCATACATCATAACATAAGCAAATCAAGGTAGACATATAAGTAAACGGTCATTCGCCGACCTACAATTTCTTCAACTAGTCACTTTGCTAACTACTCAGGTTTTCACTGCTAAGAACCATAATCAAGTGCTTATGAGTCTAACATAGATCAATTACTCAAATTATCAGATAAAAGCACGTCGAAGGTTTATCGTTTCTAAGATTTCACCCTAAAGCAATCAATTTCATCATCGGACTTATGTCTACTATCATATCTTGGCTACTTGGGATTGAAACATAGAATCATATCTTGCTGCTTGAGATTGAAACATAGCATTATATCTTGCTGCTTAAGAGTCGTGTTTTGCTTCTATTTTTTTCAAGTGGGTCAACACTTCTGTTATTCCTGGTTCATTTGCCTGTTCCTGGCTTTTGTTCTGTTGTTGGAATCCGGGTGGTGGATTGTTCATTTGCCCTGAATTGTTGCTCCATGCGAAATTGGGATGATTCATCCACCCTGGGCTGTAGTTGTTGGAATATGGATTGTTCCTCTGTTTGTTGAAATTATTGACATAATTCACCGTTTCTTTATGTTGGTTGAAAGATTCTGACTCAGGTGCTCCTCCAAATGGTGAACTTGTGGATCCACCATTAACTTTTATGTTAAGAGTTTCTAGATTTTTGCAAATCACATCCAGCTTGGAATTCAGTGCTGTGTTGGCTCCAACTTCATAAATTCCTGCAATTCTTTGGATCATGCTCCTTTCTATTGGCCATAAAGAATTGTTGTTGGCCATTTCTTCGATTAGGTCCCAGGCTCCATCTTCTCCTTTTGCCATTAAAGCTCCTCCAACAGCAGCATCGATTGTGGTTCTCATTATTCCAGAAAGTCCATTATAGAATGTTTGGACTTGAAGCCATTTGGAATCTCCAGGTGAGGACATTTCCGGAGCAAATCTTTGTACCTTTCCCAAGATTCGCAGAGGGATTCTGAATCTTGTTGTACAAAGGATGTGATGTCATTCCTCATTTTCCGGTTCTGGCTGGTGGAAAGTACTTTGCAAGAAATTGGGTGGCTAAAGCGTTCCAAGTTGTGATGTAACCTGCTGGTAGTGAATGTAGCCTAGCTTTAGTTCTGTCCTTCAAGGAGTATGGGAAAACACGCAATCTCATTGCTTCTTCAGCTTCTCGGTTGTAATTGAAAGTGCCGCAAACTTCCAGGAAGTTGCTGATGTGGGCATTAGGATCTTCAGTTGCATTCCCCCCGAACTGAACTGACTACTGAATCATCTGAATGCATGTTTTGATGTCACACGCATTTGCTGGTAAGAGAGGAAGTACAATACATGAAATGAGTCTGTCAACCAACGGAATGGTTCTGTCTCGAATGGGAATTGGTGGTGCAACCTCCAACGGTTCAGGTTCCATGTTGACTAAAGCTTCTTGGCCTTCTCGCCTTTCCCTTCTCAACTGTCTGATGGTTCTTTCAATTTCTGGGTCAAGCGATCGGAGTTCAAAGATTCTGGTTCGTCTCATGTAGTTTCTGAGAACCTGAAACACAAGAAAACAAAAACAATAAGTAAAAAGAAATTAGATACAAGTAACGTATCTAACCCCAAAATTAATAGTGAAAGATAAATAAGTCCCCGGCAACGGCGCCAAAAACTTGACCGGTGCTTACACACACGTATAACGCAAACGCACGTATCGATCAAGTAGTATAAAAATATCGATCCCGCGAGGACTTAATATCTAATCTATTAATTTTATGAGGTCAAATGATTACTAGTATCTAACAGGTTGTTTGATTGATTTGAAATAGTGACGATTCTAAATTTAAAAACAAGTAAATAAAATTGTTCGAAAGTAGGTTTTAAGAAAATTCAATATTAAAAACTATCTAGGGTTGTTATTTCTTCCAATATCATTTTAAAGATGAAGTGGTTATCTTAAAGTTGGGTAATATATTGTTTATTAACCTGGAACACTAAATTATGTGTAAGCCTCTGTCGATAGTCACACACAAATACCCAGTTTAACCCAATTGAACCATATGTCTATGTCAACCAAATTATCTGGATTCATTAAGTTTAAGTTCCAATTATGGCTACCCCCACCCGACAGGTATATGTCTATCCTGTAAGGAAATCTATTAAAGGGTTATCTATCCTCAAGGAAGATCGTGGACTATTGAGTCTAAGGTCGTAAACTTAAAATCCATATGTCTAGTTCATTTTAAGTTTCCCAGTTCAATTTTATTAATGGCCAGTTAATGAAAAAGCATTAAGATTAAGACTCAATAAATAAATCTTTATAAACCGGTGATATTGGATTTCATCACAACCCCAGATAACTAGCTTAGTTACGACACATATTTACGGGTAGTAAAAAAAACTTAAATAAAATAAAAGACATAAAGTAAAATACTGAAAATTAAATACTGAAAAGTAAATGCTGAAAGTAAATGCTGAAATTAAATACTGAAAATTAAATGCTGAAAGTAAATTACTGAAAAGTAAATTCCTGAAAGTAAATTGCAGAAAAGTAAATGCTGAAAGTAAATTACTGAAAAGTAAAAACTGAAAATTAAAGAAAGAAAAGTATTGTGCGTAAAAGTAAATTGCGGAAAGTAAAAACTGAAAAGTAATAAAAGAAAGTGCGAAAGCGGAAATTAATTACTGAAAGCTGTAAATAAAAAAACAAGATACAATCTTCTTAGTATTCTTAAGGAATTCCTTAGAAGAAAGTATGAATTTTACAAATGAAATGGCTTGGTATTTATAGGCAAAATTTTGCCTCCATCAAATCATCCACCAAATCAATTATTAATTGCTCCACTAATTGCTCCACCAAATCCATTATTAATTGCTCCACTAATCTCTTATCATGTTTGGTGATGATTTGATAATTTTTATTATTTATTTATTAATTTATTTTTTGCTTTGAAAATGATTGAAAGTGACTTTAATAATTACACACAACACACTTATGGATGGTTCATCAATTTTGGGCATGAAATCTTCAGAATTCGAAAGTATTTTGTCTTTCAAAGCTGTAGATATTTGAGTCTTCTTTAATCTGGAACTTGAATTAGCTCAATCCGATATCGAGTAAAACGTTATGCCCAAATTATAACAGATGCACAAAATTGGAATTTCCAAAACTGCACTTCGTTAAAACGCCCTTTCAAGTTTCAAATCTCCAAAATTAATATGTCAAGTCCAATTTTTGCCCTTATTTGACCCACATTTCGTCCTAAATGATTTCATTATGTCCCGATATTATTTTATCTGCAAAATAAACTAAAACACATCAAAACGTTCATCAAACCCGAGATGGGCTTGATGTGTGGTTTGGTGTGTGGTTTGTGGGGGTTTGGGCTAAGGGTGTGTTTTAAAACGGAGGTCCAACAAGCGAACCCGCAGCTACTCCAACAAATTAAATCCAACCATATGTCAATTCTTGACTCTTCCCTTCCGACGTCCGTTTCCCATGGCTTCCACAATTAAAGAGATAGTGTCTCCATATGAGACTCATCATCGGGCCTTATATGTAAAAATGCAGTGCCTACATATATATAATACTAGAAAGAAATTTTTATGCTCCTACTGATCCCACTGACAAATACGTATTCTCTATACTTTGATAAAACCAGATAATCTGACTGATATCAAAACTAGACAACACGGTTTTCTGGAAAGCTCATCTGAGTCTATAATAGGCTCCATAAGATAGTATATCAAACTGTGATCTTAGCAGATTACAAAATCTAGGGCCATTCTAGAATGAACTCTTCAAACTAAGAAATCACGACGGATCTCTCATTCGAAGAAATCACTCAAGAACGCCACTTTGCATTCTTTAGCCAAAATACATAGTTTAATCATAACATTAACCAACAGATCCATAATTGTTCAATTAGTGCGACTAGAGACAAGTTTTCTCAAATCTACAATAGACTATTGAGTATAACTTTCTCATTGTCATAATATAAAGGTCAAACCTTTATCGAGCTCACTTTGCTTTTGCTTCGCAAACAATTTGCATAATTTATGAACTATTCATAACGAAAGCCTAATCATGTTCAAAACTTGATCGTAGTAAGCTATGAACAATCTTAGATCTATGGTTCAATGGCAAGTTCCGGAATCGATATCAAATATCGCTCCCACTATAAGTTATAAGATAATTTTCTTCAATAAGAAAACAACAGAATCATTAAGTATCAAATACTTTATAAATGATTCTGACATCCTATTGGACTTATACAGAAGTTGTCTAAGGGTCTTTTCATCTTATTAATTACATAGTTCCATCACAGTTTATCACTCTCTCATTTGACTTCACTAAGTCAAGTCCTTTCTACAATCGTCAACATCCAATGTCAATCACCAAATAATAAAACAATTTTATTGCTCAGGATTATAGAAAAGATATTCTATCAAACAGAATACAATATTCTATTAAATAGAATAAATGATAAACCTTTCACTCGTACCTCCGAGGCACATGTATTTTCAATTATATAATAATTATACAAAAGAAAGTCTCAAATCTTAAACTTTTCAAGATTCAAATTTTCTACCTATACATATCATATATGTAATTGTAGAAACAAATGGAACCTAAATTAAATAGATGAATTAGTGTAAATGGAGAATAACCCCAAAAGCATTGAAAACCAATTCGGTAACTCTCAATATCAACAAATCAAATCATATAAGATTCGATAACTCCCACTAACCAATTCCATCAGAATGGAATCACGGAAGTTTTAATACTGAGTAAGAATCATATTGATTAAATATATATTGAACTAATTGCCTTAAATTCATGCGTTTGATCAAATCAAACATCTTCGAACAATTCAAAGATGTGCAATGAATTTTTAAAGATACAGTTTTCAACACTACAGATAAAATATCTTTGAACTATTCAAAATATTCTATCGGAGTTTCATTAGTAACATATTGACATTTCTTGAACAATTCAAGACGTTCAACATGTTTTCTAGTAGAAACACGTAACTAAGTCATGACAATTCATTAACTGAGTTACGAAGTAAAGAAAACTATCCGTGGAAATTTCTAATTCATTAAACTACACACTTCCAAAGTATTAGTTTAATAAATCTTGTGGTCCAATGACAATCATTGTTTAAATGAGATTTAATCACGTTCTGAATACAATATTCATTAAATGGATAAGGATATGTGGTGTGATCTTGTATCAGACCATCTTTTACCATACGAAATGAGCATATAATGCTTTTATGATAAAATCTCATAAAATACAGTTCTAAGTTATTTATTTTACCGAATATTTTCTTAATGCTTATCTTTCATTAATGACACTACTAGTCGCTTTAAAATATGTAACAACTGTTTATACAGAACAAGTAACTATCTAATAGTCACAAGTTCTGATATCAAATATCAAAATAGTTATTAAACATTATTTTAATTAACTAGACGAGAAATCCGATATCCAATACCTATAGTTGTCGTATTGCGAGAATCATAATTCTCTATACACAACTATACACATCTCATTTCTTAAGCTTTATAATTTACGTTGAATTATTCATAACATTTGTAAATAATCGATTAGCAAATTGTGTCAGACACGTGACTTCTAAAAGTCACTAAAGCCAAGAAACGTCATTATAAGACAAACAAATACTAAAGGGGTTTTCTTAATGCCAGTCAAGAATCTCGAGACATGAACTGATTCATGTCAATTCTTATTGCATAAGAAACAATTCTATCTGGAATAATATCCTAAACCAGATATCCACTTAGATTACCTAATAGTGACTTAGAAACTAAGTCACAAACCATCTTAATTTATAAGGAAATTGGAACAATAGTTCCCGATGGTTTCACTAATCTAACAATTTCTAAGTCTACTGTCTTTATAGAACCTATTCTAGAACTACGCAACCATAAGTAAAGTCAGAAAAATATATATATTCAAATAATATACTATGCAGTGGATTAGAAATATAAATCTATAAACAATATAGAATATAAGGAAAACAAAGCAGTAAATTCCATAAAATTACGCACTGCTTAAGTTATGGATTTTTAACCCAGCAGTGTCTCCCACTACTTCACCAGCGACTCCTGGTTTCGGTCCTGACCGTTTCTCGCTGTGACAGCTTTGGCATGTTCAGAGGGAGACGTATAAAGGCTACACTTGTCAATGACAAACTCATGCTACCGTTGTAGTCCTGACAGCTTTGGCACGTTCCGGATTTCCACTTTCACTTGAATTTATCTAGTATCAATATACAATCGGTATGGATAATAATCCCATAACTACACCCTCACAGCTTTGGCACGATCTCGGATGCACTTATAGAAAATACCCATAAATCGTACTGACAAGACGGACCAAGAAACATGTATGAACATTAAAATTGGATTAAATATCAAATATCAAGTATGAACAATGTAATGGATGAAGCATCAGACCCGCTCTGATACCATTTTTGTTGGGGTTTTGGGGAATGGGGCGCAGCGGAAGCGCGGGTCGGGAAAAATCATATTTTAAAACTTTTTCAAAATACCAAATAAATTATTCAATATCTAATATAAATAATTTATTCATATTTCACCTTAACCTATTTATTCAATATCAAATATTGACATAAATATAGTTGAAACTTCGCGAAACTTTTACGAAAATCGTTTTTTCGTAAAATGGCCTAAAACGTGTTTTTGACCGAACCGACTACCCGACACTTATGGAAACTTCCCAGGTCAGATCCAATAGTGTCGGGGAAGTTCATGGGCTGCCCGAACAGTGACAGATTCACTGTTTGGATAGCCGTCACCTGGTAACGTCGTTTTTGGCTGTTTTCACTTATTTCAAGTCGGAAACACTTTCCGGAAATTATGCCAACTCCCAAAACACATCAAAAACATTCAAAAGACACCAATTTCGTCACAAAATCAGAATCATTTCCAGGTCAAAATAGAAAACGAAATTGTCCAAAAATTCATGCTTTAAACCAATTTTCAACAAGATTAATCTAATTAATCCATCACCAAATGAGTCCCATCACATATGAACAAATCTAGAACAATTCTAGGCTATCTAAGAGTGGATCAATAACTCTAGAATGAAAACTCTTCAACAATTGAATAAATTGGAACTTAATTACAATAATTCACTCCAATACTACTTCACATGCTTATTCTTCCATCTCCAACAACCACAAACAAAAACCCCAATCTTCCACAAACAAAGTAACCCTAGAACATTTCTAAGTGTTCAAGAAAACATGAAAACAATTTACAAGCTTGGGTTGTAGATGATTACCTTTTAATCTCCCAAATTCCAAGCCTTTGTCTTTTTTTCATGGATTTTGAAACTAATTTCTAAACCCATTTTTTTTTAGAAGTCATGGTAGTGAGATGGTTGAAGTAGATGATGAAATAATTTTTATCTCTCCTTTAAATGGTGACCGAATATGGAAGAGTTTTTGGGGAAATTTTGTCATTTTCATTTAATCAAATTAATTCAAACTAACTTTATATTTAACCAATCAAAATTGGAAAAATGTAAAGTATAATTAATCCATGCCATGTGTACTAATTATAACTCACCATTTGTCATAACAATTATGACAAATGGATAAGGTTTAAAAAGTCAATTATTTAATTATTTAACTATTAAATAATTAAACAATTAATTTACACAAATATATGTATTTTATTTACATTAAATAATAAATACATATATTCTTGGCATGTGTCAAAATCTCATTTGACAAATAATTAATGTGTATCTAATCGTATTATGTATCAAATACAAATACACAATAATTATTAGCGGATAAAATTCCCTAATGCATGTGTTATCGTTTAACCGATTAAACGACCCGTATTAACTCATTTAATCTGATGAAGTATTATGAATAATCCGTATTATTCATATCGAGTTGCCCAAGTGCTCAACGAGTACACTTCATATTGTGAGACTATCTAAGTTTAGGTTTATCCGTCACAAAATCTAATTTCGTGTCCATAATCCACCCACTCATGGATTATGACGACCACATATAATCTCGCTAAACTATGCAAGTCGAGGTCATAGCATACGTATAATCCCTCCGTCACAGACCATCCGTATTATACCTGGGATATAGATCAGAATGTCAAATCCGTTCGGTATAATACAGTCGACTTTCAATTTACGATCTCTAAATAACACTCGGAACTGGTTTCCGACGTAATACCACGACCATGGATTTACTAGATCGTAAACACGTGAGGATGCCTATACCCTATACACAGGACTGTCGGATCCTATCTTGATACGAACGAGATATCATGAGCATCAGTCCACACCCAACGAACAGACAGAGGTCTGATCATGACTAGATCGTTGACGTGACTGCCATCAAAGTGTGGAAGATAACTCATATATCCATAGTGGTATCTCAAGTTGAAGGACCACTATGCTCGCTCAACCCGAGAAGGTTCCTATTGACGTTGGTGTACCATCTATTAGGAAACCTTCAGTGAGTCGTTCAGTGTCTTATCAAATAAACACCTACATCTTGGGATTTGTCCTTACCCTCCCCAGAAGGTTTTGACGATTTGGCCTTACCTTTCTTCTTCTTCTTCTTCTTTACACCTCCAGTCACCTTGGGCCAATCCCTCAGAGTCTGAGATGTTGAAGCGAAGTGCGCCTCGCACTTCTTGCCCTTCAGGAGCTCTTTTTTGCTTCGCACAATATGGACATCAACTCTCCAAGAGTTTGGTCTTGGTTCATCATATTGTAATTCATGATGAACCCACTCCAAGTGTCGGGGAGAGACTGTAAGATCAAATCTATAGAAGTCTCAGCCTCGAAGACAATGCCCATCTGTCCCAGCTACTCAATGTCAGCAATCATCTGTGACACATGGTGCTCAACAGATGTACCATCTGACATGCGAGCACGAAAGAGCTTCTTCTGTAACTCATATCTCTGCGATCTAAGATTAGATCGATAAAGATCATGCAACTTCGCCATCATCTGATAGGGATCCAATCCTTTGTTTTGACGACAGAATTATTGAGTCATAGCAGCAAGCATTATAGATTGAGAAGTGAAGTTGTCATCGCTATGAGTCTTCCAAAGCTCTAGCTCAACTATCTGATCAGATCTAGGCTTAGGCCCAAGAGGTCTCTCTATAGTGTAGAGTAACTTCTCGGATCCCAGGACAATCCTGAGATTCATGTCCCAATCTTGAAAGTTTGTGCCATTAAAGACATTGTCGCCGATGATAATATCTCTAATGCTTAACTTTCCTGTCATCTTAATTGCAATAGTCTAACTATTCAATTAACGATGTATGGGTACAGTCTAACTGTTACAAGAAAAATAATTAAATATTAGTCCAACTAATAAATATAATTGACGAAATATTTTGAAAGCGCGTAAAGCCAAGTATTTGAACGAAATTACAAATTCAATACTGGCCTCCCACTATTTTTCGGTGAGCCTCTAACCATCTGTTGAGTACTCGGGAAACCTAGTTTCCTAGTGGGCTAGGATCTCGTTAAATAACACACAACCTTGACTTTGACCAACAAGCTGTATGATATTTAACTAGGTAGATCTCTAAGATCAATTGGATCTCATCAAATTCCTAGATCCGGTAGGTGGACCTCCAAGTCCGAAACATATATACAATATATATGCCAATATATCCAATATATTTTCCTAACCTTTTTCCTCTGAATCAACTAAGCCTTGGCTTTGGCACAACAAGCTTAATGATTACAGTTAAATGGGACCCATTGACTTTGGAAAGCTTCGTAATCGATGTCGATGCACAAGAAATGATCTTGACTTTGGCCAACAAATCACGACTTGGACAAGACATACGATATGGAACAAAGCCTTCATGATTCAAACACATCCGTGATGGACAAAGGTCTTGACTTTGGCCAACAAACCAGTGCCAATCTTGGATCTTGAGAAAGAATCACTCAATGGAAGGAAAACGCTTAATATTTGTTGAGGGTTTTTTCGCGTAAATTGGCAACCAATTTATTATCTTTGATTAGGTCTCATCATACACCCTAAGCATGCATTCTAAAAGCATAATAAGGCGCGCAAAATAAATTAATAATGATATGCGGATGGATATCTCACAGATTGTTCCTAGAACAAATCACTCAATTTCCTCTCCCCGGCTAGCACTATTCTAACTTCTACCCAATTAATAATACAATTAAAGAAACCTCATTAACATTGAGGGGAATTAGGTGAGAAGAGAATTACAAAGAATCGAGAGATAAGGCTGGACACGCAGGTCCAATTTAATAAATTCTAAATTTACAACAATTTCCAAAATTGCCCTTTCCCTTCTAAATCCATCCGATATACATTATTCATACAACACATCCATGTATTCACATAAAGCATGTTATTCAATCAATCTAATCCAATTAATTAATCTTTGAATAAAGTGATAATCCAATGTTCAAACAACGATTTGATTTGCGCGAGTCCAACTCGTTTAAGAATAAATACTCAAAGTACGAATTCTTGAATTATATCGAACTACAATTTTAAATCTAATTTAATTTGTATTCAATACTAATTATATATTTAATTCCAAATTAAATAATAACACTTTTAATGCGCCTTTACGACTTAGATTCTAAATCTAATCTTAATGGGTCTCAAAGCCCAATTAACATCCAATGTTCATTTAATTAAAGTCCAATGAGCTTTTAATTAATCTTAAGGCATGAGCTTTGGTTAATATGGGTCAAACCCAATTACCAAGGCCCAATTAAGGAATCACCTTATTTGCCAAGAAATCAATTTTGGCCTATTAGGCCCAATTAAATGTTTAAAGGCCCATATATTATATTTGGACTTAATGGAATGGTTTAGGCCCAATTTGGATCCAATCCAATTGTCATAAACCAACTTGGCCCAACCAAACCCATTAGGCCCAAATACAACATTTTTAGCCCAATTCCAAATTAAGCCCAATTAATTAAATTCGAATTTTCCAAATTTCAAAATTTAATTAATTAAAGTGTATTACACTAATTAATTATCTAAATTAATATTCCAAAATACTAATTTAATCAATTAATCATGCATTAATATTTTCAACACATGTCCAACATTATTGAAACAAAATCAACTTATTTTCATGCTTCTCAAGTCACGGCAATTGTGGGATTTTATATCCGATTTTGATTTCAATCCAATTAAATCACAAATCAATATTTATCATGTCTTTAAACTCATCCAATGATTTAAAAACTAAAAATCACCATGACCTTAGGGAAATATAGTATTCGGCCAAGCCCTAAATATTGGGGAAAATTAATCTAATTAATTTTTCTTAAAATTGATCATGGATAACTCTAAGTTATCAACATACAAGCATACTTAAACAAACAATTTGATTAAAACATGCTCAAATCAAAAATACCCAAATTTTAGTATATAAACCCTAATCAAATTTCATGCTCAAATAGGCTCCATGATACCACTGTTGGGTTTCTAAGGTCATCCCAAGATCTTATTAAGCATGAAACATGTGAATACAAGAAATAAGAATGACAGAAACATACTTACAAAGAATGGTTGTAGGATGCGTTGTAAGCAAAAATTTAAATTTGAGAAGTTCCTCCAAGCTCCTCTTTGAATGTTGAATCCAAGCTCCAAGCTTTGAGATTTGAGATTCCAAGCTCTTGGGAATGGTTTCCCTATCACCTTATATGATTCCTTGTGAGTGCTAGCTCTTGAAAATTTGCAACAAATTTTCTAGTTTGCCTTGTGAAGCTCACGACAATGGAGAGGTTTGGGAGAGAGAGAGAGTTTTCTATTTTGTTTGAAGTGATGACTTGTAAAATTGATTTCCAAAAACAAATAAGATATATCAAAAACAAGTTTTGGTAAAAGTCAATCATCATTTAAAAGGTGGAGTGTTTTGTAAGCCACCACCAACTCACCAAATCCCATCACCAAAAAGGTAAGCAAATGACAAGTGATGTGACATGTGATGTTACATATGGGCCCCGTGTGAATTCAAAATCCGAGTGGGCCCGCAAACACTCCCGGGCTCGGGTTCGTTAATTCCGAATTAACGAATTTTCCATTGCGACGTAATTAAATCAAATTAAATAATTATGCATAGTAAAATTACTATTCACGTCGCTCGCGAATTAATTCTAAATTAATTCGTTCGCCCGAATTAAAATCCTATTTTAATTCCGTTATGAAATCTAATTTCATTTAATATATCAAATATATTATTTTATCGATTAATTCCAAATTAATCGTTCTCTCTCTTCAAATAGTATTTTATCCCAGATAAAATCTCTCCGTAATTAATCCCAGATTAATTATGTTCGAATCATACATCATCGGTGAATCTTCGGGAAGCGACCCATGAGATCCATGGATATGTTGGCAGTAAATCCGGTCGTCGGACTATCCGAACACGTGCGTACCTCGTACCACATTTTTACCGATTTACGAGACATGGTTGGCTTCTAGCAAAGCACCGTGCCTACCCAATTCTCCAGAAATATTCTTAAAGGAATATATAATCTATGTCAGACGTAGTATACGTAGTATTGCGTATTGCGATCCAATATCCGATGTCACATGCAAGGCCTGGGGCTGGAATAGTGTCTGCCCCGTACGAAGCATATATCAGATCACAAGCAACTAGTCTCTTTTATCGGATAATCATGACCTTGTCATATTATCCCGATGGTTGTAACCAATTAGAGTACCAGTTCTGTATCCCTGCGTGATCATCATCTCCATATGACTGAAGTGATACTTCTATCTTGACATCACACTCAATACACTACGATTATCAATAAACCCAAAAGAGGCGTACACAGAACCTATTAAAGTCTTGGACGACCAAAACTAAAGCGTATTGATTGTCGTAAGTACTAGCGATGCAAGTCTCAGGTTAAGACCAAATACACCTACCCTGATTCGGATTCCCAAAGACACATGGTCATACTACCAATGGAATTCCGAGGGGTCTATACAATCGGTAAACACAACCTCCTATCACACTTGCATAAGTATCCAATACTTAAATATATGAGAACTATGCTGTTACGCTTCCATAACACGCACAAGTACAATACTAGTCTATTCTGTATTATCGATGTCCAGTCTCGATAATACTACGACTATGGATATTTAATGATTAAACCTTTATGGATTGATATTGTCTCATATCTAATAATCTGAAACTAATCATAAGGACTTTTATCATTTATATATTTAAGTAATTAAATTACAAAATGATAAAATATAATTTCCATTGTCACATAGTTAATTTGTATAAAAACCACAATATCTTTTACAAATAGTGACGCTATGGGTCATAATTGTCCAACAATTCTCATGATCTAGCAGGTTATCAAAGCGTAACCCAAAAGTTGCACGCACGATCCACAGTTGCACCCATGATCTAGCAGTTACATGCGAGTAGGGAACGTGGGGGGGTTTAATGGGCTGAAGACAGGGAAACCGCTTGAGCGATTAGCGGGACCGTACAATATAAAAGGCTCAGACGTAACAAAGAAGAAAAAAAAAAGAAAAAAAAACTCAAAAAGAGCAAGTAGTTTGAATTTCTTACATTTGTAATCTTTAGGATTATAATCTGCGTGCTTGCGCCTCTTGGAGGCATTTTCTTGGAATCAAACACCACTTTCTGGGAATGTGTCTCAAGAGGTTTGGAACCTTACACATGTACTAGCACAAAATTACGCGAATAGTTTTTGGCGACCACAGTGGGAGAATTTGGTGCAAGAAGTGAAGATGCCTCCGAAAAAGAATGTTCAGACTGATTAAAGTACAGAGGAAAGGGGATTGGAGCAAACCAATCAAACTCACGTTCCGACTGTAGTGGGCCATTTTGAGGGTTTAGCATAAACAAGTCGCTATGATACTATGAGGGAGTTCAATCCTAACGTGATGCGCGCCTTGTTTGGCGAATTCACCCAGGACATAGTCGAATAGGTTAGACTTCAAAATACTCATGTTATAGATAAGTTCATTTCGACTAGTAATTCGTATTATGAAAAATGGCCAAACACATGAGTTCATTAAATGAGCTAATGGCTAAGTGCACAAACCGAGAGGGGCGAATCCCATCTGGGATCACACATCATCCTGCGTTAGATATGAGAAGTAATCCTGACCAGGATTGGGGGACCCAAATGGAGGCTAGGCTAAACAATGTTCTTCCTCCATAAGGGATTGCTGCCCCAATAATGTCTCGAGGAGGGAAAAATCCTGTTAGTTTTGGCCCTTACCTAAGGCCACACGGGATACAACATGATGTAATGTTGTCCCAAGGTTTACAAGGACATGGTCAAGACCATGTCCCATTTGTGAGGGGACCACAACCACCACCTACAGGGGTGCCATTCAATGGAAATGATGTATTAAGAGAACAAATGACCGAGATTCTCCAAAATCAATTCGGTTTGAGAATGAGGCCAATTCAACCGAGATATCAGAAATCGTATCCGGATTGGATTGGTTTAGCGTATCTATGGCCCAGGAATTATAAGATACCAGAGTTCTCTTTTTTCATGGGATGTGGGGAAGTTTCCACTATAGAGCATATATGGCGATTTACTCTTCAGTGTGGAGAGACAAACGATCTCCATAAACTGAGATTATTCCATGGTTCGTTATCAGGAATAGCTTTTTCCTGGTATATCAGCCTACCATCCAATTCGGTGAAGAACTGGTACCAAATGGAACAGTTGTTCCATGCGCAGTTCTACAAAACCGAGTCTGAACTAACCTGGCTGATTTGGCAAATTTAAGGCAGTTGCCAAGTGAGTGGGTTGAAACTTTTTTGCAACGACTTAAAGCGGCACAAAGTCGATGTTATATACCTTTGCCTGAAATTTTTTTTGTAAAAATCGTTCAAAGTTGTTTTAACTTTGACTTAAAAAAATATCCAAGATCGAGAGTTCTGGCACCTCCTACAGCTCACCACTAACGTAGTTAGATATGAGCGATTGTTGAGGGAAGATGAGCAAATGAAGAATGCTAGTAAAGAAACTTATTATAGGATTGCAAACTACGAGGTATGAGAAATGAATATTGAATCGGTTGACCTATGCCTGGCCAAATTAATTAAGGGAAAGTCATACGTCTGTAAGGCGTGGGCCGAACCACGCCCAGAGGCAGAAAATGATAAAAAAATTAGGACTTTTCCTTTTGACGTCACTAAAGTAGATGCCATATCTGATCAATTATATAAGGATAAACATATTAAATTAAACTACCGCCATAAATTACCAAGCCCCGAGCAAGTTAGCGGCAAGAAATATTATAAGTGGCACAATGTATGGTCTCACTCAACTAACAATTGCCTTGTGTTTCAAAATATGTTACATGATGCCATAAAATCTGTACGAATAACGTTCGAAAAATACAAGATGGTTGTGGATGACAACTCGTTCCCTAAACCATTGGAAATGAATATGATTAACTCTGACCTAGCTAAGATGAATTTGCCAAAATTTAAGCTGGTCTTAGATGAAGATCAGAACAACTAACTCCCTAGTGCCCTTAAGAGGATAAAGTTGCACCAGGAAGGAAAATGTGCATAAAACTTGTGTATTCCCTGTCAGAACAGTATAGAATGGATGAAATAACTGGAAGAAACTTGTAAAAGGGCTCCACCAAAAAGGGTGCCGGCAACATGGCATCCGAAAACCTTCGCACCAAAGTTCTATGGAGAACACTCAAACTTCATTCAGAATATCAAGACTTTTAGGCCAGAGTTTCACCGGCCCAATGTTTGGTATTCATATATCCAGCAAAGAAAAAACTATGTGCCTGTGGATAACTATGTGCCTGAGACAAAATCAAAGGAATTATGGCCGATGATGCGCCAGTGGTGTGAGGTGAAAGGTCCTATTGGCCATGAAAAAAAAGGCCATGTCTTCGCAACGGACATCCCTATGTAAATGAAAATAGTTATGGAGGCCAAATATGATGGTGGCGAAGAAGGAATCAGTCATGACTAGAAAGACTGAACCAAGTTTGACCGACGGAAGAAGCGGGATGAAACGGACTATGAAGAACCACCCATTGTTATTCAGTTTGGCAGCATGCCACCGATTGTGGCTAATCAGTATTTTCTGTCTGAAAAATTCAAACGGGACAATGATGGGACCCCTGGAAGGAATAAAGACGTCTACGACGGTGATGAGACATGATTCGCAATGCTTACCACTGAAAGCAGAGAGGTTTCAGATAATGAGGTGACAAATGTGGAAGAAGAAATATATGTGCATGCCGAAGCGCAAAGAAGGGGAACAACACAAAGTCGGCTTCTTAAAGAATTATACGAAGTTGGAAATCCAGCCGTGGGGACACTAGGGGAAGACTTGGGTCGATCCCCGTATCTTATACTATTCGAAAAATCCAAAATAAAAAGGATCGTAACCAGAGCAGAGAAATAGAGGATACTCAATGACGAGACTAACGATACATTGTACAGTGGCTCGGCTACATTGCCACCTTCCGGATTGGATGCAGAAGAGGATTCACCTTGAGAGGGTGTAAGTGATGGACGAATAATGGAAATAGGAGTGCTTGGGAAAGTGACGTTCCCGAAACCTCCATAGAAAATGACAAAGCATCTCCGACCACTATATGTGAAGGCAAAAGCAAATGGAATACCAGTCACCAAAATTTTGATCGAAAACGGGGCAGTCATTAATGCTATCCCAGTTAGGATGTTGGGACGATTAGCGAAGTCAGAGGCCGATCTCATTCCTACGGAAGTAGTGTTCACAAGCTTCAATGAGGGAGCAACGACAGCTAAAAGAGTCATCCCATTAGACCTACAGATAGGAAGCACCACCAAGACAACTTTATTTTTATTATAGACGGACCAACCACATATAACATGCTTTTGGGACGAGATTGGATCCAAGGCAGCCGATATATACATTCTTCTCTCCATCATTGTTTGGTTTTTTTGGAATGAGAAGGACGAAGTCGAAAGGGTCCACGTTGACAATAAACCTTTCGCGGCAGAAACAAATTCGAAGGAATATTTCATGTATGAAGGAAATTACGGGCTGGCTAGAATGTCGGATGAAATGGGAAACTCATCCATAGTGGCCCAAGATGATGAGCTATATGTCACAGAGTTATTAAATGATTTATTCATATAAATGAGGCAAACTATAGTGGCATTTGAAAGGCCAGCATGTGGCCACGAAGCCAGCAAGTCAAATGAAGAAAGGCGAACAACTTAAAGAACAAGCCGCACTCATGGCTACCAAAGCCAACTTAATGGCTTATGTTCAGGAACGGTAAGTCGAAATTGATGCCCAGGCCGCAATCTCAGTCTTAAAAGGAAAATTGATAACGCATCAGATAGATGACATAATAAGAGAAGCATACGGGGTGGATTGTTTTGACGAACGGCCAAAGGAATTTGGCGAACAACCAAGGGAAAAAGAGAAAGATTTAGAGGACACTCTGAATGAACATCAGAAGACAAGCATTACGAGGGCACAATATGTTATTGAAGAAGTGGTCCTGGTAGATGAGGGCGACAAGCACAATACCTATATCAGTAAGAAACTTTATGCCCATGTACGCAAAGAATTGATTTCTCTCCTAAAAAGTTATAGAGATTGTTTTGCTTGAGACTATGAGAAAATGCCTAGTTTAGATAAAACTTTGGTAGAGCACAAGCTGCCCATTATACCAAACTACAAACCATATAAACAATCCCCCAGGAGGTTTGCACCCAATGTCCTGCCCGACATTAAGAAAGAAGTTGAACGTCTATTAATGGAAAAATTCATCAGGACGACTAGATGTGTAAAATGGTTATCGAATATGGTCCCAGTCATGGAGAAGAATGGAAAATTGAGAATCTGTATAGACTTTAGAAATTTACACTTGGCAACGCCAAAAGATCAATACCCTATGCCTACGATAGATTCTTTAGTAGACTCCACCGTGGGATACCAAGTGTATTACTTTATGGATGGGTATGCGGGGTATAACCAGATTTATTTTACCGAGGATGACGTTCACAAAATGGCTTTTAGATACCCGAGGTCTTTGGGGTGTTATGAGTGGGTAGTGATGCCATTCGGTCTAAAAAACACCGGGGTCACTTACCAACGAGCTATGAACTTAATTTTCCATGACATGATTAATAATTTTGTAGAATTTTATGTGGACGATATAGTGGCTAAGTCTATGGCCATAGACGAGCATTTTAACCACTTAAGAATGACTTTTGAGCGGATGATGAAGTTCAAACTAAAATTAAACCCTGCCAAATGCGCTTTCGGGGTCAGCGCCGGGAAATTTCTAGATTTTCTAGTCCATTAAAGGGGAATTGAAATTGATGAAAATAAATCTCGAGCGATCATGGAGCCCAAACCTCCCAAAAATAAAAAGAGTTGCAAATGTTCCTATGACAAATTAATTTTTAAGGAGATTTATTTCAAATTGTGCAGAGAAAACTAAAGCCTTCTCATCTCTACTGAGGATAAAAGAAAAGGACGATTTCTTCTGGAAAGAAGAGCATCAAAGAGCCTTCGAAAGCCTATAAAACTATTTAGCGAAGCCGCCGGTAATGGTACCTCCCGTGCCAGAACGGTCAATGAAGCTTTATATATCTGCTGAGGAGCAGTCTGTAGCTGGAATGATAGCGCAAGATGATAACATGGGCGTGGAAAGATCCATTTATTATCTCAGCAGACAATTATTGAAATACGAATGTAATTACTCTCCAATAGAGAAATCGTGTTTGGCTTTGTATTTTACATGCACTAAATTACGAGCCTATCTTAGGTTGACTACCGTGTATCTAGTTACAAAGATCAATATAGTGAAATACATGTTCTCTCGTCCAATTTTGCATCAAAGGGTATGGTTTTGGTCTCTTTCGTTGTCGCAATTCAACATACGACACGAACCCCAAAAGGCCATAAAAAACCAAGCCTTACTGATTTTAGCTGATCACCCATGTTTAAGCATAACTAAAGAAATTAAAATAGAAATACGCGAATACAGCTTAAAATCATGGACGATGTACTTCGACGGGTCTAGCACATCGAAGGGGGCATGAATAGGAATCGCCCTTGTCGGTCCTTTAGGAGAAATATTTCATTTCATTATCATGTTGGATGAATGTTGTACCAATAATCAGGCCGAATACGAGGCTTTAATATTTGGATTGGAAATACTCCTTGATATGAGAGTAAGAAATGTGTCCATTAAGGTAGACTCACAACTAGTAGTCCAACAGGTGATGGGGGCCTTTAGATGCCAGAGTTCGTCAGTCATGGCATTATTAGAAATAAATCAAGAATTATTAGATAAATTTGACTATGTAGAGTTAGAGCACGTCTCAAGGAAGAAAAAGGAGATAGCTAATGAGCTAGCCTAAGTAGCCTCAGGATATAAAAAGATGAGAATTGACAGTATATACGGAATGAGAAAAATTAAACCAGCTCTAGTAAGGCGTATGAATGAAGTTAACATTTTGGACATTGAGAACCAAGACAAAAATGATTGGAGAAGAGAAATCAAAGATTTCTTAAAGAATCCGGAGAACGGAGGAAATCGAAAGGTAAAACTGAAAGCTTTAAACTTTGTGGTATCAGGGGATATATTATACAAAAAGAGCCGAGATGGTTTATTGTTAAGGTGTTTGGGGTCGTTAGAGGCCAAAACCATTGTGGCTGAGGTGCATGAAGGGGTCTGTGGGGCCCATCAAGCCGGAGTAAAAATGAGGTGGTTAATCATAAGGAACAAATATTATTGACCGAAAATGGGAGAGTCCAACATAATATATGCGAAGGGGTGCATGGCTTGTCAAAAACATGAACCCATACTACGTACACCGGCAACTGAAATGGTCCCCATCATTAAACCATGGCCATTCATAGGATGGGCGATTGATTTGATAGGAAAAATCTATCTTGCATCAAGTAAAAGGCACAAGTTCATCATTGTCACCACAAATCTCTTTACCAAGTAGGTGGAAGCAATACCGGTAATAGAAATTTCCTAAGAACGAATCATCAAGTTCATTAAAGAGCATATTATTTATCGATTCGGTATCCTCCAAACATTGATGGTAGATCATTAGACTTCTCTGAACGGTGAAAAAGTTAAGTTTTTTTTGGGCGAATATGGGATCCAGTTAGTAAATACTACACCATATTACCCTCAGTCAAATGGTCAGGCAGATTCATCCAATAAAATCCAAAGGCTTAATTAGAAAGATGATAACAGACAATGTCAGGCAATGAGATGAATACTTGAGTCAGGCTTTGTGGACATAGAGGACATCGCCAAGAACAAGCACCTCGGTCACATTATTCCAACTAGTATATGGTCAGGAGGTCATTTTACCGATGGAAGTCAATGTCAAATCTACAAGGGTGGCGTTACAGGATAAGTTGATGAAAGAAGATTATAATGAAGCGATGATCCAAAATCTATTAGAGTTAGATGATATTAAATGTGATGTCATTAACCATTTGGAAGCATAGAAGGAAAAAATGGCCAAAAGGTATAGTCGGAAGGTCGTGGCCAAATCGTTCAGGAAAGGAGAGTTAATATGGAAGACAATACTGCCATTGGATACTAAAAGTCCTGTGTATGGTAAATGGTTGCCCAATTGGGAATGACCTTTCGAGGTGGAGAATGTATTGTCAAATGGAGCTTATCATTTAAGGAATTTGAATGGAGGAATGCATGTTAGAGCGATAAATGATAAGTACTTGAAAAAGTATGTGCCTTCGTTATGGGAACACGAGAATGTTGCATTCTCCGAGGTAAAAAAAATCATAATAATAATAATAAACACTGTTATTAAAATGAAGACAGGGTAACAGATGGTAACTCATGGATAATGGACGATGCAACATCCTAACAACAAATAAATAAATTACAAAAATCAATTATTGGATGGTACCTGTTAGATGTCCTCAGTAATTACTTTGTCCTTCAGGACCAAAAATGCCTCCCTTAACTGTTGCCACTCCTGCTGCATTACTCTATCAGTTGTAGTAAGATCGGACAGGCTCTTTTCAAAGTCAATTTGAGCCAAGTCTTCATACTCCGCCAAAGATGTGTTCACCTCCTCTAATTGCGCAGCATTGGTGTAGGACCCAAAACTTGACGACACTGTTCTAGGCTCGCGGCCTAGTTGGGAATACGGAATAGCCCGCGGGGGAACTAAACCGGAGAAATAACATGGAGTCGCCACCCGGTGTGAATCGGGACAAAGATTTAAGGCCGCACTCACCCCTCGCAAGGGAAGACCTCAAACCGTTGGGTTCAGAATGGTCCCTTACTTATGTCACTTGTAATGATGTGATTTGTGCAATAAACTAACCGAATCTACTCAACATGTATTCTCAAAGGTAGCCTACACCTAAGTTTGCATACATAATAATAATAATAATGAAACCTATATCTAAGTTCGCATACTTCAAAATAAGTTGTCATAACAGCAAACACGCAATAACATACAATCATCACACAAGCATGCTCAATTATCTAGTGCGGCAAATAAATAAGAATCTAAGCATAAATATGAATTAAATCCCTAATGTAAAAACAACCTAATCATGCATAAATAAATAACTTTCTATCGACTAAATCATGCTTAAGATAAATAACATGCTAACAACCTAATCATGCTTTAATAACCTACGAACTACAATATGCTCAAACACAAGTTTGGATGAGACGAAATATGTGTCTCTTAAGTGGTACGTGGCGTTGTATCCCGAGTACAAACCGTACTACCGTCCATTCGGATTCGGCTACAGGATTTATGTCCGGGTTTCCATCCTATATACCACAAAAGGGAACACATATTCCGCTCATCCAACAATCACATCATGCCTCAAACGACTCTCATACGATAATATTCAGATTAAATAAAATAAACGACAGATAATAAATAAAAGGGTGCCATCAGGTCTAACCTCTTTTGTCGTCTCAAGAAAGGTCGTTACACGTCTGTTGGAAGGGTGAATGATCCGCAACTCCTTTGGTTCACTAACTCAACGTCTTTCCTCGCTGTTTTGCTATTTGGGCTGCTGTCTTTACTCTGTTTCGCTGCTGTTTTTCAGGCCACTGTTTTAGTTGTTTAGGGGACTGTTTTGGGCGTTTTTAAGGGCTAAAGGGCTGTTGTTTTTGATGATTTTTCAGGGGGTTTTTTGTGCAGTTTTTTAGTGCAGTTCTGGGGTCATTTCTGGATTGTTTTGGGGGTCTGAGTTGCGGCAAAATTGGACAGAATAGGGGTGTAACATGTGGCAGGTTTAGGGGTTGTGCAGTGAGGTATTTAGGTGCGCAGTGGAGGCAGTGCCATGGGGGCTGTTTGGCGAGAGTTTTAGGGGTTCTTGGGGCTGTTTCAAGGTCAGTTTGGGCGTGTATTCAAGGCTGTGAAGGGGGCTAAATGCGGCTGACTTGGGCAGTTTCAGTGGATGGATGTGCGGCAGTGAAGGGAGTAGAGGGTGTTCACGGCAATGCAAGGTTTTTAAGGCTTTGTGTATGCAGCAATGGGAGAGAGTTTTTATGGGTCTTGGGCGTGAAGGCTTTTGAATATTGTGTGAATGTGCTTACATAAATCTGAGGCTCGTTAGCGTGAGAGTAAAGGGGGCGAGTGGATATAAGGGCAGATGGCGTGGAGGCAACTAAATGAGTGCTGTGTGGTGAGATGAGTGCGTGTGTGAGGGCAAGGTGAGTGCGCTGTACGTTTTGTTGAATGGGCTGGCTTCGTGACAAGGCAATTGGCTTTAGAAGGTAGTGGGGCAGGCTGTGAGTGGAACGGCTGGTGTGAAGGCTAATTAAGTGAAGGCAAGGGGGCGTTGTTGGTAGGCTAGTGGGCAGGTGCGTGAAGCTTGGTGGACATGGGCAGGTGGCTGCATTGAGTGCTGGTTGAAGAATAGAGATAGCCGAGTGTTTAGGGTTTATTTGATGTGGAGTGTGAGTCTTTGATGAAGGAGCAAACGTGAGGGCAAGTGGACTTGTGCGTGAATATGAGCTCTCTTTTTTCTTGTGTGAATTATGTGTGAATGAGCTCTGGGTTGAATGTGTGGGTTAAGGGTTCTTTTTATAGGCCAAGGGAGGGGGTTTACCTTGTTAGAGAAGGAATAGAATTTGTGTATTAATTGGGAGATATTTTTAATTATTATGTGATAGGGAAAATCTTTAATTATGGGAATTGATTTGATTTGTTCTTTTTAATTAAGGATATGATTTATTTAAATTGGTAGATGATTTAATTAAATTAGGAATGTGATTTATTTTAATTAGGAATGTTATTTATGGAATTTAATTTGAATCTTTTAATTTGGGAAAAGAATTTAATTTGTGACATGTGTTTTAATTTAATTTAATTTAAGTTTAATTTAATTGGTTTTAATTTAATTTGTGACATGCATTTTAAATGTTTTAATTATTTTGGATTGGGCTTGGTGTGTTTAAAAACAGAGGTCCAACAAGCGAACCCAAAGCGAAACAAGCGAGTTAAATCTGACAAAATGCTAATTTCCAACTTTACCCTTCCAACGTCCGTTTCCTGCGGCTTTCACAACTAAAGAGGTAGTGTCTCCATACGAGACTCATCATCGGGCTTATATGCAAAAATGCAGTGTCTACAATTGGCTTTCCTCTTAGACTCTTTTCTCATGCGGCTCTCCTCAATGAGACGCTGGATCTCCTGTAGTTATCGCTATAAGTCCAGTAATACCGACTCCTCAATCATTATCTCGTCAGTAGTTTCTCGTAGGGATTGACAGAGAGCATTAAGGGAATCACATAGTCCTTCTTTCTTTACCATCGAAGAATGAAGCCCGACCTTCTGGCTGTGTATACATCGATAATGAGGAATGAGAGCCTCTACTTCGATCTGCAAGTTTTGGAGGAAAAGCTGATTATCCACTGGTATAGGTAAAATAAGAGAAGCCAACAGCCGGGACAACTTAGAGGAAACCCACTCTAGTTTAAGCATATTCTATGGCAGAACAGCCTGACCGATGTCCAACCCAGTGAAGGACGTATATTGATGAACGACTTCTTGAAGGGCCTCCAAGTCCATAGTTGCTCACGCTGAGGATGAGGGAGGCTAAGACGGAGTGGAGGCTAGCCGATCGAGATGATCCAAAATGTCCTATACCGACTGCATGAACGGATGAGGCACCTATTTACAAAAAAAGGGTTAGTAAATAAAAACC
This sequence comes from Zanthoxylum bungeanum, assembly GCA_019454045.1. Taxonomy (NCBI): domain Eukaryota; kingdom Viridiplantae; phylum Streptophyta; class Magnoliopsida; order Sapindales; family Rutaceae; genus Zanthoxylum; species Zanthoxylum bungeanum. The sequence continues at coordinate 131,598 of SKCR01021680.1, read as the reverse complement.
GATGTAATTATACAAAAGGATGAGAAGTACTTACAACCTCGTGCACAAAACAGGAACTTGAAGGCTTGTCCGCAGCCGCCATAGGAATGTCACCGGGAGACGATATGGAAACTCGCCTAGGAGATGATGATAGAGGAATATGAGATATTGGCCGAGGAGATGATGGCAGAGAAATGAGGGATGATGGCCGAAGATCACGATCGGGTGAAGGAGACTGATGCAATGGAGGATCGAAGGGAACACCGGAATAGCTTGGTCCACCCGATGAATGGGTTTCTGTAGAAGAGTCAGAATCGGAGGAATCAGTAACATGTATAACCTCAATATCTTCATATATTCATCTGATAATATCCGCCTTTAGAAGGGACCTTGCCTCTTCCAACATATCCAATTCGGCCAGACTGAACAGGCCATCTATGTCCCTATAACACCTCCAATCTCTGAGGCAATCCACCTATGAATCAAGGGGACAACCCGCTCAAGATGGAGCTGAGAAAACTCGTCATCCAGCTCTTGCATAAGAGGGACGAGAGTGTGCAATGGACGATATTCGAAAAAAAGGTCGTTCATTGAGATCTCCTCTATGCGCGGGTCCCTACTCCATATTACTATATTTAACCCTGTACCTTGGGGATCTACCCTGATAGTTGGGCGTTCAGCAGCCTCACCCTCCTCTGAGGGGTGTTGAACGATTGTGATTTCGGGGGATGAGGGTTGAACCGGCGCGGCCATGTCGGAAGATTGTTCGGTCCTGAAAACCTACACAAGGAAATAAAAATGAATAGTTAAAAAAGAGAGAGAAGAAAAACATACATTAGCTCGTCGGCGCAACCCGGGCTCATCCGAATTAGAACCATAAATAGATGAAATATGTTTCCTTTTGATAGGGGGTTTAGAACTTGCCTTCTTTGACCCAGCTCTCTCAGCGTGTTTCTTTGGCCCAGCTGGTTCAGGAGATTTAAGAGAAAAAAGAATGCTGGAAAAGACAATGGAGGAAGGCAAGGAAAAAAGCCTTTCACGGCTGGCCAGCCAAAAACCGTCAAAGAGAGGATGAGCGGATGTACAAGGGGAGAAAGAGTCATAATAAAAGGAAGATAATAAGGCTCGCACCTCGGACAATCATTGGTCGATGTCTGAGAGCGAAATAACTTTGAAACGTTCTACTGGAGTAAAGCGGGAGTAGAATAATGGAAGGGGCCATCCTTGGACAAGGCCAAATTGACGAGCGGCGAAGTTGGGAGAATACACTTCTACAACCTTGCCATTAGCCCTAGTCAAGATATCGTGAATCAGATCGCGAGTACATAAAAATTTATGCCAGATACGATTAACTGATTCATCTCCATCTGATTATGGAAGCTCATGAACGAAAGAGGGGCTGTCGCCCAATAAAAATGGAAAAAAAGGGATCCGAGAAAGAGTATAAAAATAATCGAAAATGGTACGAGGAATGAGAGGAGTCGGCCCTAATTGGGCGAATAGAAGGCCAGCATAAGGAAGTGAATGATTTGACTCAATGGAACCAAAACTGGGGAAGTAAGGCCTGAGCCAAAGTTTGACGAGCCAAATAGGGCCAGACGGAATGGGAGAATAGTCAGACCATAACTGTTTTTGAAGAACAGCCAGACCTCGATAAACGGCAGCCAAGAGGAAAGAGCATAGATCCAATGGACGGTCGTTGGCAGTGTCTAAAGAGATATGAAGATAACCCACCACAGGTTTCTGACTAGGCATACAAATGATATATTTGCAAAGCCAATAATGAATGAAAGCGGTACGCTCCAATACCGTAATCGGACTGGTCGACGCAAAGAATGCACGAAAGAAAGCTGAATAAGAAGAGAATGACGAAATGTCCATTTAGGGAGGAGGAAAGCGAAAATTAGTACGGGCGGAGATGGTCGCACCCAAATGAGCCGACCTAGTCAAGACACCGATATCACATAATGTGATGGTCAAAGGGCCGAGAGGGAAAATGAAGATATTATAATCAGAGGACCAAAAAAATAGTGATATGGGGAAATAATTCTGATAGAAAGGAGGCAATACAATGGAAAGCTTTATGAGAGAGAGTATACCACTATTTTCAAGGAAGGCGCGAGTGTCTACATGCGACTTCATGCGCTGAAACCAGTTCTCGAATGAAGAATCAGGTTTGGGGCATGTACGGATGAGATTGGACTGATTCAAATGAGAAATGCTCAGAGGTTCTGAGAGGGGTGGGTTAGAAATAGAAATAAACAGTTGGGCCAATTGAGCTGTGGCAATGGCTTCATCATTAACGAAAATGGGGCCGATGGAGCATAATTCGTGGGTTTCATCAAGAGTGTGGACCCCAAAGACGCCAACCGAAGGGTCGTCCAAGGCGGCCTAGTAATCATTGAAGGTCGAGGTAGTTTTCTTTTTGGGATCAGAGGACGAAGACGCCATGTCAGGTAAGTTGAGGGATTTGCAAAGATAGGAAAACAGTGAAAAAGATGAGAGAAGGTAAAACAGTGAAAATAGAAGAGTTGGGTTTATATAGCCAAAATATAAGTTCACCCTAGGACAGGTGGCGTGATCCAATTCGAGGAAAAAGAAAGAGCGGGAAAATGGAGATGCGGTACCAAATGCGACGTGACATGGATATGACGTAAAAAGCGGCACATTAATTAGCGCAATGATGGTTTTAAACGAGACATGATGGGAGAGGTCACACATTTATTCGGGAAACGATGGATCTGTGTGGGGAATGTAAACAACAGGTCTTGAAATGCGTAAATGACGGTAATAAATGAAAGCGAAAGGTCAGTAGACTGAACCAGTAAGGCGGCCAGTGGAATGAACCCAACTTCAAATGCTTGACTAAGAAATACAACATCAATCTCATCTCTCACATTCATAAAGGCGTATTTGGGGGGTAATTGTTAACACAAAAATAATTATTAAAGGACGAAAAAGAATGACGCCATTTTGGATGAAGAATGAAGAAAGAATTGACCCAGAACGACTTCGACGATTCGACCAATGGTTAAAGAATCATAGCAAATGAAGAAAGAACCTTCCAAAAGTGAAGAACAATGAAAGAAGAACGAATATGCGTAAGTACTCTGCAATTGGCTAGTTACAAGTAGATTCACTTAACGATTATTGCACAGTCTGGCAGTTATCCCCACGATCTAGTAGTTTATCAAAGCGTAACCCAGCAGTTGCACACATGATTTAACAGTTACATGCGAGTAGGGAACATTGGGGGTTTCATGGGCTGAAGATAGTGAAACCGCTTGAGCGATTAGCCAGACCATACATTATAAAAGGCTCAGGCGTGACAAAGAAGAAACAAAGAAAAAAACAAGACTCAAAATGAGCAAGTAGTTTGAATTTCTTAGGAGGTTTGGAACCTTACAAGTGTACTAGCATAAAATTACGCGAACATTATTAAATAATGAAAATTTTCATTATTCTCAAAAAAATATTCAAATGCACAATTTTAACTTGAAAACATGGGCATCTTATTTTTTTGAGAGGAAAAAAGTTTCATTCAACCAAAAAAAGATCGTCTTATATTTTCTAGAATTCTTCGATCCATATATTATAACTTTGTAAACCAATCGCAAGTTTGGCAAGCTGTGAGCTTCCATGTTGCACCTTCACGACACAAAACCAAATTGAACATTATCAATATCTCTAGATATGTCATTGATCTTTGAGATTATCTAACCTATTTCTATTCTATAGTAAACATGGTCTTGAATTAAGCTAATCACGTTCTTTGCATCAGACTCAACCGTAAATGGGTAAAGACATAAATCTTTTTCTACCTGTAGCCCGAATCGTAGCACCCCTGCCTATGCCTCTTCCACATCTCTACAGGTCTCGAATGTACTGGTTCTGACTGCCATCAGCTCAGATGATTGCCCCAACCCCTATTGTGTTGCTAACATTGCTCATAGCTGCGTCGGTGTTTAGCTCGAACCACATCGTAGGGGGAGGGGACCACAATAGATGACTAACTTCCTTGTCCATCTCTATCTCAAATACAATGGACTCCTTGGTATGAATCTGTCCCAGCTTATTCCCTTGCTAGAATACTCTGTGGATTCAACGTAGCTCTATTAAAGATAAGCTGGTTTCTAGCATTCCACATAGCCCATGGAATGTTATTCAGAGTTTCAAATTAACTCTTTATTTCCGTTGACCTAGCATAAGCTAGGAAGTTCCACGCTTTTATGGAACCAGGAATCGGAATCGGACAGAACGGTTTAGGTTCAATTTCGGTTCCTATCATTTTTTATAAAATTTTTAATAATGATTTTAAAATAAAAATAAAAATGAGATTAAAAAATTTATTTAAAATTATGAATTTGAATTTAGATTACATTAAATTAAAAATAAAATTAAAAAGTTTGAACTTAAATTCTTAAAAACTTAAGTTGCCTACATATGCTTCAGGGGTGAGAGGAATCAAAACTCACGTAGTTCCATTACATTTTAAAGATAGTTCCCCATTAACATTTACAATTATTTACTGATCAATCATCATCATTATCAGTGCATGTTGATCCTTCAGCTCTCGTTCCACTTGCACTGCCTTCAAAATCATCGGGGGGCATCTTCTTGTTGCCTCAGATAAGCTTGGGTCCAATCATCTATACATGCTGTTGCTTCTAAAGTGCTTGGATGTAATAAAGACCGTCTCGCTTCCAAAATATTCCCTCATAAGCTGAAGGCTTGCTCAACCGTAAGGGCGGAAACAGGTACTGCCAGCATCTCTTTAGCAATAATTGATAATACATGATAGACATTTTGATGTCGGTTCCACCAATTAAGAACTTGAAAATTCTTATGCACTAAACTTTCAGTAGGAAACTTGAAATTGGTAGATAAATAATTATCTAATTCCGGGTTGTTAATCGTGTTATCCCTATGTTTTTTATTTCGTTGTAGTAACCAACGATCACCTATGCTAAGTGATAAATGCGGTTTATACCCATTTATTCATGCATTCTTAACTTACTACTTTGTTAAATTCCATATCATTTGATGTATTGTGTAGTTTGTTTTATGTTTTATTTGTAGGAAGCATTGATACATGGATCTTGGAGCAAATTGACTTGTTTTGGGACCCTACAGATGCAATGGAAGCACATGGGAAGAGCAAAAAATATAGAAATCAGCATCCAGAAAATTGCCCTTGTGTCGCACCCACAAAATCCTATCACAGTAAATTCTCGCAAATTTGGCGCCGCGGCGCCTCGAAAAACTCCCAGAAGCTTAATTTGGTCGTGTTTACATGCATAAGGACTCCAAGACTTTCTTATAAATACATAAGCTCGTCCAAAACCCTAAAAAATATGAGGCTAATACACAACAAAAAATTCAAAACACATATTTTAGAGAGATCCAAGGAGGAAGATTGAATAGCGACAAAAGGAGACAAAGACGATGACATCCGAAGGCGAAGGGTTCGATTAAGATTTTATCATCTAGTTTCTTTCTTAAAACTTTAATGATTTCCATTATGCCTATGACGATGTTTCCATTGTTTTATTATTTGGTCATGAACTAACTCCATAATTCTAGAGGATGATGTAGCCAACGTTTGAATCTATGTATTAATTTCCAGTTTGATTTTTATGAAATTATAATTCAGTTTATTTATATTCTTTTGTGTTTAATGCTTCTTGTTTGTTGGCCACAAATAAAGATGATGAATGTTTAGAATCTATCGCTCGGGAGAGAGAGGTTTTGAATGGGATCTAGAGAATATAATTTAGGAGTTTTATAGAGTTTGGAGAATCTATAGTACCTTTGAAGTCGTTAACAAAGAATCACAAAGGGTAATGAGTTATTGATTACTAGATTTTTATAGGGATATCAAAGTCAGTACTTAATAATCGTTTCACTGTCGTTCGAGAGAGGGAGTGAAGTACTTTAGGATTCTTGACTTATAAACAACGCAACTGAATAAGAATTGAATGACATGAAAAATACATAGGGGATAACTAGGTGAAATCAGACTCTAGAATCTCTCTATTTATTGGATTATCTTTATCAACGTTTTAATATCTCGTTTCTTTAGTTTTTAGTTTTAATCTTAATTTAATTATTTTCTAAATAAAGTTAAGATGATCAATTATAGTACTTAGTGTGAGTTGAACACAATCCATGTGGGTTCGACACTCTTTCACCATCTTTACTAAAACTTGACACCGTACACTTGCGGTACGATATAAAATATCACAATAAGTTTTTGCGCCGTTGCCAGGGATTGTTAATTTAATTCACATTAATACTATTACCAAGTAACCTTAGCTTTAATTTGGATTTTTATTTTTATTTGTAATTATTTGTGTTTTAAGTTTATTTTTGTTTTGTTTTTATTTGATTATTAATTTTTTATCTTTCTGTGCTTTAGTGAATCCGAAGATTCACAAGTCTCAACTCACTCATGTTTGATCCTGAGATAGAAAGAACAACGATGAGACTAAGGAAAGAGAAGGAACTTGAAAAAGAAGCAATGACAGCTGAAATTAGAGAGAACAACCCACACCAGGTGGCAATCAAAGATCATTTTAAACCGGTCGTAGATGATAACTATTCTGGAATTGCGCACCCGCCAATCAATGCCAATAACTTTGAGCTGAAACCTGCATTGATTAACATGATACAAAAGAACCAGTTCGGCGGTTCGATCGTAGAGGATCCGAACATGCATTTAAAGATGTTCTTAGAGATGGCGGATACCATAAAAATGAATGGCGTGACTAAAAAAGCCATCAGGCTACGCTTATTACTATTCTCTTTAAAGGATAAAGCGTTGTGTTGGTTGTAATCAATACCGATGGGAATCATCCTGATATGGGAGGACATAGCTACTAAATTTCTTGCGAGGTTCTTTCCACCAACTAAATCAGCCCAATTGAGAACATAAATTAGCATATTTAGGCAGTTGGGGACTGAGAATCTGTATGAGGCCTATGAGCGCTTTAAAGATCTACTCAGAAGATGCCCACAACATAATTTTGAAGACTGGGTTCAGATTAAGTCATTTTACAATGGGTTGAATGGTCCAAACAGGACCATGGTCGATGCAGCCGCTGGAGGAATTATGATCAAGAAATCTGCTGCAGACGCATATGCTTTATTAGAGGAGATGGCCATCAATAATTATCAATGGCCAAGTGAACTCACTAGTGTGCCTAAGGTGGCTGGTATATATGAGATGGATCCTATTGTTGCACTTACAGCTCAAATATCATCCCTCACGACTCATCTAGCAGCATCGACCAATCAAAAAGGCCAACCATCTCTTGAAGCTGCTGCTGCCAATAGAATGATTTTATCTGACGAATGATATGAACAAGTCCAATATGTGAACAATCGGACCTTCAACAATTATAGGGCAATCCTATGACTAGCTATTATCATCTGAACTTGTCATATGCTAACACAAAGAATGTCTTGCAACCGTCATCTGGCTTCAACTATCTAAGAGCTGAGCAGAAACTTTCCTTAGAAGACCTCATGAGCACGTTTGTTGTTAATACTTCAGAGAGGTTTGAGAAGAATGAGTCATGGCCGAATAATATTGAGACACACATGGGCAATATATGAGCAACAATTAAGTCTTTAAAAGTACAGATTGGGCAGATTGCAACCACCATAACTAATAAACAGAAAGGGGCATTTCCGAGCAATACTGAAGTCAACCCTAAGGAGCAGTGTCATGCCATAAACCTCATGAGCGGAAAAAATATTAAAGGTATCTATCAAGACTCAGGCAGTGAAGAAAAAAAAGCGGTAATTCATGAGGAAACAGTAACAGAAGAGGAGAACAGTGCAATATCCCTTTCATACAAGCCACCACCCATCCCGAAGACACATTTGCCATACCCTTAGTGCTTTCAAAAGAAGAAGTTGGATGCTCAGTTTGTCAAATTCCTTGACATCTTCAAAAAGATACATATAAAAATCCCATTCACATATCCTTTAGAACATATTCCAAACTATGTAAAGTTTATGAAGGAGATAATGTCCAATAAAATGAAGCTGTCTAATTTTGAAACAGTAGCACTCATAGAGAAGTGCAGTGCCATTATACAGAAGAAGCTTCCTCCAAAACTGAAAGATCCTGACAGCTTTACTATTCTGTGCACTATTGGGAATCAATATTTTGGTAAGGCACTATGTGATTTAAGGGCAAGTATCAATCTCATGCCCTTATCCATTTATAGACAATTGGGTATAGGTGAGGCAAAGCCAAACACAGTGACATTGTAGTTAGCAGATATATACCTCACCTATCCGAGAGGAATAATAGAGGATGTGTTGGTTAAGATGGATACAATTTACTTTCCTGTTGATTTCCTTACCCTGGATATGGAGGAGGATCATGGGGTCCCAAACATCATTGGGAGACCTTTCTTGGAAACCCGCAGAGCAATCATTGATGTGCCGAAAGGTGAACTGAAAATGAGAGTTCAAGATGAAAAAGTCACCTCATTGTTTTCAAAGCCATACCGAGTCCCCAAGGTGAAGCAGAATGTCATAGGGTTATAGAGAATGGAGTTGCAAACATGCAGGGTGAGCCTGCAATTACGCAACCAATGAGCATAGTGCAGCCAAGCAAAGAAGATCCTCCACAACTAGACCTGAAAACACTCCCAATCACCGCAAAAAGAGGAAATCAAGATTCAGTGCTCACTTGAAGATGATCCCTGGAAGCTCAAAATATGGTCGAGCCAATTTTTGCCACATGTGTAGTCAAAAACTTCAACAATCAGTAGACCCTGGGGGATCATCCATAAATAAACTGCCACAGCCTGCCAAGTTATATTTTTTATGTCATAACAACCGGTGGATACCAAAGAAGAAAAAACATGAGACTATCTGGTTCGTTACATTGAAGCCACCATGACCATTTTGGTGGTTGCGTCTGGCTGAAGACGTTAAACTTAGCGTTAGCGGGGAGACAACCCTTGCATTTATTTATTTTTATTTTTATTTTCTTTACTTTAGTTTATTTTATTGTGTGCAATTTGTTTATTTATTAGTTTGCATTTTATGTATGCAGGTAGCACGAAACACACAAAACCTGCGCAACCAAATTCTGACTAGTAGGAGCCTGATCAACTCCATGCATGGTAGTGTTTTTCCCTACTTTTGTTTCTTTATATTTATCTTACATTGAGGACAATGCAAGTTTTAAGTTTGGGGGTGTGTGCATGTAGTGATAGTTCCTACTATTTTAAAAATAATAATAATAATTTTTTTTTTTGTTTTTAATCCTTGATAGTAAAACATAAGTCTAATGATGAATTTTGTTTGCTTTAGATGAAATCTTAGAAATGATAAGTGCCTAATTGATTTCTTTCTGATGCCTTGAGTATGTGATCTAGGTTAGACGCGTAAGCAATTAACAATAGGTTTTTAGTAGTAAGAACCTAAGTAATTGACAAAGTGACTAGTTAAAGAAATTGTTTACCGATGAATGACCGTTTGCTTAGATATCTATCTCAATATGCTAGTGTTATGATGTATGGTATGAAAAAAAAATTGTTGAAAGAAACAATTTGAAAAGAAAAAAGTTAAAACCACCGATAAACATGAAGCTACCCATGTACGAGAGTGTTAGGACTACCATGAGGAGAAATGCTACCTTAAAGGGTAGGTGTGCTGAAAAAAATGAAATAAAAAGAAAGAAAAATTTCATATCATACTGAGCACAGAAAGGCAATTATAGAGTACTTTTGAGATATCTAGATTGATTTGACCCATCAGATCCTAATTTTTGAGACGAAATCATTGAGTTGGCTTACTTAAGAGTCGAGCTGTGAATGAACCTTTACACACACATTGTGAGTCTGGCTTAGATGATTTATTCAAGAACTTAGATTCAAGTTATATTGATTACTTTGAAGGTTCTCTGATTTCATTTATATGCATTCTTTGAGGACAATAATATGCATAACTATAGAAAATATTTTCTTTGCTTTTATTATTTTTATATTTTTACATGTGTATGAATGACGTTTATGGGTGTCGTCTCTGTAAGCTCTCACGAGACTATAACTTGTCCACTAGGATCGCCTAGGGGTTTAAAGGCTTGTTGCATACACTAAATGCAATCGTGATCCATACGAAAATGGCCTAATTAATTTTGTTATTTTTGTTTATTTAGTTTTTATTTTGTCTTTTGCTCGGGACTAGCAAAATCTTAAGTTTGGGGGTGTTTGATAAGTGCGGTTTATACCTACTTATTCCCACATTCTTAGCTTACTACTTTGTTAGATTTTGTATTATTTAATGTATTTTGTAGTTTGTTTTATGTTTTATTTGTAGGAAGCATTGAGACACGGATCTTGAAGTAAATTGACTTATTTTGGGACCCTACAGACGCATCGGAAGCACATGGAAAGAGCGAAAAACGCAGAAATCAGCATCCAGAAAATTGCCCTTTCGTCGCGACGCCAACTTCCAGGAGTCGCGACGCGCCCGCAAAATCATGTCATAGTAAATTCCGGTAAGTTTGGCGCCTCGACGTCCCGATAGAATCCCAGAAGCTTAATTTGGTCTTGTTTACATGCATAAAGACTCCAAGACTTTCTTATAAATACATAAGCTCGTCCAAAATCCTAAAAAAGATGAGGCTAATACACAACACAAAGACTCAAAATACATATTTTAGAGAGATCGAATGAGTAATATTGAAGAGCGACACGAGGAGACAAAGGCGGTGACATCCGAAGGCGAATGGATTCGATTCGGATTTTATCATCTAGTTTCTTTCTTAAAACTCTAATGATTTCCATTATGTACATGACAATGTTTCCATTGTTTTATTATTTGATCATGAACTAACTCCATAATTCTAGAGGATAATGTAGTCATTGTTTGAACCTATGTATTGATTGCCAGCTTGATTTTAATGAAATAATAATTCAATTTATTTATATTCTTTTGTGTTTAATGCTTCTTGTTTGTTGGCCATAAATTGAGATGATGAATGTTTAGAATCTATCGCTCGGGAGATAGGGATTTTGAATAGGATCTAGAGAATATAACTTAGGAGTTTTATAGAGTTCGAGAGAATCTATAGTTCCTTTGAAGTCGTTAACAAAGAATCACAAAGCGTAATGAGTTATTGATTACTAGATTTTTATAGGGATATCGAAGTCAATACTTAATAATCATTTCACTGTCGTTCGGGAGAGGGAGTGGAATACTTTAGGATTCTTGACTTATAAACAACGCAACTGAATAAGAATTGAATGGCATGACAAATACATAGGGGATAACTAGGTGAAATCAGACTCTAAAATCTCTATATTCATTGGATTATCTTTATCAACATTTAATATCTCGTTTCTTTAATTTTTAGTTTTAATCTTAATTTAATTATTTTCTAAATAAAGTAAGGATGATTAATTATAGTACTTAGTGTGAGTTGAACACAATCCATGTGGGTTCGACACTCTTTCACTCATCTTTACTAAAACTTGACATCGTACACTTGCGGTACGATATAAAATATCACAACACTAAGTCTTGAATGTATTATGAGTTCGCTATTACTAGATTGTCCTACTGATTGCAAGTTATATATACTTATATAATCATTAAATCAATCTATTAAATCAACTTTTTTAATCTTTTGTTCTTGTAATATTAATTTCATCAGCTATTCCTAAATATGTATAGTAAGCTTGTAAGGCACTATTCAAACCTTCTAATTTAAATCTAGGATAAAAAACCATGGCAATAAGATAAAGTAAATGAATGTTTTTAAAATAACTCAACCATTTTCGTGTCATAACAGAAATAACTTCAATTAAAATAAAATTATTAGGATAAGAACTTTCAGCATTGATGAGTGGTAAATCTATCACTATTTCCCACTCATTTAACCTAATATTTTGTATAGTTTCTTGAGTTTTGTGAATATTTTGATGTGTTTTGTGTTATTTTGTAGATAAATAAAGTTTCAGGACATTCTGGAGGTGATTTGGACCAAAACAGTGAAAATTGGAAAAAGGGCATTTTGGTCATTTCACGCGTCGCGCCGGGCAAGCCTTCGGCGTCGCGATGCTTAACGTCCACCGGGCCATGCTAACGTGCGATGGGTCCACATGTCAAAATCTGAAAAGTTTGACTTTAAAAACGTGCGCCGTGCCACGTGTCACTATCACAGTTGATTTGCTAACGTGCGCCGTGCCACGTGTCACCATCACAGCTGATTTGCTAACGTGCGCCGTGCCACGTGTCATCATCCTACAGTGACGACAATCATCATTGCCACATGTGCCACGTGTCACTCCGTCACCGCCACGTCATGCCATGTCAGCATAATAATTGAGCTCTCAGCCGCCTTGCCACATGTCGCCTTATCTCCTTATCCAGAATCGCTACGTGTCAAGCCCTCAGCATGCCACGTCAAAAGAGGCTGGCGTCGCGACGCCAAAGGCCTTGGCGTCGTGACGCCCAGAGCTTATCTGCGCCTATAAATTGAGCTCGAGGTTTCAGTTTCAAATGTACCATTCTCTTTGAATTCTCTGATGTAAATATGGAGTTCTCTTCTTAGTTTCTTTAAATTTTAGTTTTGTAATTAATTTTAATTACGTTCTGTAATAATAGTAATTTACTTTCTTTACTTCTTAAAATTTTTACTATTCACCATGATGAGGTAACTTCCCCCAGATAGGGTGAAAGGTAATTCTTTTACTGTTGCTATTTAGATTAATCTCCCTTAAATATAATATATTCACTATTTAAAATTTGACTTTAAAATGATACCGCCAGTTTGGTCGGTTGGTAATTCATTTTAATCTGATTTAAACCTGACTAATCAAGGATACCGCCAGATTGGTCGGTTGGTAATTATATTTTCTTACCGCCTATATGGCAGGTTATTTTGGTTCCGCCTTTATGGCTGGTTGGACTTAATTTGACTTAATCAGGTTACCACCTATATGGCTGGTTGGTAAAATAATCACAAGTTAATATATTATATTAAGGGAGATATCTAAATTAGTAATAGTAAAAGTTGATCCTTTTACCTTAGCATTTTATTTTATTGCAATTTACTTTTCAGCTTTTACTTTACCGCAATTACTTTTCAGTATTTTTACTTTAGGTCTTTTAAAGCCCTAGTTATGTGTTGTAACTAAATTAGTTATCTGGGGTTGTGATGACTTTTAATATCACCGGTTTATAAGAGGTTATTTTATAGTTTGGGTAATTTAAAGGTTTACTTGTTAAGTCTTAAGCTTAATGCGTCTTGTTAATTGGCCACTAATAAGATTGATCTGGTAAATCTAAAATAAACTTGACAAAGGAATTTTAGGTTTCAGCCTTAGACTTAATAGCCCACGATCTTCCTTGAGGATAGATAACCCTTTAATAGATTTCCTTACAGGATAGACATATACCTGTCGAGCGGGGGTAGCCATAATTGGAACTTAATCTTAATGAATCCAGATAATTTGGTTGACATAGACATATGGTTCAATTGGGTTATACTGGGTATTTGTGTCTGACCATCGACAGAGGCTTTCGCATAATTTAGTGTTCCAGGTTAGTAAACCATTTTATTACACAAACTTGAAATAACCACTTCATCTTTAAAATGATATTAGAAGAAATCACAACCCAAGATAGTTTTTAATATTGAATTTTCTTAAACCTACTTTTGTGCAATTTTATTTACTTGTTTTTAAATTTAGAATCATCACCATTTCAAATCAATCAATCAAAGTGTTAGATACTAGTAATCATTTGACCTCATAAAATTAATAGGTTAGGTATTAAGTCCTCGTGGGATCGATACTTTTTATACTACTTGAACGATACATACGTTTGCGTTATACGTGTGTGTTTACGCCGGTCAAGTTTTTGGCGCCGTTGCCGGGGACTTATTTATCTTTCACTATTAGTTTTAAGGTTATATACCTTTACTTGTATCTAATTTTCTTTTTACTTATTGTTTTTGTTTTCTTGTGTTTCAGTTTCTCAGATCCTTCATGAGACGAACCAGAAGCTTTGAACTTCGACCACTTGACCCAGAGATTGAAAGAACCATCAAACAGTTAAGAAGGGAAATGCGAAAAGGCCAAGAAGCAATTGTTAACATGGAACCTGAACCTTTGAACGTTGCACCACCAATTCCCATTCGAGACAAAACCATTCCGGTGGTTGACATACTCATTTCATGTATTGTACTTCCTCCCTTACCAGCAAATGTGGGTGACATCAAAACATGCATCCAGATGATTCAACAGTCAGTTCAGTTTGGGGGAAATGCAACTGAAGATCCTAATGCCCACATCAGCAACTTCCTGGAAGTTTGCGGCACTTTCAATTACAACCGAGAAGCTGAAGAAGCAATGCGACTGCGTGTTTTTCCATACTCATTGAAGGACAGAGCTAAAACTTGGCTACATATACTACCAGCAGGTTCCATCACAACTTGGAACACTTTAGCCACCAAATTTCTTGCAAAGTACTTTCCATCAGCCAGAACTGGAAAACTGAGGAATGACATCACATCCTTTGTACAACAAGACTCAGAAACTCTCTACGAAGCTTGGGAAAGGTACAAAGATTTTCTCCGGAAATGTCCTCACCATGAGATTCCAAAATGGCTTCAAGTCCAAACTTTCTATAATGGACTTTCTGGAATAATGAGAACCACAATCGATGCTGCTGCTGGAGGAGCTTTAATGGCAAAAGGAGAAGATCAAGCCTGGGACCTAATCGAAGAAATGGCCAACAACAATTCCTTGTGGCCAACAGAAAGGAGCATGATCCAAAGAATTGCAGGAATTTATGAAAGTGGAGCCAATACAGCAGTCAACGTGACCGGTGCGTAATCACATGCGTATAACGCAAGCGCACGTATCGTTCAAGTAGTATAAAAAGTATCGATCCCACGAGGACTTAATACCTAATCTATTAATTTTATGAGGTCAAATGATTACTAGTATCTAACAGATTGATTGATTGATTTGAAATGTTGAAGATTTTGAATTTAAAAATAAGAAAAAAAAATTGCTTGAAAATAGGTTTAAGAAAATTCAATATTAAAAACTATCTAGGGTTGTGAATCTTTCCAATATTATTTAAAGATGAAGTGGTTATCTTATAGTTGGGTAAAATATTGATTTATTAACCTGGAACACTAAATTATGTGAAAGCCTCTATCGATGGTCAGACATAAATACCCAGTTTAACCCAATTGAACCATATGTCTATGTCAACCAAATTATCTGGATTCATTAAGTTTAAGTTCCAATTATGGCTACCCCCGCCCGACAGGTATATGTCTATCATGTAAGGAAATCTATTAAAGGGTTATCTATCATCAAGGAAGATCGTGGGCTATTAAGTCTAAGGCTGAAACCTAAAATCCCTATGTCTAGTTCATTTTAGATTTACCAGATCAATTTTATTAGTGGCCAGTTAATAAAAAGTATTAAGATTAAGACTCAATAAATAAATCTTTATATTACCCAAACTATAATCTAACCCCTTATAAACCGGTGATATTAAAAGTCAACATCCCCAGATAACTAATTTAGTTACAACACATAACTAGGGCTAGTAAAAACTTGAAAATAAAAGACATAAAGTAAAAATGCGGTAATGTAAATACTAAAAAGTAAATTACAATAAAATAAAATGCTAAGGTAAAATGAATTACTTTTACTACTACTAATTTAGATATCTCCCATAATATAATATATAAACTTGTGATAACATTACCAACCAGCCATATAGACGGTATCCTGATTAAGTCAAATTAAGTCCAATCAGCCATTAAGGCGGAACCAAAATAAACCTGCCATATAGGCGGTAAGAAAATTAATTACCACCGACCAATCTGGCGGTATCCTTGATTAGTCAGGTTTAAACCAGATTAAAATGAATTACCAAACGACCAATCTGGCGGTATCCTTTTTAAGTCAATATTTTAAATAGTGAATATATTATATTTAAGGGAGATTAATCTAAATAGCAATAGTAAAAGAATTACCTTTCACCATAGCTGGGGGAAGTTACCTAATCATGGTGAATAGTAAAAACTGTAAAAAAGAAAGAAAGTAAATTACTATTATTACAAAACGTAATTAAAATTAATTACAAAACTAAAATTAAAAGAAACTAGAGAGAAGACTCCATATTTACATCCAAGAAATGAGAAAGAATGATACAACTGAAACTGGAATTTCGCGCTTTATTTATAGGCGTCAGTAGGGTCGCGCGTCGCGACGCCCAGCTCGCGTCGCGACTCCCGTTTTGTCGACGTGGCATGCTCGGGTTCGTCGGCTGCAGATTCTGGATAAGGTGATAAGGTGACACGTGGCAAGGTGGTTGAGGCTCAATACTATGACACATGGCGGCTCGTGATTGGCTATTCATATTCTTATCCGCCACGTGTCAAATACGGATAAGGGAGTCAATGATTGATGCTTACATGGCGCTGACGTGGCGCCACGTGGCAAAGTGACTATCGGCACCATAAAATTACGACACGTGGCACTTCCTGATTGGCTGATGATGACGTGGCGGTGAGGTGGCAAGTTGACTCAGTCAACTGATGATGTGGACGATGACGTGGCTTACAGGTGGAGTGACACGTGGCGATGACGACTGTCAGCACCGTAGGATGATGACACGTGGCACGGCGCATGTTAGCAGATTCGCTATGATGGTGACACGTGGCACGTCGCATGTTAGCAAAGTCAAACTTTTCTTAGATTCTGACTTGTGGACCCGGCGCACGTTAGCACTGTTCGGCACATGTTAGGCGTCGCGACACTGAAGGTCTTGGCGTCGCGACGCGCAAAATGACCATTTTGCCCTTTTTCCAATTTTCAATATTTTGGTCCAAATTACCTCCAGAATGTTCTGAAACTTTATTTATCTACAAAATAACACAAAACACATCAAAATATTCAGAAAACTCAAGAAACTCAAGAAACTATACAAAATATTAGGTTAAATGAGTGGGAAATAGTGATAGATTTACCACTCATCACAACACCAAGTTAGATCAGATATGCAAATTCATGGAGACTCTTACCACTGGATCCAAAAGTTCACCATATGGAGGAGCACCAGAACCGAACCAACTTGAAGAAACGGTGAATTTTGTCAACAATTTCAACAGACAGTGGAACAATCCATATTCCAACACCTACAACCCAGGGTGGATGAATCATCCAAATTTTTCATGGAGCAACAATTCAGGGCAAAAGAACTATCCACCACCAGGATTCCAATAGCAAAACCATGAGTTTGAAAAAGAACCAGAAATGAAAGAATGGATTGCAGAGATGTTCAAAAAGCAACAAGCAGCATATGATGCTATATTTCAAAGCCAATCTGCTTCCATCAAAGCACTGGAGAATCAAATTGGACAACTGGCCAATGCTCAGAGTTATAGACCGCCAGGTACCCTTCCTAGCAACATAGAACCAAATCCAAGGAACATGGGAAAAGAGCAGTGTCATGCCATCATGTTAAAAAACGGTACTGAAATCAACAAAGATGTTGGAGCCAAAACAACTGCTGAGGAAGTTCCAAAAGAAACAGGGCAACTGATGGAGGAAAAGAAACAAAGGAAAAAGAACAGATCACTCCACCTCCACCTTTTCCTCAGCGTCTTCAGAAAAACAAATTGGATAAGCAGTTTGCTCGTTTACTGGAGGTGTTCAAAAAGCTGCACATCAACATTCCATTTGCAGAAGCCTTGGAATAAATGCCTAGCTATGTAAAATTCATGAAAGACATTCTTTCACGAAAACGGAGATTGGGAGATTACGAGATAATAGCATTGACAGAAGAATGTAATGCCATCATTCAGAGGAAACTTCCCCCGAGGTTGAAAGATCCTGGCAGTTTCACCATTTCTTGCATTATAGGAGAACATAACTTTGGTAGGGCTTTATGTGATTTAGGTGCGAGTGTTAACTTGATGCCTTTTTCTATTTTCAGGAAACTGCAGATTGGAGAAATAATGCCCACTTCAGTCTCTCTACAACTTGCTGATAGAACTCTCGTATTTCCAAGAGGCGTAGTTGAGGATGTGTTGGTCAAGGTTGAAAAATTCATTTTCCATGCAGATTTTATTGTCCTTGATATGGAGGAAGACGCAGACGTGCCAATCATCCTCGGGAGACCATTCTTGGCTACAGGTCGAACCATTATTAATGTACAAAAAAGAGAATTAATCATGAGGGTACATGACCAAGAAGTAACATTCAATGTTTTCAAAGCCATGAATTTCCCAGATGATAAAAAGAATGAGGAATGTTTCAGACTTGATGTGATACACAGTACCATTCAGAACTCCAATGCAATGCAAAGTTCTACTGAAAAACTTAAAACATGTCAATTGCTCGTGGAGCCTGAAGATAAAACGTCTTTTGCACTGAAAAAGCCAATTCTTGCACTACAAGCAACAAATGAGAAAAAGTTCCACCAGCTCAACGAATTGGAGGAATTTTACAATCAGCCTTTTGAGGATGCCAAATTGTATATAGGTTAGGTATTAAGTCCTCGTGGGATCGATACTTTTTATACTACTTGAACGATACGTACGCTTGCGTTATACGTGTTTGTTTACGCCGGTCAAGCATGCTCAGATAGAGTACCAATAATATTCAAACTTTCAACAAGAAATAAATGTGTTGTAGGATAATAAACTCCGCTAAAAATATTTTTGTATCATTAAAAACTTTTAAAAGTTCTAAATTTTTTCACAAATATCCCATGACTAGGCAAAAGTGTGATATGTTGAACATGTTGGGAAAAAAAATACATAATACCTCTTCGTATTGGAAAACTTGACATAAAAATAAAATAAGTCGAATTCTAATTTGTTGGAACATCTCGTGAAAATTTTACCGATTTAACACTATTTAATTTATAAAACTTGGCCCATTCTTTCATAACTTGAGAATATGACCAAATACAATTAAGTGCAATCTTAATAGGATCAATGTAAGGTGCTAAAGAAGTAAGACCATCTTGAACACATAAGTTAAGGACATGGCATGTGCAATGAACATGAAAAAATCGACCCCCCGAATTTGGTTGGCATATTTCTTTTAAATCTCTAATTGATGTAGTATTTGCAGATGCATTGTTAAAACCAATTGTTAAATTTTACCTAATAAACCATATTCATCAAAAATTACTTTAATCATTCGATAAATATTTTGTGCAGTATATTGCTCATCAAAAACTCTAAATATAATAAGTCATTTTTGCATGTTCCATTATGCATAATCCAATGACAAGTCACACCCATGTATGAGTGTGTTTGCCAATGGTCACTACAAATATCAGAATAAATAGAAAGATGACCTTTAATATATTTAATATTCATTTAAAATAATTTTACAATCTTTGTATAATTTAAAAATTTGTCATTTTGTTGTATTTCTAGCCATTTTATAGATAGCAGAATTTAAAGCATTTTGAACGTAATTAGTAAAAGTAATTTTTTAACCAAAACCTAAAGAAAGATGTGCCATATAAGTAAATTTAGCAAATTCTTCTCTATTTTTAGCATTAGAATATTTAAATAAATCTAAAGAACTTGTATCTCTATTAGATGATGCGTACATGTCCATTTGAATTTGTGTTGTATCAAGTCCAATTTCAATGGCATGATATCTATCCAAGTGCTTGTTCATATTGCCATAGCCGCCGGTAAATTTGTAAGATACACCACAATAATTGCATATTGCTCTTGGACCTTCATTTTCAATCTCGACTAAATGAAAATGAATTTTGAAAATATAGGAGGATCGAGCCTTAACTTCTCTTTTTCGTGTACCGATATTTTGACCGCTCTCTTAGGTTGGCACATTGGACATGGTGTTCTCAGATGAGCTTGCCATTTTTTTTATTTCTAAATATTGAAACATTATAGAATTAATTGAGAATGAGAAATTGAAGATGAGAGAATTATAGAAATTGAGAAATGAGAGAATTGATGTGTTTAAAAAAATGAAGAATGACCCATATTTATATATTTTTAGATAATTTATGCGATACCTAAAATGCCCCATAAACTAACTATTTTATTAATGTTATTAAGGGTAATTTAGTAATTATCCTAAAAATTATTATTTTTTATTATTTTAGGGAGTCAGCCTAACGAATACTAGTCGTTGGGGTAGAACAGGTTCCAACAGGAACCATTCGGTTCCGGTTTGAACCATGGAACCGAACGGTTCCGGTTCGAACAGTTGGAACCATATGATTCTATTCGGTTTGACTAGGGGTGAATCCTAACCGAACCGAACAAATTCGGTTCTGGAATCGGAACTGTCATATTCCAACCGGTTCGATTAGTATTCCGAACCAGAACCGTGGTCGGGTCTAATTTTCCCAATAAAAATATTGTAATACCTCGACTGTCATGACGTAATCATATATTCCTTGTGCATAAATGAGACATATTCTAGTGCTTAATTATACATTATTAACATGTACATTACTCATATGAATTATTCCGGGATCACGGGGTAACATTTCTCAGTTTTACAGTACAATTAGATTTTACTGAGTTACAAGTAACTTTTAGTATTTTGGCCCTAACTTGAGCTACCGCCGTTTTTAGTGATCTTTATATGGTCGGAAATCTTAGGCCAAGACCTACAACTTCCATGTTGACCATTTTTCAAAATTTGACCAAAACAATGTCAAAAATATATGTCTTATCGAGATGAATAGTGAATTTTGTGAGTTTTCTAGATTTAAGGCATGTGACTAATTAATCATATTATTTAATTTATAAAAATCAGCCTACCACTATAAATATAGGTCACTATTCATGCCTTATATTTCTTTTCAAGATTCCCATTTTTTGTTCTCCTTCCTACCACTATAAATATAGGTCACTATTCATGCCTTATATTTCTTTTCAAGATTCCCATTTTTTGTTCTCCTTCACACAAATTTACTTTTCCATTTTTACACATACAAGCTTCCATTTTTCTTCTCCATCTCACATGATATGTAGGCTTGTTGTGTGGTTCTTTTAAGATTTTTTCAAGCTAGGTAAGTTCTCTTCTCCCTCTTGTCTTTTTTTTTTTTTTTTTTTTTTTTTAATCAAGCATGCTTTCTCCTAATACTCATTTTGCAATTCATGTTTAGTTTAAGTTGAATTGGATAAGATTAGTCATGGGAAATTGGTTTGTGATCCTTTTGGAATGGATATATCATGGAAGTAACTTTAGATACTAAATGATGAGAACCTCCTTGTGTTGATTCCAAGAAGATCCCTCAACGTGTTCTAAGCCTCAAGAACAGCAAATCTTGATTTTGTAAGAACGAAATCATTCTAAAATCAAGTTCAACCCTTATGGAACCTTGCCCTCAAGAACCTTTATTTATTTCTTTAGAGAATCTTGAATACCGATACAACGCCACAACTCTTGCCACACGTTGATAAGTTTTGTTAAATAGAACCAAGAAAGAATCCACTCCCTCAAGATGACACAAGTCACTTTGTTTTGTTAAAGATAAAAGGTTATTGATTAATTATCAATTACAATGAATAATGCCCATTTAAATAGGTGGATAACTCTAATTCTACCCAAATATAATAAAACCCTAGTAAAATAAATCCAATAACATATAAAATCCTTCAAAATTTCATGTCTGAGCTTTCTAATTTAATTAAAGTTCATCCCAACACTTAAACATCATATAATCTTAAAAATTATAAAATATAAAGCTGTAGGATAACTTGC
Source organism: Zanthoxylum bungeanum (assembly GCA_019454045.1). NCBI lineage: Eukaryota > Viridiplantae > Streptophyta > Magnoliopsida > Sapindales > Rutaceae > Zanthoxylum > Zanthoxylum bungeanum. Next base: position 109,849 of record SKCR01021680.1, on the reverse strand, counting down.
TTCTGAATTTTGACCAAGAAGGTTTCCTAATTGGACTTTGACGTAAACTACAAAGTTGTAGATCCATGAGTACTATTCTAATTCAATTTGAATCACCAAAATCGGGCATCGTATGAGAAATTTACATCCAAAATATAAAGCATGTATAAATCTCGCCACTATTAATGCACTATTCGGAAATTAAGTCCAAAATCAATCAAGACAGCCCACGCACATCCAAGACCCATTTAATTCTTGTCTTAGATATAATTGATCCTTCATATAAAGTCTCATGCATGGCCCAAGCTCCAAAACCCAATGAATCTTCCAAATCCACCAAAATGACTCAAATACACCAATCTGACCAAGTTAATTCTGGATCATATCAGATTTTTAAGGAACCATGAACCTTATAGGGACCCCCTCTATGACCAAATTCTATAGGGAAATGGGGAATTATTTTCTTTGATTTTGTGATGATTTTGAAGTGTTGGCATGTTCATCTGCATGGTTGATGATGGCTTTGAATTGAATTGGTTGTTTGGGAAAAAAATTTGATAATGTTAGGCCATAGCCGAAAATGGGCATATGCATTCGAGGAGTTTCATTTGTTTGATTTAATGTGTTAAGGACATTATATGTAATGATAGATTATGTTTGATTATGAGAAAGATAGTTTATTTAAACTCACTAATGTAAGAGGCGTGGTTTAGGGTAATCTAGATGGATGGGGTAAGTGTTTCCATTGAATAGTAAGGTATGTGTATAAATTTGATGACTAATGTGATGATAATGAATCATGAATTAATACCTAAGGTTAAATTAAATCTATGGTAATTGTTATGTGCAAGTAATGCCTTGTATATTTAAAAGAGTTTAAGAGAGTGGATTTATAGTTATGGCCGAATGAGGATGAAGAAGTGAAAACTTGGTTTTGTGTATTAGACTGTATGGAAACACAAGGCATGCTATGTTAAACACGTAAAATGTAATGTGATTAAGTATGTTGAATGAATATGCGTATGATTATTAGACATGTTATTGTATTGTTTGATGATGTTTGGTGGTGATTGGATGAAAAGTTTCATGACTAACCCTTAGATGTAACATACTTATAATATGAAATTAAGTTATGGGTGATGTACATATCCTAAACATATATTTCATGATCACGTTTTACTTATGTTCTCAAGTATATGCATCAAGTATAAGCTTTAAGTACACAAGTTGTAATACCATTTTACATGTATGCTTTAGTATTATAGCTTATGTAATTATTTCATGTTATGAATCAATTACATGTTTAGTGCTTATGAATTAAGTTGTAAACTTCAAGTGTATATTTTAATTCAATTACATTAAAAATATATTTATTATATTCCCTTTATGTTATGAATGAAGTTTATGATTCCAAGTTTTCGATTTTAACTCATGTATTTAGATTAAATTCACATAAGGAATTCAAGCCTATGCACTAATGAACAATAATCATGTTACATAGTTAGAGAATGGCGAGATTTATGAATATTTTGGATTAGATCCAAACCATCAAGGGTTTAGGTAGGTCATACCCACGAGTATGGGTGATTTGATATAACTGTATATAAATCTAGGTTTTGAATATATAAATATATGTATGTGTGTGTATATACTAAGTTAGTAGTATATCATTGGTGTGTGTGAAATGATAAATTGTATTCCAATGTATGAGACATTTGGCAATGGTTGATAACTTTATAATGTATTGTGTGATGTAACCGATGAGCTTTTGGTCGAATGATAATGGATGAAAATGTATTTTATAATGTATCCGATATGAGAATGGATTTTTTCATTCCCTGCTCTTATGTTTTTTTTTTTTGTTCTTATGCTATTCTTAATTAATGTTTTGGTGTTATTCATGGTTTATGATTTTGAATGATCATAAGTAAAGACTTTGGAAAATTTATTTTGATCTATGACGATAAGGAAATATTTCCATCTCGGCGTTTTTATATGTCTGATGTTTTATGATTATGATTATGTTTTCGCCGAGACGCTTATAAATGATATGTTTTATCCCATGACACTTGTTATACGATTTTGACCATCGAAAATTGGCTGACCCATTACTCTGTTGGCATGTCATGTTCGTACATTGTCCGCTCAGGGCGCGTGACTCGAGTAGTAGAAGCTTGATAAATATTTTATAAAGATTATTTAAAAAATAATTATCTTGAATAATATGCATTCGATTTCCACTCATGTTTTCAAAAGACTTATTTTTTACTAAGGTATACTTAGCGTTTTAGAAAAATAATGATTTAAAAAGAATTACGTTTTGAGATAGATACATCTGATTTCGTTTATGATATGACATAATAGGATATGTTTCCGTCACAACACTTGTATTATATTTCTATGGTTTTATTTTTATTTTTTGAATCTGTCGCGACACTTGTTTAGGGTTTTGTTTAACTACAATGGATTGAACCGCTACCCTCTGTCGACATGAGCTTGGTTTGTTCGTTGCCCGGTCTGTGCGTGCGATTCGGACATTGGATGCTTGTTATGTTTTGTCTAGTTGAGTTGGTCCTGGGTGCTTTTTATGTTTTGCCCAGTTGAGTTGGTCATGGGTGCTTGTTATATTTCGCCCAGTTGAGTTGATACTGGATGCTTCTTATATTTCGTTCTGTTGAGTTGGTCTTGGATACTTGATAAAGATTTACGAGAAATGTGATTTTCAGATTCGATTTTATTTACAACAAAAGAGTTTTATAAAGTGTTTTCAAAATTATTATAAAATGATTGCTTTGTGTTCTCTGTTTTAATGATGTATGTAAATGCCCATACAAGAGCTTATGTTTAGATATATGTATATGTAAGTGTTAGTGATGGAGCAGATTTCAGGTATGTATGATTAGTAAGGGGATGATCTATATAAATTAAGTTTGGTGAAATTGTACATGTATGTATATGTGTAAGATATTTGCATAAATATGTTTAGTTGATAAATACTATTTTATGTTACTTGTATCCTTTTGTCATGCATGGTACGAGCATGATTACTTACTAAGTTTTTAGCTCACACCAAACCAGTTTGTTAGTTTTGCAGATTGACAACTTGATCAATCGATCATTCAAGCTTTGGATGCTATGCTCCAAACGAAGGATTACTCAGGGTGCAGTCACTCAATCTAGAGTCTTGGAAAGGGTTATATAGTTTAGAAATCATGTTACATTTGTATAGGTTTGTATCAATCAAATCATACTATTATATGTATGTAATTATAACCACTGAATTGTATGGTTTGATTTGGGCACGAAGCCTTGAAAATTGATGATGTGACTTGAATTATTTTGAGATTAGATAGGAGGTCATGTTTGCTTATTTGATATTTGTACATGTTTTTTTAGGTGTTGGACTGTGATCCAGGTTATCTGATTTTAGGGCGCGTCATGCCCATTTTTTGTTAGGATTGAAGCTTAGCGAAATGAGATTTCTCTGTCTCCTACCGGTAGCATCATGCCTCAGGTGGGGTATTACAAACACCCATAATTAGAAGCCTTCTTGTCTTGAATAGCTACCTTGTAAGCACTTTTAATTGATTAATGACCCATGCTATCAAAATGACATAGTAACTTATCCTCTTTTGTCGTTCTTGGAAGTGGGATACTAAGGATCAGCTCTGCTTCCGTACCAGAGAAGCATCTTTTGATCATAACTTCATTCCACTTGTGTCGTTCATCAATCATCATATCCATCGAAGCATTCTCAAGTAGCATGGTTGAAAGCCAGGGATGGAATCGGGTTGGTCTAGGCAGCCATTGACAACTGAAGATCTTGATTTCTTTTCTGCACCCCACTCTCCATCTCAAACCTTTCTTTAAAAGATCTCTTCCCCAAATTTAACTTCTCCAAATAAATGAGGGGTTACTTCCTAAATCAGTCCCTATGAAACTTTCATTCTTTTAGAATCTTTGTCATAAGTGAGTGAGGTTTTTGGATTATCCTCCATCCTTGCTTAACCACCAAAGCCTGATTAAAACACATCGTGTCTCTCGTCCTTTGGCTGACTTAATCTCTCTTTGGCTGACATAAGTAAAGTGAGTGAGTTTTCAAAATATCTCTCCCCACTGGAAATCAAATTGCTATTTGCCTCTACTTTAATGCACCAAGAGGAAAAACTAAGAAAATACCTATACACAGTTAAGACACAGTTAAGGCGCACACATGTGAGTGGGGCAGTTACCTTCGCCTAATCCAAAATTTTACTAAAATATCTCTTATAAATTAATAAAAATAAAAATAAAAGTCTAGTTTATTAATGAGATTATCCCCACTATAACGAAGAGTATCTATCACTATTTATAAAAATCAAATTTTATCCCACTAAATCAAAATTCTAATTTCGTCATGGTCTCTGTAGTCTCTAAATGCACTTTACGTTGTTGCGATCATTCAAATTTGAATAATAATAATAACAGATAAAAATTAATATTTTTCACCATTCAAACTTTAGAAAAACAAAAATATCAAAACTTCGTTTCCATCTTTATTTTATTTTATCATTAGTATTCACTTTTGAATTCCCAACTCCTTTATTCGTCTACCTTCCCATGAACACTACTTTTTTTTTTTTGAAAACTAAAATAATTCATTACTGATAAGAGTCAATAATACACTTAATATTTGAAGGGAAGTTAAAAGATGCCTTGATGGCAAACTTTGCAATTTCATGGGCAAAACCATTACAAAATCTAGAAGTATAACAAATTGATGAGCTAGAGAAACTTGTTAACTTCTCTTGGATGTCCTTGATGATCCATGAAATTTCTTTCCTTGAGCCATTCCTGTTATTAATAAGATCTACCGCCTGTTTACAATCAGACTCGACTATTAATTTCCCAAATCCAGCTTCCTGCGTCAACTGTAAACCAAAATTGATGGCTTCTGCCTCTGCATCTTCTACATTACCCTCAACAGAAATACTCTTCACTGCCACTATCTCAACCCCACCACCACTATTCCTGATAACAACTCCCAGCCCAGCTAAGTGATTTTGTCTACTAATAGCTGCATCCGTGTTTAGTTTTACCCATTCTCTCGGCGGAGTTACCCAATTTCTTTCTTCATTACACTTCCCATGAACACTACTAAGGCCTCATTTTGGCTTTAAAAAATTCTACCTAAAGTTTGTGAGTGGGGTTGTGAAACTTTATTCTTATTATCAGTTGACAGTTGTAGGGATAAACTAAATTAATTATAGAATTGAAATTTATTTATTTTATTATTATTATTATTTTTTAAGGATTAAAGATTGAAAAACGCGCTGCTTTGAAAGTTAGAAACATCATTGTTGCCGCCCCTGCATCTATCATTTCTAGTGGGGTTGGCCAATGATCTGAAAATTTCGGGCATTTAATAATAAGCGTGGGTCTTGTAAATATTTTAATTAACCGGATCTCGGAATGGTTTGATGACGTCATTAGGGATGATAAATTTATTTAGATCGGATATGAATTCATATTAATAAAAATATGGAATTTGATTTACATTTTCAAAATCTGCACAGATTCAAATTTGAATTCAAGTGAATTCGAAATTCAAATATCTATATCCGAATATAAATTAAGAAAAAATTATTAAAAATTATTTTATTTATGATTTTATTATAATTTTTACTTAGATTTAGATTATTTTGGATGAATTTTAATCGTAAATGTTGTTTTAGATGTTAAATTACTATTATTTAATTATTGATATTATTTAATTTTTATTTTAATTATTTAAAATTAAATAATTTAAAAATAAAAAATAAAAATCCATATTTTCCATATATGTGGAAATCACCAGGGATAATACATGTATTTGGATCTTTTTTTCTCGTTTTTTTTTTTTTTTCCTGTGGATCTAGATCCATAAAAAATAATGCAGATATGCATTATGCTATCTCTACCCACCATGTCAAATGACATTGAGTAATTGGTCCGACATATCGACTCAGTAGATTTAAATGATATACAGAGGTGGTCCTGATGAAAGTCGACACATGCGGTCATTTGGAGCCCTCAATTTGACCCAAAATTAGGAACCCCAATCAAGAGAAATTTTAATTTTTAACGTCTAATATGACTTGTATATTATTTGTATCATTTATCAATAAATGTCATATTTTAAAAATTCGTCTAGATCCCTTTAAAATTTAAGATAACTCAGGATCGCCCCTGCTGTATGCCCGACCTACACAATTATTTCACTTCTCCAAGAGAATATAGATTTTCAAATTCTAAGTATTGTATAGTTGAAAAAAAAACTCATTTCTAATAGGGAAAATTTATTACAAAATAGGAACAAGCAACTCAAATTCTGCTCCCAACAATAAGATGACATTGACATCCAAAGTAACAAAAATAATATAAAATTATACTTAAAAACTCATTCGAAAAAAATACTCAATCCACTTACAATTTTTAAATTTCCCATAAAATTTTCTTCACGGTGAGGAAGAAAATGGCAACAAAATCAGCATTCATAAATATGATTATGATGATAAAGAAGAAGAATTTAATTAGAGGGTACATGATAATATTTGCCCTTACAAGTGCATCTGTATACAATATTAGGGCAAGATTCTGCCATCACCCTCTTGCATGGAAAGCAAGGTCCACATGCACGTCTACAGTCTGGTAAACTCGACCCCGTCCAATATACCTTCCATTTCCTATTCCATCCAATATTGCAACTCTAATTTATCTTCTTTTATATATACGATATTTTCGTAACATTTTATAAAATACAGACGCCCGTTAATTTATTTGTTAGTTTATTGTATTTCATACCTTAGGGTAAACATGAGCTTGATGATCAATCCTAGAGCCACCATTTTCATCCTCGCTGACTGAAATAATTACTTTTAAAATATATTAAAATGAACAAAAAAATAAATTATTAATTAGAGGGAATTAGAAAATATGAATATGGTATGTTATAAATGAAAAAAAATTAAAATGAATGTTGGATTTTAATTAAAGAAAGAAGTTGTTACAATATTGGTGAGATGGCATTGGAGACTGCAACCGATTGTGAAAAACATGAATAAGAGGAAGCAAATTATGCGAGCTCCAGCAGGGAAGGGATGTATTCATCATCATGTTTATATATTTATTTTTGTCTTTTGTAATTAATGTTTCATTAGAAAAGAAAAATAATAATGAAACAAAAGAGATAAGAGTTTTTTTGGTTTCCAGGAAAATGTGAGGAGATTTATACAAATGAAGAAGGAAAGCACAAAATGATGCATTTCACATGATTCACGGCTGTGTTTTTGATAGCTTTCACAAGTTTTGGCAAGCCATTTAATGTAAAAGTTAGCCAATAAATAAACTCTGAAATTAATATATATATATATATATATATATATTGTAGCTTTAAATGATCAAATAAGAAGGAAAAAGATTATAAAAAAAAGTACTATGCATTGAATTCAAATGGGCAAGCACAAAGCTAGAGCATTTGTTGTTTAATGAATGAATAATTAATTAAGTTCGCAGAAGAATAGAACTTGATGTCTTAATTGTTAGATGAATGAATATTTGTTTTCTATATGTACTAGTTCTGTTTATAGCATTTGGTTGAAATTTTGCCCTATTTTTTTTTTTTAAATGGATAACGGATGTGCGGATAGCAGAAAAAATTGAATCATAATCGATACTTAGGATTTTATATTATTTGGTATGAGATTTGTAATAATTTTTTATATTCAATAAGTTAATTTAGGATGATTTCGTCATGAATCTTGACTTTTTATTTAAAAAATTCTGAATTTCGATTGAGTTCAGAATTCAAGATGATTTTTTTATTTTCATCTCTAATTTGGAGGAATTAGTTCGAGTCTATCAAATAGGAGCACATGCCACCCATTCTAATATTTACTTATTTTAAGATGTTAAACTAAAATTCCTTGTTCAATAAACAAGTATTATTCATAAAAATAAGAATTTTCTTCTTGTTTCCGTTCGTCAATAAAAATGTGATTCCTAAAATTAGTAATAATAATAAAAAAATATAATAGCAAATTTAGATTTTAAAAAAATAAATAGAGTATATGCTATTTAAAACATGAATAGCAGATGAAAAGTAATTAATATGAATCGAGGGAGTTCACACGAGTAACAGAGGAATGGGATTATTAAAGGTGAAGCTCAGGCCTTTCTCTTAAATGAACTTCTTTCTATTTTATTGTTTCTTCCATCATTTGTTGCATACTTTTGTCTCTCTTCACTATTTACCAATAAACCATCATGACGTTTCTTATACAATGCATCCCCTGATGCCATAAAGTTTAAGGCTTTTAGTTTTAGCTTTCGATTTCCTCTGTTCCCTGGGTTCTTTAAGAAATCTTCAATCTCTTTTCTCCAATCGTCCTCGTCTTGGTTTTCAGTGACCATAACGTCCATTTCATTCTTTCGCCTTACTAGAGCTGGTTTGACTTCCCCCTTCTGCATATGCTATCTATACTTGTCTGTTTATACCCCGAGGCTGCTTGGGCTAGCTCATTAGCTATCTCATTCTTCGTCCTTGAGATGGGCTCTGACTCATTTGGCTGTTGTTGCTCCCCCATTGAAACTCATTAGCACTACTTCCGTAGGGATGAGATCGTCCTATGACTTCGCTAATCGTCCCAACATCCTAACTGGGATAGCGTTAATGGTCGCCCCGTTGTCGATCAATACCTTGGTGACTGGTATTCTATTTCCCTTTGCTTTTACATACAGAGGTCGGAGATGTTTTGTCAATTGCAATGGTGGTTTTGGAAACGTCGCTTTCCCTGATATTTCTATTTCCATTGCTTGTTCATTACTTACACCCTCTCGAGGTGAGCCTTCCTCTTCGTCCCATCCGGAAGGTGGCAACGTGACCGATCCATTGTGGGATGCATCATTGGCGAGTATCCTCTGTTTCTCTGTTCTGGTTACGATTCGTCTTATTTTGGGCTTCCCGTATAGTACGAGATACGAGGATCGTCCCAAGTCTTCTCCCAGCGTCCCCACGGTCGGATTTTCGGCTTTGTAAAATTCTTTAAGAAGCCGATTCTGTGTCGTCCCCCTTCTTCGTGCTTCGGTTCTTATATATATTTATTCTTCTACATCTGTCAGCTCCTCATCCGAGACTCTCCTGCCGTCCATGGTAAGTGTTGCAAATTCTGTCTTCTCGCCGTCGTAGACATCTTCACTCCTTCCAAGGGTCCCATTATTGTCATGTCTGAACTTTTCAGACAGCAAGTAATGATTAGCCACAACCGGCGGCATGCTGCCAAACTGAATAACAATGGGTGGTTCTTCTTCGTCCGTCTCATCCTGCTTCTTTCTTCGGTTAAACTTGGTTTGATCTTTAGAACCTGGACCGATTCTCGCTTCGCCACCGCTATCCTTGACATCCGCAACTAGCTTTCTTTTTATATGGGTGTCAGTTGGAAGAACGTGGTCTCATTTTTCATGGCCAGTGGTAGCTTTCACCTCACACCGCTGGCGCATCATCCGGCCATAATTCCTTTGATGTCGTCTCAACTGTGTCCTCGTCATTTCATCTATAGGAGGATAGCTCTTCCCTTGCTGATTGTACGAATGCCACACGTTGGGTCGATGGAACTTCGGCCTAAAAGTCCTAATATTCTGGACGAAGTTTGAGTGTTCTCCATAGAACCTTGGTGCGAAGGTTTTCGCCTGCCATGCTACTGGTTCCCTTCTTGGCGGCTTCCTTTCACAAGTCTCTTCCAGTTCTTTCATCCATTCTATATTGTTCTGACAGTGAACACACAAATTTCATGGAACCTTTCCTCCTTGGTGCAGCTCTAACCTTTCAAGAGCACTAGGGCGTTGATCGTTCTGATCTTCATCTAAAACCAGCTTAAATTTTGGTAAATTCATCTTAGTAAGGTCAGAATTGATCATATTCAGCTCCCAACGGTTCAGGGAACGGGTTCTCATCCACTGCCATCTTTTTTTTAATGTTATTTGTCCAGATTCTATGGCATCCTGTAACACATTCCGAAACACAAGACACCTGTTAGTTGAATGAGACTATGCATTATGCCATTTACAATATTTTTTTACCACTAACTTGCTCGGGGCTCGGAAATTTGTGGCGGTCACTCAACTTAATTTGTTTATCTTTATATAATTGGTCGAATATGAAATCAACTTTAGTGACGTAAAAAAAAATCCCTACTTTTTGTTTTTATCATTTTCTGTTTCCGGGCGCGGTTCAGCCCACGTCTTACTGACATATGGCTTTCCCTTAATTAATTTGGCCAGGCATAAGTCAGCTGATTCAACATTCATTTCGCATATATCATAGTCTGCATTCCTATAATAAGTTCCTTTACTAGCATTCTTCATTTGCTCTTCCTCCCTCAACAATCGTTTATATCGCACTACGCTAGTAGTGAGTTGGAGGAGGTCCCAGAACTCTCGATCTTGAAATTTCTTTTTTAAGTCAAAATTAAGACAACTTTGAGCGATTTTCACGAATTCCTTTTCTGACAAAGGTATGTAACATCGGCCTTGGGCCGCTTTAAATCTTTGTAAGAACGTTTCGGCCCATTCACCTGGAAACTACCTCAAATTCACCAAATCGGCCAGAGTTACTTCAGATTCGGTTTTATAGAATTGCGTATGGAACATCTGTTCCATTTGGTGCCAGTTCTCTACCAAATCGGGTGGTAGGCTGATATACCAGGAAAAAGCTATTCCTGACAACGAGCCATGAAATAATCTTAGTTTATGGAAATCATTCGTTTCCCCACACTGAAAATTAAATTGTCTTATATGTTCTATAATGGAAACTTCTCCAGACCCCGTGAATAGAGAAAACTCTGGTATTTTGTAGTTCTTGGGCCATGGATACGCTAAATCAATCCAGTCCGGATATGATTTTTGATATCTTGGCCGGATTGGCCTCACCCCCAAACCAAATTGATTTTGGAGAATCTCAGTCATTTGTTCTCTTAACATATCGTTGCCATTGAATGGAAACCCTACAGGCGGTGGTTGTGGCTCTCTTACAAATGGGACATGGTCTTGACCTTGTCCCTGTAAACCTTGGGGCAACACTACTTCATGTTGTATCACATTCAGCCCTAGGTGTGGGCCCAAACCACCAGGATTTGCCCCTCGTCGGGGTATTGTTAGGGCAACAGTCCCTTGTGGAGGAGGAACGTTGCTTGGCCCAGCCTCCTGATTACTTGATGCAGGAGGAGGTGTAATCCACGGTGGGATTGTCCCCTCATTTACACATTTAGCCATTAGCTCATTTAATGAACTCAGGTGTTTGGCCATATTTTCGTAATGTGAATTATTAGTCGAAATGAACTTATCTATGACATGAGTATTTTGAAGCCTAACCTGTTCGACAACATCCTGGGTGAACTCACGCATAGTGTCATAACGACTTGTTTATGCTAGGCCCTCAAAATGGCCCACTACCGTTGGAACGTGAGGTTGGTTGGTTTGCTCTAATCCTCATTCCTCTGTACTTGAACCAGTCTGAGTATTCTTTTTCGAAGGCATCTTCACTTCTTGCACCAAATTCTCCCACTGTGGTCGCCAAAAACTATTTGCATAATTTTTTGTCAATAGGCGTGTAAGGTTCAAACCTCCTGAGACATAGTCCCAGAAATGTGTGTTTGATTCCAAGAAAATGCCTCCAGGGGCACAAGCACATAAATTACAGTTTTACATATTACAAAGCTAAGAGATTAAACTAATTGCTCATTATGAGTCTTCATTTTTTCTTTTTTTTTCTTCTTTCTATATTTGAGTCTTTTATAGTGCACGACTTCACCAAATGTTCGAGCGGTTCCACTGTCATCATCCCATTAAACCCCCACGTTGTCTGCGTATATGCAACCGTTGGATCGTGCGAGCAACTGCTGGATTGTGCGTGTAACTGTTGGGTAACTTATTAAATCGTGGGGGTTGCCACTAGTTTGTGTAAGAAACGTCGAACGTGTCTCATAACTGGTCAACCGTTTTGGAAGCTTCTTTCTTCATGATTCTTTGCCCATTCCTTGAATTGTCCTAAATTAAGTCTTCCTGGGCCAAATCATTCTTCATCCTAACCCCATCCCTTTTCGTCCTTCCTCGGCCCATTCGTCCTAGGGAGATTTATTTCTGTTAGCAAGACAATTTTCCATATTAAGTTGAAACCCAAAAAAAAAAAAAAAAACTTGTAATGATTTAGCGTAACACTGAATCAAATTCAATATAGTTAAATTTATTTTGTAATTGGTAGTTTTGTCATCAGTTTAAATTTATATTGTAATTGGATAACGAAAGAATAATCTAATTATTTACAATAATAAAACATGGCACATAATCGTAATAAGATCGTTTATATAATAAAAAATATTATTTCCTTAACATCCGCCCAAATTCACAAAATCGTCCTGTAAGTTGAGGTTTGATAAAGATATCAACATGCAGGTCTTCAGAGGGAATTTCATGAAGTTGTGAAGTGTCTTGACCAATTTGTTGATGAGCACAATGACAATCAGTTTCAATATGTTTCGTGCACTCATAATAGACATTTTTGTGAGTAATGTTGTTGGGATGCATGCCATGGAGTATCATGTAATATGTACACGAAGTTTATTTTAATAAATAAATGATGCAATTTTCATTTATCAAATTTTTATTTAATAAATTGTCATGTATTCCCGATGTACCTTCAGAATTAGTGTATGAGTGTCATACACAAGAAGATTTGAGTCTGAAATTAGTAATTTAAAATAGTTTGAAAAGAGCAAACAAAGAATGGTAATTTATTTATGGTTTATCTACAGCTACGGTCCATTCCATAATTATTTAACTATCTTGATCCGGGTCGTTCATGTGGTGACATGGGAATTCAGACACCTTATGTGATTCGATCATATAGGACTAGAACAAGACAAAAATAAATATCTTTTAATATCCGTTAAATAAAAAATTATATCAGTTTAATAGATGATCATATATGAATTGATCTGAATCCTGAGTATATTACGAACTCCTACATGTCAGGCTTTGTCATTTGATTTACAAATGTGAGGTCAGTGTAGCAATTCTGATCAATAACTGTTAGAGTTGGTACTCGGAGTGCCAATACATGTCGTATTTATGTCCGGTTCATGAATACGAACAATTCATTTTTTCCATAATATTACGTATTTATAATAGCACATCTTGTCTTTTATATATAATCCATCTAATTTAATTAGATTGAAAATAATTTCAGTTTAGTGATATGTATATTTTGGACAAAGACTCGAGTATTTATAACGTAGTGTGCAGTTACAACGTAAGTTGTAATTAACATTGGGAAGCGTCACTATAAGTTATATATTCTCAAATAAAATTCTTGGTCAAGATTTACTGATACAGGTCTGTTAGTAAAATCCCCCGAGACCAGTACATGTCGTATATCGAGACTTGCTCTGATGGTTTATCCAAGTGAGCCATGAGTTTTCGGAAACTCGTATAGACACGTTGGTGTTTATTCGATAAACACTGAATGACTCACCGAATATTTCCTAATAAATGGTGCACCTGTTAGTGTGTTACACATGCCAAGGATCTCTACAACATGATTTAGTGTGTGAATAATCAAAACAAGTTTGCGGAAATTACTTACTTTAATTGGTTGAGATTTCAAAAATCAAGAGATGTAGATGAAGCTCCAAGCTTTGTATGTTGTTCCCAACTCAAGGATGAGTTTCCCTATCACCTTATTAACTCTTAGTGTGCTAGCAAGCATGAAATTTTTGCAACAAAACTTCAATGGGGAGAAAGGAAGCTCACGGCAAAGGGAGAGAAGAAAGAAGATGAAGTACTGTGAATAGTAACTTGTGTGTAACTTCCAAAGTTGACTTGCTTTAAATATCAAGGTTGTGTGTTGGTTTTGGTTTGAGTGTATTATAAGCAAAGCCAAGCCTTACCTTTAACAAATCAAACCCATAAATTAAGCCCAACCACTTCCATCACATGTCCAACATGTTGATAAAGGTGAAGTGGGTCCCACAACTTTTAAATTCCAAATATAAGTCGGCTAACACAACACGCAACTTCGCTTGGGCTCGGGTTCGTTTAATTCTGAACTAAACGAATTTTCCGTTGCAACATAATTAAATCTAATTTAATTAAATAATTATTCCTCACAAAATTATTACGAAAGTCGCTTACGAATTAAATCTAAATTAGTTTGTTCGCTCGAATTAAAATCTAATTTTAATTCCGCTTTGAAATCTAATTTCAATTAATATATCCAATATATTATTTAATCGATTAATTCCAAATTAATCGCTCTCTCTTCTATTCGAATTTTATCCCAAATAAATTCTTACCGCAATTAATCCTAGATAAATTTTATCTCTCATAATTAATCTCAGATTAATTATGTTCGAGTCAAATGTCATCGGTGAATCTTTGAGAAGTGACCAATAAGATCCCTGGATATGTTGGCAGTAAATCCGGTTGTCGGACTATCCGAACACGTGCGTACCTAGTACCACGTTCTTACCGATTTACAAGACATGATTGGCTTCTAGCAAAGCACCGTGCCTACCCAATTCTCCAGAAATATTCTTTTAAGGAATATAATAATCTTTATCAAGCGTAGTATACTAAGTATTGCGTATTACGATCCAGTATCAGATGTCACATGTTAGGCCTAGGGCTGGAATTGTGTCTGCCCCGTACGAAGCATATATCGGATCACTAGCAACTAGTCTCTTTAATCGATAATCATGACCTAGTCATATTATCCCGATAGCTGCAGCATATAAGAGTACTAGTATGTATCCATGCGTGATCATCATCTCCATATGACTGAAGTGATACTTCCATCTTGACATCACACCCAATACACTACGATTCTCAGTAACCCGAAGAGGCGTACACATAACCTGTTAAAGCCCGGACGACCAAAACCAAATCGTACTGATTGTCGCAAGTATTAGCGATGCAAGTCTCAGGTTAAGACCAAATACACCTACCCTCAGATTCCCATAGACACATAGTCATACTACCAATGGGATTCCGATGGGTCTATCCAGAGCGAAGCTGTTCCCGGTCCAACGGCTAACAGAACCTCCTATCACACTTGCATAAGTATCCAATACTTAAATATATGATAACTATTCCGTTAAGTCTTCATAACGCGCACAAGTGCAATACTAGCCTATTCGCATTATCGATGTCCAGTCTCGATAATACTACGACTAGAGATATTTAATGATTAAACCTTTCGTGGATTAATATTGTCTCATATCTTATTAATCCGGTACTAATCATATGGACTTTTATCATTTATATATCCAAGTAATCAATTACAAATGATAAAAGAGCAATTTCCTTGTCACATAGTTAATTTGTACAAAGAACACCATGTCTTTTACAAAAAGTGATGTTATGGGTCATAATTGTCCAACAATCTCCCACTTGGCCTATAGCCAATCACTCAAGTGTCCAACACCTGAACTATGTACGGGTCGCTCATGCTTATGCTGAGATATCACTTTCGCCAGCGGATATGCAAGGTTATCATCTGAAACGATCTTTCGATCTTGACATCGCCACGATGTATGATCTCACGAATCAGATGAAACCGTCGAAGTAAATACTTGGATCATTGATGAGACCATAATTCTTTAGCCTGTGTTGTAGCCTAGCTCAGCTGCTAACAAAACTACTCATAATCCAATTAGGAATTTTATAGATCCAAAATGCTTCTTTTGCTGCCTCAGCTGCAACAATATATATTCTGTTTTTTTTGTTGAATTGGCAACAGTATCTTGCTTAGAAGATTTCCAACTCACTATTCCGTTGTTCAAACAAAATATGTACCCTTATTGTGACTTACAGTCATCTTTATCGGTTTGGAAACTTACAACGGTGAACCCAGTCACCTCAAGTTCTTCTTCTCCATGGTTTAAGAAAGCATCATTAGTTCGTCTAAGATACTCAGGATGTTCTTAACATCAATCCAGTGACCATCACCGGATCGGCCTGATAGTGACTCCAAATGCTCTAAGCATATGAGACACAGGTCGCGTACGTGTCTGTCCATGTATGAATTCTCGGAGAGCACCAACAACTTTTAGATCTATCCCAGTAGATCTTTATTCCTAGAATAAAGGTTGTCTTTCCAAATTATTCATGGAGAATTTTAATGAAAGCCAAGCTTTCACAATTGTAGTATGGGAATGTCATTGCTAAAAAGCAATACATCATCAACGTATAGGACAATCAATGTCAGTGCGCTCCCACTAACCTTCTTATATACACAAGAATATCTTCGTTTTGAATGAAACCATATTGTAATATGATCTCATCAAAACTTGGTTCAAAGAACGCAATGCTTGCTTCAATCCATAAATGGATCGATTTAACTTGCAAACCTTGTTTGCATGTTTTGGCACGACAAAACCGTCAGGTTGTTGTAAACATCCTCCAAAGGTTTCCGTTAAGGAAAGCGATTTTGACGTCCATCTGCCATATTTCATAATCGAAATATGCAGCATTAGCAAGCATTATCCGAATGGATTTAATCATGGCAATGGGTAAAAGGTTTCGTCGTAATTGACACCATGTTGATGACGATACTCTTTCGCTACAACCCTAGCTTGTACGTTTGCATGTTGCCATCCATGTCTGTCTTCACCATGAAGACCCATTTGCTACCAATAGGCACAATGCCTTCTGGTACATCAACCAGTGTCCAAACTTGGTTGTTAGCATGGAATCCATTTCGGACTTCATGGCACTTTGCCATAAATGGAGTCTATACCTTGTATCACTTCCTCATACGTAGCCAGCTCATTATCCTCAATAAGATTAATATCTTCATGAGGTAAGATCAAAAACCCATACCTCTCAGGTTATTTTTCTGACTCTCTCCGGCCTACGTGGTTCTTGTGTATTACAAGATTATGGAACAGTCTCATCCCTGATGAACTGTTCGTGTTCCGTAAGGGGATCGGTGCCAGTAACAGTATTACTCCGATTTTCATCGAGTTCTACTTTTCTCCCACTTGTCACTGCATATAGGAATTCCTTTTGAAGGAAAACCTCATGGAGAGCAACAAATATCTTTGTTCTCTTGTGAGTTGTGGAATTGGTTTCCCTAGGATAACCAATTACAAATAGGCACTTATCCGATTTGGGTTCTAGTTTGGTACCATCCAAACATATGCCCAACATTCCCAAATCTTCAGGAATGAGAAACCCAGTTTCTTTCCTGTCCATATTTCATATGGAGTCTGTCCAACAGACTTTTTCGGAACCTTATTCAAAATAAGTATAGCACTGTTCAATGCGTATCCCCTGAAGGAAATTAGTAGCTCAGTGCGACTCATCATTAACCTTACCATGTCCAACAAAGTTCGGTTTCTCCGTTCGGACACACCACTCAAATGAGGTGTTCCGGGAGGAGTCCACTATAAAAGAATACCATATTCTTTCAAGTAATCGAGAAACTCATTGCTCAAGTATTCTCCACCACGGTCCAACCGTAATGTTTTAATACTTTTGTTGGTCTGTTTTTCTCTACTTCGTGTCGAAACTCTTTGAATTTATCAAATGTTTCCAACTTGTGTTTCATAAGACACACATAACCATAACGCGATGCAACATCCGTACAGGTTACGAAGTATTGATATCCACCTCTAGCCTGGCTAGACATGGGCCCACATACGTCACCATGAACGAGGGCTAACAGCTCGGTGGCACGTACACCCTTACCACTAAAAGGTGTTTTAGGCACTTTGCCTAATAAACAAGATTCGCAGACTTCATATGAATTAGGATCAAATCCGTCCACGTATCCACTCTTCGAAAGTATAGATATATGAGTCTTGTAATGTGTCCCAAACAATAATGCCACAAATAAGTCTCATCTATGTTACTCGTTTGAGCCTTTTGTTTGTTCATTTATATGTTTGAGATTATTTATATTCAAAATATAAAGACTATTATTAACATCTATGTACATATCAAAATGTTATCTTTATATACAAAACACCTAGTGTTCCAGAATACAAAGGTACACCCGCAACGGGTTAAATAAAATGCAGAGATGATGTTCCTAGTCAAACTAGGTACAAAATAACAGTCACCTAATGTAATTACATGCCCCAATGGCAGATACAAAACATAGGTCCCAATGGCCAAAACAGCGACTCTCATCCCGTTTCTGACTTGTAGGTCGATCTCATCTGAAGCCAGTGTCCTGCTAGTCAGCAGATCCTGCACATCAGTACATATGTGAGTACCACATCCAGAATCAAAAATCCAATTTTTAAAACTAGTAGTGGACATGTTTATAACAAACATACCTGAAGCCGGAGCCTTCCCGTCTTCACTTCCTCCAACTCCGCCTTGTACTCACGGCAGTCACGCTTCAGTGACCCCATTTTCCACATATAGGCAGACATCTTGGGATATGTCTTAGTCTTCCTAGAAGACTGTGATGATTTAGCCTTGCCATTTTCTTCCTTTTTTCTTCACACCCACAGAAGCCTTCGGCCAAGCCTTGGCCATCTGGGATGTCGAAGTAAGTGCGCCTCACTCGCTTCTTGCCCTTTAGAAGCTCTGGCTCTGCTTCTTTCAGCATCACCATTAACTCTCAAGAGTTTTTCTCTTGGTTCATCATATTATAGTTTATGATGAAATCTCCCCAACAGTCAGGCAAGACTGTAAGATCAAATCTATAGAAGTCTCGGCCTCGAAGGTTATGCCCAGCTGACCTAGCTGTTCGATGTCAGCAATCATCTGCGACACATAGTGCTCGAAAGATGTACCCTCTGACATACGCGAGTGAAAGAGCTTCTTGTGCAATTCATGTATGCTTCTGAGATCTAAGATTAGATCTGTGAAGATCCTTCAATTTCAACATCATACTATAAGGATCCAATCATTTGTTCTAACGACGAAATTGAGGAGTCATTGCGCAAGCATGACAGATTGAGCACTAAAGTTATCATCACGATGAGTCTTCCAAAGCTCATGCTCTACTATTTGCTCAACTCCGGGCTCAGGCCCGAGAGGTTTCTCTATGACATAGAGTAACTTCTCGGCTCCCAGGACTATCCTGAGGTTCATCTCCCAATCTGGAAAATTGGAGTCGTTAAAGACATTATTGCCCATGATGATGTCCCTAACGCTAATCTTTCCAGCCATCTCGATTGCAATAGTCCAACTATTCAATCAACGATATCGGGTACAATCAAATGCAATGATTACTATAGTCCAACTATATAATCAACTACAAATGAAGTAGTGTCTTGTACAGTCTAACTATTCAAAGAAAGCAATAAAAGATATTAGTCCAACTAATATATTTATAACAACGATAAATAAAATAAAGGAGCGCGTATTGGCAAGTATTTAAACGAAATTGTAAATTTAATACTAGCCTCCCACTATTTTTCGGCGAGCCTCTAACCCTCTGTGGAGTACTCGGGAAACCTAGTTTCCTAGTGAGCTAGGATCCCGTTAAATAACACACAACCTTGACTTTGGCCAACAAGCTGTATGAAACTTAACTAGGTAGATCTCTAAGATCAATTAGATCTCATCCAATTCCTAGATCCGGTAGGTGGACTTCCAAGTCCGAGATAGATATCCAATATATACTTCCTAACCTTTTCCTCTAAATCAACTAAGCCTTGGCTTTGGCTCAACAAACTTAATGATTCCAGTTAAGTGCGACCCATTGACAGTGGGAAAGCTTCGTAATCCACGTCGATGAACTAGAAGTGACCTTGACTTTGGCCAACAAGTCACAACCGCCCAAGACATGCGATATAGAACAAAACTTTCGTGGTTCAAACACATTCGCGATGGACATTGATCTTGACTTTGGCCAACAAATCAATGCCAATCTTGGATCTTGAGAGAGAACCACTCAATGGAAGGAAAAACGCTTAATATTTAATGAGGGTTTTTCGCGTAAATTGGCAACCAATTTATTATCTTTG
The DNA here is from genome assembly GCA_019454045.1 of Zanthoxylum bungeanum. NCBI lineage: Eukaryota > Viridiplantae > Streptophyta > Magnoliopsida > Sapindales > Rutaceae > Zanthoxylum > Zanthoxylum bungeanum. The sequence goes on along the minus strand of SKCR01021680.1, from coordinate 89,873 downwards.
ATTAGGTATCATCATACACCCTTAAGCATGCATTCTAAAAGCATAATAAGGCGCGGATAAAATTAATAATGATATGCGGATGGAATATATAACAAACTTTGTCCTAGAACAAATCTCTCATTTTCCTCTCTCCCCGCTAGCACTATTCAACTTCTACCCAATTACATAATACATTAAAGAAACCTCATTTACATTGAGGGGAATTGGTGAGAAGAGAAATACAAAGAGTAAAAAGATAATAGGCTGGACACGCAGGTTCAATTTAATAAATTCTAAATTTATTACAATAATTTCCAAAATTGCCCCACCCTTCTAATATCCATCCGATATGCATTATTCATACAATACATCCAAGTATTCACACAAAGCATGTTATTCAATCAATCTAATCCAATTAATTAATCTTTGAATTAATGACCATCCAATGTTCAAACAACGATTTGATTTGCGCGAGTCCAACTCGTTTAAGAATAAATACTCAAAGTACGTATTCTTGAATTATATCGAACTATAATTTTAAATCCAATTTAAATTGTATTCAATACTAATTCTAATTTAATTCCAAATTAAATAATTACACTTATTTTGTGCCTTTTAGACTTAGATTCCTAATCCAATCTAAATGGGTCTCAAAGGCCCAATTAGTATCCAATACTATTTTAATTAAAGTCCAATGGGCTTTTAATTAATTCTTAAGGCATGGGCTTTGGCCAATATGGATCAAACCCAAAATGCCAAGGCCCAATAAGGAATCACCCTTTTGCCAAAAATCAATTTAGGCCCATTATGCCCAATTAAATTATTAAAGGCCCATAAGTTATATTTGGACTTTATGAAATGGTTTTAGGCCAATTGGATCCAATCCAATTGTCCAAAACCAAGTTTGGCCCAACCAAGCCCATTAAGCCCAATACAACATAAATTAGCCCAATCAAATTTTAAAGACTAATATAATTATATAACATTCCAAATATCACATTAATTTTAATTAAAGTGTAATTGCCATAATTAATTAATTAAACTAATATTTCCAAAACATCAATTAAACTAATTAATCATGCTTAAAATATTCAATTCATGTCCAACACAATTGAAGCAAATCAATCTATTACATGCTTGTATTGTTCACGGCAATATGGCATAAAAAATATCCAATTTGATTTCAATCTAATTAAATCAACAATCAATATACATTTCATGCCATAAACTCATCCAATAGTCAAATTAACAAAAAATCACCATGAACAATTAGGGCTTCAGTCGGCCAAGGTACAAATTTAGGGAAAATTAATCTAATCAATTTTTCACAAAATTAATCATGCACAAATCCAATTATCATCTTATTACCATAACCAACCAACCAATTTAGGCATTTAAAGCTCAAAGCATAAAATCCCCAAATAAGTTTATAAACCTAAACTCAAATCATGCTTAGTAAAGGCTCTGATACCATTTTAGTGTCCTACACATGCCAATGATCTACAACATGATTTAGTGTGTGAATAATCAAAACAAGTTTGGGAAATTAACTTACTTTGATTGGTTGAGATTTCAAAAATCAAGAGATGTAGATGAAGCTCCTAGCTTTGATGTTGTTCCCAACTCAAGGATGAGTTTCCCTATCACCTTAATCAACTCTTAGTGTGCTAGCAAGCATGAATTTTTACAACAAAACTTCAATAGGGAGAAAGGAAGCTCACGGCAAAGGGAGAGAAGAGAGAAGATGAAGTGTTATGAATAGTAACTTGTGTGTAACTTCCAAAGTTGACTTGCTTTAAATTCAAGGTTTGTGTGTTGGATTTGGTTTTGAGTGTATTATAAGCAAAGCCAAGCCTTACCTTTAACAAATCAAACCCATAAATTAAGCCAACCACTTCCACACATGTCCAACATGTTGATGTAAGTGAAGTGGATCCCACCACTTTTAAATTCCAAATTTAAGTCGGCTAACACAACACGCAACTTCGCTTGGGCTCGGGTTCGTTTAATTCCGAAATAAATGAATTTACCGTTGTTGACATAATTAAATCTAATTTAATTAAATAATTATGCCTCGCAAATTATTGCGAAAGTCGCTTTTGAATTAATTCTAAATTAATTTGTTCACCCGAATTAAAATCCAATTTTAATTCCACTTTGAAATCTAATTTCAATTATATATCCAATATTATTATTTAATCGATTAATTCCAAATTAATCGCTCTCTCGTTCTTTTCGAATTTTATCCCAGATAAATTTTTGCCGTAATTAATCCTAGATTAATTGTCTATCTCATAATTAATCCCAGATTAATTCAGTTCGAGTCAAATGTCATCGGTGAATCTTTGAGAAGTGACCCATGAGATCCCTGGATATGTTGGCAGTAAATATGGTTGTCGGACTATCCGAACACGTGCGTACCTAGTACCATGTTCTTACTGATTTACAAGACATGGTTGGCTTCTAGCAAAGCACCGTGCCTACCCAATTCTCCAGAAATATTCTTTTAAGGAATACATAATCTTTATCAAGCTTAGTATACTAAGTATTGCGTATTACGATCTATTATCGGATGTCACACGCTAGGCCTGGGGCTGGAATTGTGTCTGCCTCGTACGAAGCATATATCGGATCACTAGTAACTAGTCTTTTTAATCGGATAATCATGACCTTGTCATATTATCCCGATAGCCACAGCATATATGAGTACTATTCATGTATCCTTGCGTGATCATCATCTCTATATGACTGAAGTGATACTTCCATCTTGACATCACACCCAATACACTACAATTCTCAGTAAACCCAGAAGAGGCATACACAGAACCTGTTAAAGCCCCGAACGACCAAAACCAAAGCGTACTGATTGTCGCAAGTATTAGCAATGCAAGTCTCAGGTTAAGACCAAATACACCTACCCTGATACGGATTCCCATAGACACATAATCATACTACCAATGGGATTCCGAGGAGTCTATCTAGAGCGAAGATGTTCCCGGTCCAACGGCTAACAGAACCTCCTATCACACTTGCATAAGTATCCAATACTTAAATATATGAGAACTATGCCGTTAAGCTTCCATAACGCGCACAAGTGCGATACTAACCTATTCCGCATTATCGATGTCCAGTCTCGATAATATTACGACTAGGGATATTTAATGATCAAACCCTTCGTAGATTAATAGTGTCTCATATCTTATTAATCTGAACTGATCATATGGACTTTTATCATTTTACATTTCCAAGTAATCAAATTACAAATGATAAAAGAGCAATTTCCTTTGTCACATAGTTAATTTGTACAAAGAACACCATGTCTTTTACAAATAGTGATGCTATGGGTCATAATTGTCCAACAGCACCAATGTCAATATGAATCTTCTCGAGTCGAGTAACATAGTGGTCCTTAGACTTGAGATACCACGATGGATATATGAGTTATCCTCCACACTTTAATGACAGTCATGTCACGGGCCTATTTAGGTTAGACCTCCGTTTGTTCATTGGGTGTGGACTAATGCTAATGATATTCGGTGTGTATCAGATAGGATCAATCAATCCTATGTACAGAGCATATATCTCCTGCATGTGTTTTCGATCTAGTAAATTCATGATCGTGGTACACTGCGGAAGCGGGTTCTGAGTGTTATTTATAGAACGTAAATTTATAGGTAGACTATATTACACCTCAGGGATTTGACGTTCCCATCTATATCCATGGTATAATATGGATAGCCTGTGACAGAGAGATTATATTAGATCTATGTGATGATCTCGACTTGCATAGTTCAGCGAGTTTATATGTAGTCGTTATAATTTACGAGTGGGTGAATTATGGATACATAATTGGATTTTGTGATGGATAAACCTGAACTTAGAGTTTCACAGTATGAAGTCTACTCATTGAGCACTTTGGCAATGCATTATGAATAATACTCATTATTAATAATATTTTATCGGATTAAATTAGTTAATTCGAATCGTTTAATTGGTATATAAAATCCAGAGGCCAGTGTACTACACTAGTAGGGCCTTGCTAGATGTGGAAACCCAGTACCCGGTTCATGAGTTTTTGGCTTTGTCCTTAGTCACTACAACGAGGAAGTTACGCCCATATTTCCAGGCTCACCCTATCGGGGTGTACACCAATCACCTGTTGAGGCTGATATTGCATAAATCCGAGACCTCAGGTCGGCTTGTGAAATGGTTTATGGAGCTCAGTGAGTATGATGTGTCTTACCTTCCCATGGTGTCAATCAAAGGGCAAGCACTAGCAGATTTTATCGTGGAGTTTACCGGCCCCCGGGTTATGATAGTGGGGGAGGAAAATGGGAGTTGTTCGTGGATGGGTTGGTCAGCACGCAAGGATGTGGCGCCAGGGTAATCCTTAAGAGTGATGAATGTGAAGAGTTGAGCTATGCACTGAGATTTCCTTCGAAGAAACAAACAACAAGATAGAATATGAAGTGATGAGCGGAAAATATATCATTATTTACCACCCATTTTACTTAATATTTTGTATAGTTTCTCGAGTTTTATGAATGTTTTGATGTGTTTTAGTTTATTTTGCAAATAAAATAAAATCGGGACTTAATGGAATCAATCAGGACGAAATATGGAAAAAATAAGGGCAAATCTGGACTTGACATTTTGATTTTGGAGATTGGAAACTTGAAATGGCGTTCTAACGAAGTACAATTTCGGAAATTCCAACTTTGCGCAAATATTGTATTTTGGCCATAACATTTTACTCCGGTATCAGATTGAGGTGATTCAAGTTCCAGATTAAAGAAGACTTAAATATCTACAACTTTGAAGTTCATAATAATTTCGAATTCTGAAGTTTCCATGACCAAAATCGATAAACATGTGGAAGTGTGTTATGTATAATTATTTAAATCATTTTCAAAATAAAAAATAAAAAATGTCAAACTTCCACCAAACATGCTTGCATGTTTGGTGGAGGATTTGGTACCATGTTTGGTGCCATGTTTGATGCCATATTTGGTGGAGAAATTGGTGGAGAAATTAGCGGAAACCTTTAGATTTGCCTATAAATACCAAGCTAAACTTTGTAAATTTTTCATGTTTTCTTTGGAGGAATTTCTCCATAAAAACCTAAAGGAAAGTATATTGTATATTTATTTAAGTTTTCTTGTATTTTATTTTTATTTAATTAATAAATTTTGTGTGTTTTCATTTACAGCATGAGCATGTAATCTCATTCTACTGGGGTGAAAATGTGAGACTTTTAATATAATAAATTAGATTAATCTCTCTTATTTTAATTAAAATTTGGATTAATTAGTTACCGCCTATATGACCGGTTTAGGTGACAACCATATTTACCACCTATATGGTCGGTTTTACATTTCAGACGTATTTTCCGCCTATATGGTCGGTTTAGGTAATAATCATGTTACTGCCTATATGGTCGGTTGGATTTAATTGAGACAAATAGAATTACCGCCTTTATGGTCTAGTTAAATATAATTAAATAATCGGTAAACATTGACAATAAGGGAGATTTCTAATTTTGAAATATTAAAAGTGGATTATCTAACCCCCCACATTTTCTTTCATTATTGTAATTTTACTTTTATTTATCTCCACGTTATTTTTTTTATGATGTTTTGTTTATTAAAGTGTTTAGTAATCCTAAGTATATTGTGTAACTAAACATATTATCTGGGTTGATCTGGCCATTAATAAGATTGATCTGGTAAACTTAAGATTGATCTGGTAACTAAACATATTAAGCTTAATGCTTCTTTTTAACTGGCCATTAATAAGATTGATCTGGTAAACTTAAAATAAACTAGACGGAGGAATTTTAGGTTTCAGTCTTAGACTTAATAGTGTTGGATAATATGACCCATAGCGTCACTATTTGTACAGATCATAGTGTTATTGTACAAATTAACTATGTGACAAGGAAATTGCACTCTCATCATTTGTGATTAGATCACCTTAGATATAAATGAAGAGAGGTCCATATGATTAGTTCCTGGATTGAGATGATATGAGACAGTATCAGTCCACGAAGGATTAATCATTAAATATCCCTAGCCGTAGTATTATCGAGACTGGACATCGATAATGCGGAATAGGCTAGTATTGCACTTGTGCGCGTTGTGAGGGCACAACAGCATAGTTCTCATATATTTGGGTATTGGATACTCATGCAAGTGCGATAGGAGGTTGTGTTTCACCGATGGTACGGGAAACAGCTTCGCTCTGGATAGACCCCTCGGAATCCCATTGGTATTATGACTATGTGTCTATGGGAGTCCGACATCAGGGTAGGTGTGTATGGTCTTAACCTGAGACTTACACCGCTAATGCTTACGACAATCAATATACTTTAGTTGAGGTCGTCCAGGGCTGTAACAGGTTCTGTGTACGCCAATGCTGGGTATATTGAGAGTCGTAGAGTATTGGGTGTGATGTCAAGACGGAAGTATCACTCCAGTCATAGTGGAGATGATGTCACGCAGGATACGGTATTAGTGCTCTTAAGTGCTGGCCGGCCATCGGGATATTATGACAAGGTCATGTATATCCGATTATAGAGACTAGTTACCAGACATCCGACATGTGCTTCGGACGGGGCAGACACTTATCCAGCCCCAGCCCTAGCACGTGACTATCCGATACTGGGCCGATATACACAATACTTAGTAGACTACGCCTGATATAGATCTTAGATATTCTTATAAGAATATGTCCGGAGAATTGGGAAGACTTGGTGCTTTGCTAGGAGTCGACCTTATCTCGTAAATCGGTAGAACGTAGTACTTGGTACGTACGTGATTCGGATACTCCGACGACCGTATTTACTGCCACATATCCGGGGATCTCATAGGTCGCTTCCCAATAATCCACCGATGACGTATGACTCGCACTCTTTTATTAATCTGGGATTATATTGAAGAGAGAGAAAATTAATCTAGGATTAATTACGGAGATATTTTATCTAGGATAAAATATCGTCTAGAGAGAGATAATGATTAATTTGGAATTAATCGGTAAATTAATATATTCGATATATTAAATGAAATTAGATTTCGACGCGAATTAAAATTAGATTTTAATTCGGGCGAACAAATTAATTTGGAATTAATCCGTTAGCGACATGAATAGTGAATTCGCTAGGCGTAATCATTTAATTATGACGCGACGGAAAAATCGTTAATTAGGAATTAGCGAACCTGAGCCCGAGTGTGATTGCGAGCGCATTCGTATTTCGAATTCGAGTGCGGCAACGCAAGTCACATCAAGCGTCAAATCATTCGTCACATCAAGCATCAAATCAAATGTCACTTTGAGTGATGTGATTGATTGATGTGATTGATTGATTGAAAGACTTACATCACTTTATTAAAGTGACAATGAATAGTTGATGTAAGTTGGTGTAATAGTGAAAGTTGGTGGGAGTATTTTCCATTTTATTTTATTTGATTTATTATTTGGTAAATGCTTTTTGTATATTTTATGGAAAAATATATAAACCTTTTTGGAAAAGGTTTTACAAAACAATTACACAACATTCTTCTCTCTCATTTCTCTCTTCCAAGTCACGCCCAAACTGATTTTCTTCACTGGTTTTTGAAGCCAATTGGCGTGAGCAAATGGGAAGCAAAGAGTGAGTTTTTGTGGCAAAAACTCAAGTGCTAGCACACTACGAGACTGTGTGAAGGTGGTAGGGAGGTTAACCCATGAGCCGGGATCCGTTCGACGAAGCTTGGAGCTCCGTTTCGCAGCTTAAAATTCTGAAATGGAGGGCAGTGAACTGCACAGCAGTGGCGCCAAACCAGTGAGCATTTTGGGCTTTGTTCGTCTTCAAATCATCTAAACCGATCGATGTGAGTATTCCGCTACCTCCGTTGATGTATTCACACATGTATTTCATGTCTTGTTTGATCTTGGGACCTAGATATAAACCTAACAATGGCATCAAAAGCTATAGGTTCAAGCATGAAATTGTAGGGCTTAAAATTGGGTACTTTGTATTTGAGCATGATTTTATAAAATTGGATGTTTGAGCATGCTTAATATATGTTATATTGAAGATTGATTTGATCAATTTCAAGAAAATGTGTTTGGAACAATTTTCCCCAAATTTGTGACCATGGCCGAATGTGATGGATATTTGGAAATCTTGGATTTTTTCATTTCAATTCATTGGATGAGTTATAATGATGTAGGATGATGTTGATTTGAGATTGAATTGGATTTAATTTTGAATTGGATAAAATCCCTAAATTCCTTATGTTGGCCGAATTGGATTATGCCTTGAATGTCTTGGTATTTTGATTTTAGGACATTGGATGTATTGGAAATCATTTAGGATGATGATTTAATGTCGATTGTGGATTCGATTGGATTGAAACCAAATTGGACACAAAATCCCTCCTTGGCCGAGAGCATTAAAGCATGTAATGGGTTTGATTTTTCATTTATGTGTTGGACATGTGATGATGATAATGAACATGATTAATTGGACTAATTTGGTGTTTTGGAAATATTGATTTGGGTGATTAATCATGTAATGCACTTTAGGTAATTAAATTGCGAAATTGGATTTGTGTAATTAATGCATTAGGCCTTTAAATTGGATTTGGGCTTATTATGTTGTAATTGGGCCTATTGGGCTTGATTTTATCAAGTTGGATTTAGGCCAAATGGATTGGATCCAATTGGGCCCAAAACCTTAACCATAAAGCCCAAATGCAACTTATAAACCTTTAAAGTTTAATTGGGCCTAATGGGCCTAAATTGATTTCTCGGCTTATGGGGTTACTCCTTGATTGGGATTTGGTTGCCGAAGCCCACGCCTTAAAGAGATTAATTAAAGCCCATTAGACTTGAATTGAATTGACGTTGGACGTTAATCGGGCTTTGAGACCCGACGCGATTAAATTTGGAATTTAAGTCGAAAAGGTTTATTAAATAAAGTGTAATATTTAATTTGGAATTGAATAGTGAATTAGTATTAAATACATATTAAATTTGATTTAATATTGTAGTTTAATTTAATTCAAGAATTCGTACTTTGAGTACTTATTCGCAAAACGAGTTTGACTCGCGCAAAATCAAATCGTTGTTTGAACATTGGATGATCACATAATTATCAGATTAATTAATTTGATTAGATTGATTGATAGCATGCTTTTGTGTGAATACGTGGTTGTGATGAATGAATAATGTATATCGGATGGATATTAGTCGGGTGGGGCAATTTTGGAAATTGTTGTAATAAATTCGATTTATTAAATTGGACCTGCGTGTCCAGCCTTATCACCTCTATTCTCTTTGTATTCTCTTCTCACCTATTCCCCTCAATGTAAATGAGGTTTCTTTAGAAGTGTAGTGTAACGGGTAGAAGTAATACAAGTGCTAGCTTGAGTGAGAAAGGGAGAGATTTGATCTAGGATCAATGTGTTAAGTATCCATCCGCATATCATTATTATTTTATTTCATATGCGCTTTATTATGTATTTAGAATGCATGTTTAAGGGTGTATGATGATGAGACCTTAACAAAGATAATTAAATTGGTAGCCAATTTGCACGCGAAAAACCCTCATTAAATATCATGCGTTTTTTCCTTCCATTGAGTGATTCTTACTCAAGATCCTAGATTGGCATGGGTTGTTGGCCAAAGTCAAGCCCTTGTCCGTCGAAGATGTGTTTGAATCACGAGGCTTTGTTCCATATTGGTGTCTTGTCCAAGTTGTGGTTTGTTGGCCAAAGTCAAGACCACTTCTTGTCCAACGACATTGATTACGAAGCTTCCATGGTCAATGGGTCCACGTTTGACTGGGATCATTAGGTTTGTTGTGCCAAAGCCAAGGCCTAGTTGATTCAGAGGAAAAGGTTAGGGTATATATTCGATATATAGGCATATATAAGATATATGTTTCGGACTTGGATGTCCACCTACTGGATCTAGGAATTGGATTAGATCCAATTGATCTTAGAGATCTACCTAGTTAATTATCATACAGTTTGTTGGCCAAAGTCAAGATTGTTTGATACTTTAACGGGATCCTAGCCCACTAGGAAACACGGTTTCCCGAGTACTCGACAGAGGGTTAGAGGCTCGACGAAAAATAGTGGGAGGGAAGAATTGAATTTGCAATATTCGTTCAATTACTCGCCATACGCGCTCATTCAAATTATTTCGTCGTAATATTATTAAACATTAGTTGGACTAATATTTAAATTGTTGTTTTAATAAACAGTTGGACTGTATTATACTTGATTATATATAATTGATTATATTAATCAATATATTTGAATTAATTAATTTCATTTTACAGTTGATTTTATAATTGGATTATAGTAATAAATGTAATTGAGGTTAATTAATTTGGATTATATTTGATTATATAGTTGGACTATTATAATCATTATAATATATATAGTACCACTAATCGTTGATTAAATAGTTGGACTATTGTAATCAAGATAAAATTGAAAAATTGAATATTTAAAATATAATCTTGGATTAAATGTTTTAAATGATTTAATTTTCAAATTGGGAATAAATAATAGGTTACTTTATTTGATAAAATAACTTATTATACCTTAAGCCCAAAATTAAGCAAATAAGTAGAGCGTAAATCTTTAGAAGATTTATATGATGACTTTAGTGCTTAATTTAATATACTTGTCATAAATCTAATTTTAGATTTAAGAAGTATTAAAATTGCAATTTATAATTCTTGGAGAATTAATTGACTATTCTAGAGGAGAAAAAGTCAAAGTTTGCAATTGGGCATGTAGAACGAGGTGCACATCGTTTCGATATTCTAAAAACCCAAGGCTTGGCCTAAGGTTCCTGAAATATTGAAAAGGATAATTGACATATCCCAAAGTGACTACCATTTGGATATGGCAGACACGAAGGAATTAAAGAAAGGGCAAGGCTCTGACTTTAAAAATGTTTGTCAAAGTTATGTTCATAACTAGTATTGAAATTAGATTTTAAATACTTAGTGTGGTACATAAAATATATGTATTGATGTTCAGAATCTGCTTTGAGCAGGATACTGACTTCAAGCTGAGATTGCTCTACGAATCGGAAACGGGACGAAAGTCGCTGCTTCGACCGTAGATACCTAAGTTTAGGAACTACCCTTTGGGTGTGTACTTAAATTAGGAACTGTTATAATGTAACTAGTTTGACTAGAGACATTATCTCTATATCAGTGTTTAATCCATTGTGGATAAACCTTTATATTCTAGAACACTAAGTGTTTCATTATATAAAGATGATACTGAGATAAACACATTAGATGTGAATAACAGAATTTATATTTTGAATATAATTAAAATCTCAAAACATATAAAATGACAAATAAATAGCTCAAATTGATTTGATCAAGTAGAGACTTATTTGTGGCATTGTTGTCTAGGACAGAATTAAACAAGACTCGTATATCCGCACTTTTGAAGAGTGGGTACTAGGACTGATTTGACTATTCAAATAAAGTCTACGAATCTAGTTTATTAGGTAAAGTACCTAAAACACTATTTACTTGGTAATAGTGTAAGTGCCACCGATCTGTTAGCCCTATTCATGGTGAAGTTAGTGGGCCCATATCTAGCTAGGCTAGATGTGAACATGAATATTTCGTGACCTTAACGGATGTGGCATCACGTTATAGTTATATGTTTCTTTTGAAGAACACAGATCGAAAACTATTAGAGTTTCGACACGAAGTACATAAACAGATCGACTATAGTATTATGCCGTCACGGTAAGACCGTAATGGAAAATACTTAAGCAGTAAGTCTCAAATATACATGAAAGAGTACAGTATTCTTTCAGATACGGACTCCTCCCGAGACACGTCAGTTTGACGGTGTGTCCAAACTAAAAACCGAATTTTGTTGGACATGATAAGGTTTATCACGAGTCGCTCGGAGCTATCATTTCCTTCAACAGGATATGTATTAACAGTGCAAAACTTATTTAGAATAAGGTTCCATGAAAAACTGTTTGACAGATATCATATAGGATATGAACAGGAAAGAAACATGGTTTCTCATTCCTAATAATTTGGATATGCTGGGCATAACGTTTGGATGATACCAAATTAGAACCCAAATTTGATAAGTGCCAATTAGGGTATATCCTAGGGAAAACCATAAGTATAGTACTTATATATCTCACAAGAGAACAATGTGATTGTTGCTCGCCATGCGGTTTTCCTAAGAGGATACCGATATGCAGTGGTAAGTGGGAGGACAGTAAAACACGATGAAAATCGGGTAATACTGTTCAAGGCACGAAGTCCGTAATGGAACATAAATAGTTCATCAAGGATGAAACTAAACCATTAATCTTCAAATACACAAGAACCGCGTAGATCGGAGAGAATCAGAAAACAACCTGGGGTATGGGTTTCTGATGTAACCCCTTAAAGATGTAAATCTTATTGAGGAATACCAACCGACTACGTACGAGGAAGTGATACAAGGTATCAACTCCCTTTTATGGCAAAGTGCCATGAGTCCGAAATGGATTCCATGTATAACAACTATGTTTGGATACTAGTTGATGTACCGTAAGGCATTGTGCCTATTGGTACAATGTAAGTCTTCAAGGAAGACATACATGGATGACAACATACCAACGTACAAAGCTAGGCTTGTGACGGAAAGGTATCGTTATCAACATTGTGTTGATTACGGTTCAACCTTTTACCTGTTGCCACGGTAAATCCATTTGGATAATGCTTGCTAAAGATGTACATTTCATTTATGAAATGTGTCAGTTAAAGATCAAAATCGATTTCCTTAAACGGAAACCTTTTGGAGGATGTTTTCAACATCCTGACGATTTTGTATGACCGACAAACAAGGTTTGCGGGTTATTCGATCCATGTTTGGATTGATGCAAGCATTAGGTTGTTGGAACTGTCGTTTTGAAATAATCATAATGGTTTATGATTTAATTCAAAACGAAAATAATTCTTGTGTATATATGAGGAGGTTAGTGGGAGCGCACTGACAGTGATATTCCCATATAATAATCGGTGAAAGCTTGGCTTTCATAAGAAATTCTCCGTAGAATTCTGGGGAGTAACAACCTTTATTCAAGGAATAAAGATCTACTGGGATAGATTTGGAGTTGTTAACACTCTCTGGGAAATTGTACATTTAAAATGTACTTGATATGGTGTCTCATACGCTTTGAGCATATGGAGTCACAATCAGGACAATCCAAGTGATAGTCACTGGATTGAAGTTAAGGACATCTATTAGTATCTTAGAGAACTAAAGATGCTGTCTAAAACTATGGAGAATGAGAACTTGAAGTGATTGGGATCACTGCTGCAAGTTTCCAAACAGTTAAATACTATGGTACTATAAAGTTTGAATAACGGGACAGTGAGCTGGAAATCTTCCGAGAAGATACTGTTGCCGAATAAACAACAAATGCGGATTATTGCTGCAGCTGAGGCAGCAATAGAAGCCATTTGGGTCGATAATAAATCTAATTAGATTAGATATAGTTCTGTTAGCAGCTGAGCTAGGCGTCAGCACAAGGCTAAAGAATTAAAGGTCTCATCGACGATCCAAATATATACTTCTATATTCATCTGATTCGTTCGGATCATACATCATGGCGATGTGGTGATCGTATAAATCGCGTCAGACGATAATCATGAAAATCCGCTGACGAAAACCTTTTCTCAGCAATTTGAGTGAACCGTACATAGTTCGGGTGTACGACACTTGAGTGACTGGCTATGTGCCAAGTGGGAGATTGTTGGATAATATGACCCATAGCGTCACTATTTGTACAGATCATAGTGTTATTGTACAAATTAACTATGTGACAAGGAAATTGCACTCTCATCATTAGTGATTAGATCACCTTAGATATATAAATGAAGAGAGGTCCATATGATTAGTTCCTGGATTGAGATGATATGAGACAGTATCAGTCCACGAAGGATTAATCATTAAATATCCCTAGTCGTAGTATTATCGAGACTGGACATCGAAAATGCGGAATAGGCTAGTATTGCACTTGTGCGCGTTGTGAGGGCACAACAGCATAGTTCTCATATATTTGGGTATTGGATACTCATGCAAGTGCGATAGGAGGTTGTGTTTCACCAATGGTACGGGAAACAGCTTCGCTCTGGATAGACCCCTCGAAATCCCATTGGTATTATGACTATGTGTCTATGGGAGTCCGACATCAGGGTAGGTGTGTATGGTCTTAACCTGAGACTTACACCGCTAATGCTTACGACAATCAATATACTTTAGTTGAGGTCGTCCAGGGCTGTAACAGGTTCTGTGTACGCCAATGCTGGGTATATTGAGAGTCGTAGAGTATTGGGTGTGATGTCAAGACGGAAGTATCACTCCAGTCATAGTGGAGATGATGTCACGCAGGATACGGTATTAGTGCTCTTAAGTGCTGGCCGGCCATCGGGATATTATGACAAGGTCATGTATATCCGATTATAGAGACTAGTTACCAGACATCCGACATGTGCTTCGGACGGGGCAAACACTTATCCAGCCCCAGCCCTAGCACGTGACTATCCGATACTGGGCCGATATACACAATACTTAGTAGACTACGCCTGATATAGATCTTAGATATTCTTATAAGAATATGTCCGGAGAATTGGGAAGACTTGGTGCTTTGCTAGGAGTCGACCTTGTCTCGTAAATCGGTAGAACGTAGTACTTGGTACGTACGTGATTCGGATACTCCGACGACCGTATTTACTGCCAACATATCCGGGGATCTCATGGGTCGCTTCCCAATAATCCACCGATGACGTATGACTCGCACTCTTTTATTAATCTGGGATTATATTGAAGAGAGAGAAAATTAATCTAGGATTAATTACGGAGATATTTTATCTAGGATAAAATATCGTCTAGAGAGAGATAATGATTAATTTGGAATTAATCGGTAAATTAATATATTCGATATATTAAATGAAATTAGATTTCGACGCGGAATTAAAAATAGATTTTAATTCGGGCGAACGAATTAATTTGGAATTAATTCGTTAGCGACGTGAATAGTGAATTCGCTAGGCGTAATCATTTAATTATGACGCGACGGAAAAATCGTTAATTAGGAATTAGCGAACCCGAGCCCGAGTGTGATTGCGAGCGCATTCGTATTTCAAATTCGAGTGCGGCAACACAAGTCACATCAAGCGTCAAATCATTCGTCACATCAAGCATCAAATCAAATGTCACTTTGAGTGATGTGATTGATTGATGTGATTGATTGATTGAAAGACTTACATCACTTTATTAAAGTGACAATGAATAGTTGATGTAAGTTGGTGTAATAGTGAAAGTTGGTGGGAGTATTTACCATTTTATTTTATTTGATTTATTATTTGGTAAATGCTTTTTGTATTTTATGGAAAAATATATAACCTTTTTGGAAAAGGTTTTACAAAACAATTACACAACATTCTTCTCTCTCATTCTCTCTTCCAAGTCACGCCCAAACTGATTTTCTTCACTGGTTTTTGAAGCCAATTGGCGTGAGCAAATGGGAAGCAAAGAGTGAGTTTTTGTGGCAAAAACTCAAGTGCTAGCACACTACGAGACTTGCGAAGGTGGTAGGGAGGTTCACCCATGAGCCGGGATCCGTTCGACGAAGCTTGGAGCTCCGTTTCGCAACTCAAAATTCTGAAATGGAGGGCAGTGAACTGCACAGCAGTGGCGCCAAACCAGTGAGCATTTTGGGCTTTGTTCGTCTTCAAATCATCTCAACCGATCGATGTGAGTATTCCGCTACCTCCGTTGATGTATTCACACATGTATTTCATGTCTTGTTTGATCTTGGGACCTAGATATAAACCTAACAAATAGCCCATGATCTCCCTCAAGGATTAGATACCCCTTAATAGCTTTTCTTCCAGGATAGACATATACCTGTAGGGCGGGCGTAGCCACAATTGGAACTTAATCTTAATGAATTCAGGTAATTTGATTAACATAGACATATGATTAATTAGGTTACACTAGGTATTTGCATCTGACCATCGACATAGGCTTTTACATAATTTCGTGTTCCAGGTTAATAAACTCATATATTGTGCAAACATGAGATAACCACTTTATCTTTAAAAGATATTGGAAGGATTCACAACCCTAGATAGTTCAATAATATTGAATTTTCCTTTAATTTATATTCATACTATTTTATTTACTTTTTTAGTTTAAAATCACCATCCAATCAACAACCAATCTATTAGATACTCGTAAACATTTGGCTTCATAAATTAATAGCTTAGGTATTAAGTTCTCGTGGGATCGATACTTTTTATACTACTTGAGCGATATGTGCGCTTGCGTTATACGTGTGTGATCACGCCGATCAAGTTTTTGGCGCCATTACCGGGGACTTATTTATCTTTTACTATTAATTTTGGGGTTAGATACCTTTACTTGTGTCTAATTTGTTTTTACTTATTATTTTTATTTTCTTGTGTTTTAGGTTCTCAGACACTACATGAGAAGAACCAGAAGCTTTGAAATCCGTCTGTTTGACTCTGAAATTGAAAGAACAATTAGACAATTGAGAAGGAAAAGGCGAGAAGGTCAAGAAGAAATCATCAACATGGAACCTAAAACTTTGGAAGTTGCACCACCAATTCCCATTCGAGACATAACCATTCCGGTGGTTGACGGCTTCATTTCATGTATTGTACTTCCTCCCTTATCAGAAAATACGTGTGACATCAAAACATGTATTCAGATTATAAAACAATCAGTTCAGTTTGGGGGGAATGCAACTGAAGATCATACTGCCCATATCAGCAACTTCCTGAAAGTTTACTGCATTTTCAACTACAACCGAGCGGCTGAAGAAGCAATGAGACTGCGTGTTTTTCCATATTCTTTGAAAGACAGAGCTAAGGCTTGGCTACACTCACTACCAGCAGGTTCCATCACAACTTGGAACACTCTAACCACCAAATTTTTTGCAAAATACTTTACCCCAGCCAGAACTGCAAAGCTGAGGAATGACATCACATCCTTTGTGCAACATGATTCAAAATCCCTCTGCGAATCTTGGGAAAGATACAAGGATGTCCTCACTATGAGATTGGGAAATGGCTACAAGTTCAAACCTTCTACAATGGACTTTTTGGATTAATGAGAACCACAATTGATGTTGCTGCTGGAGGTACTTTAATGGCAAAAGGAGAAGATCAGGCTTGGGACCTAATTGAAGAAATGGCCAATAAAAATTCTTTATGGCCAACAGAAAGGAGCATAATCCAACGAATTGCTGGAATTTATGAAGTTGGAGCCAACACAGCATTGAGTGCCAAGCTGGATCAGATTTGCAAAAGTCTGGATACTCTTAACATGAAGGTTGATGTTGGATCCATAAGTTCACCATATGGAGGAGAACCAGAGTCAGAATCTTACAACCAACATGATGAGACGGTGAATTATGGCAACAATTTCAACAGACAAGATGAACAATCCATATTCCAACACCTACAACCTTGGTTGGAGAAATCATCCCAATTTCGCATGGAGCAACAATTCAGGGCAAAAGAACAATCCACCACCATGATTCCAACATCAGAACAAAGGCCAAGAGTATGAAAAACAACCAGGAATAGCAAAAGTACTTGCCCTGTTGGAAAAGCAACAAGCAACATACGATGCTATGTTTCAAAGCCAATCTGCTTCTATAAAGGCACTGGAAAATCAAATAGGACAACTGGCCAATGCTCAGAGTTACAGACCGCAATAAAACCTTCCTAGCAACACAAAACCAAATCCAAGGAACATAGGGAATGAGCAATGTCAAGTCATTACCTTGAAAAGCGGTACTGAAATCAACAAAGATGTTGGAGTCAAGGCAACTGCTGAGGAAGTTCCAAAAGAAAGCAGCAAAGCAGATCCACAGATAGAGGAAAAAGAAGCAAAAGCAAATGATCGAGAAAGATTCACTCCACCTCCACCTTTTCCACAGCGTCTCCAGAAAAACAAACTAGACAAACAATTTGCTCGATTCCTGGAGATCTTCAAAAAGCTACATATCAACATTCCATTTGCAGAAGCGTTGGAACAAATGCCCAGCTATGTCAAATTCATGAAAGCCATTCTGTCATGAAAGTGGAGATTGGGAGATTACGAGACAATAGCATTGACAGAAGAATGCAGCGCCATCATTCAGAGGAAGCTTCCCCCAATGTTGAAAGATCCTGGCAGTTTCACCATTCCTTACACCATAGGAGAACATTACTTCGGTAAGGCTTTGTGTGATTTAGGTACCAGCATTAACTTGATGCCTTTGTCTATTTATAGGAAACTGCAGATTGGAGAAACAATGCCCACCTCAGTTACTCTGCAGCTTGCTGATAGATCGCTCACATTTCCGAGAGTTGTAGTGGAAGATGTATTGGTTAAAGTCGACAAATTCATTTTCCTTGCAAATTTCATTATCCTTGACATGGAAGAAAACAACATGTACCTATCATTCTTAGGAGACCATTCTTGGCTACAGGTCGAACTGTTATTGATGTACAAAATAGAATAACCATGAAAGTGCAGGACCAAAAGTTACATTCAATGTTTTTAAAGCCATGAAAATCCCGAGTGATAAAATGGAGAATGAATGTTTCAGAATTGATGTTGTAGATAGTATCATCCAGGACACTGATGCAATACAACTTCCCATGGATAAACTTGAATCTTGCATCACCAACATGACTGACAGCGAGCTAGATGATGAAATTCTGGAATGTATCAACTATTTTGACAGACTATTTCGCTTCAAATCGACACCACAGGTGGAAAGTTTGGAACTACCGAAAAATGAGCGAATCAAGCCCTCGATTGAAGAACCACCGTAGCTGGAACTAAAGCTACTTTCGAGCCATCTCAGGTATGAATTCTTAAGAAACTCTTCTGATTACCTGTGATTATTTCTTCATTGCTAACATTGGAGTAGGAAGATAAGTTGCTGAGAGTGTTACAATAGCACAAGAAAGTCATTGGTTAGACTATAGCAGACATTCGAGACAATAGTCCATTATTTTGCATACACAAAATTCTGATGAACAACGAATACAAAGCCATAGTGGAGCATCAACGGAGACTAAATCCAATCATGAAGGAGGTCGTGAAGAAAGAAATTATCAAATGGTTAGATGCCAACATCATTTATCCTATCTCTGACAGCACGTGGGTGAGTCCTATGAAATGTGTGCCAAAGAAAGGAGGAATTATTGTAGTCACAAATGAAAAGAACGAGTTGATTCCTACAAGAACGGTGACTTGATGGAGAGTATGCATGGACTACAGGAAGCTGAAAAAAGCAAAAAAGGTAAGATCATTTCCCGCTAACATTCATTGATCAGATGCTAGACAGATTGGCGGGACATGAGTTCTATTATTTTCTGGATGGATACTCGGGGTATAATCAGATTTCCATCGCCCCATAAGATCAGGAGAAAACCATTTTTACATGTCCGTATGGTACTTTTGCTTTCCGTAGGATGCCATTTGGACTATGTAATGCTCCTACTACATTTCAACGTTGCATGATGGCCATCTTCTCAGACATGCTGGAACAAAGTATGGAGATTTTCATGGATGATTTTTCTGTGTTTGGAGACTCGTTCGACCACTGCTTGCAAAATCTGGAAAGGGAGTTACAAAGGTGTGAAGATACCAACCGCATACTCAATTGGGAGAAATTCCACTTCATGGTGCATGAATGCATTGTCCTGGGACATCGGATCTCACAAAAAGGAATCGAGGTAGACAAAGAAAAGATCGAGACAATTGAAAAACTACCTCCACCATCATCCATCAAAGGTTCAGAGTTTTCTCGGACATGCAGGCTTTTACATGAGATTTATCAAAGACTTCTCCAAGATTGCTAAACCTCTGTGGAATCTTCTAGAGAAATATGTTCCTTTCAACTTCACCAAAGAATGCCACGAAGCTTTTGAGATCTTAAAATAGAAGCTGGTCTTTGCCCCCATCATAGTAGCATCCCCTTCCATTTGAGGTGATGTGCGATGCTAGTGACTTTGCTGTAGGTACAGTTGTGGGACACGCAAAGAAAAAAAATTTCATACAATTTACTACTCCAGCAGAACTCTGAATGAAGCACAACTCAACTACACAACCACTGAAAATGAGTTGCTCGCAGTTGTGTTTGCTTTTGATAAATTCTGCTACTATTTGTTGAGTCCCAAAGTGGTGGTCTACACAGATCATTCAGTAATTAAATATATGATCGTGAAGAAAGATACCAAACCCAGATTGATCCGTTGGGTGCTTCTACTGTAAGAATTTGACATGGAGATCCGAGACAGAAAAGGGACAGAAAACCAAGTGACAGATCACTTATCAAGGCTTGAGAATGGAGAAACAGCTGGCAATGAACTGACAATCAAAGAAACTTTTCCAGATGAACAGTTGTTTGCCATGAAACAACAGGATGTCCCTTGGTATGCTAACTATGTAAACTACATAGTATCGGGAAAATGGTCGTTGGAATGGACACGTCAGCAACGAAAGAAGTTCTTCAAAAAAGTCAAGCACTATGTCTGGGATGAGCCGTAATTGTTCAAACGTTGTGCTGATCAATTACTGAGGCGTTGTGTTCCACAGGAGGAGGTCAATAGTGTCTTGCAGCACTGTCATTCATCAACATACGTCGGACACTTCAGCGGAAATAAAACTACAGCCAAAGTCCTACAATCAGGTTTGTTCTGACCCACTCTATTTAAAGATATTTCCTTATATTCTCTTCAATGTGACAGGTGCCAGAGAACGGGAAATATATAGAGGAGAAATGAAGGACCTCCGCAAAATATTCTGGAAGTGGAGATATTTGATGTATGGGGGATTGATTTTATGGGATCCTTTGTTCCATCATTCGGAAACCTGTACATACTAGTTGCAGTAGACTACGTCTCCAAATGGGTTGAAGCAATAACACTACCATCAAATGATTCAAAAGTGGTGATAAAATCCCTTAAAAAGAATATTTTCACTCGCTTCGGAACACCTCAGGCAATTATCAGTGATGATGGCACACATTTCTGCAACAGATACTTCGATGCACTCCTATCTAAATACGGAGTTACTTATAAAGTTGTTATTGCCTACCATCCATAATCAAATGGACAGGTTGAATTTTCAAACAGGGAGATCAAACGGATCTTAGAAAGAACCGTTGGATCAACAAGGAGGGACTGGTCTACAAAACTGGATGACGCATTATGAGCCTACCGGACAGCTTACAAAACACCCATTGGTAAGTCCCCATATCAAATGGTGTTTGGGAAAGCATGCCATCTGCCAGTGGAGCTTGAACACAAAGCGTACTGGGCACTGAAGAAGTTAAATCTTGATCCACAAGCACCAGGAGAAATACGGCTCCACCAACTCAACGAATTGGAGGAATTTCTCCTACAGGCTTACGAGAATGCCAGAATATACAAAGAAAGACCAAGAAGTGGCATGATCGAAAAATAGTGCGCAGACAACTGGAACCAATGTAGCAGGTGTTGTTATACAATTCAAGGTTGAAAATTTTCCCTGGAAAGCTGAAATCAAGGTTGTCGAGTCCATTTGTGATTACTCAGGTTTTACCATATGGGGCTGTTGAGTTATTTGATCCCAACACCAACGATACATTCAAAGTTAACAGGCAGCGTGTCAAGAACTATTGGGGAGAATCATTTGAGCGATAAAAAGAAAGTGTCACACTTTCAGATCCATCCTAATATTCGGGCAGTCATGTCTAGCTGACGACATTAAACTTAGCGCGAGCAGGGAGGCAACCCATGCAAATTGTGTATATATTCAGATTTGGTGTGTTTTATTTTTTTGTGTGTTCAATTTTTGTAGGTAAAGTAACATTTCAGGATGGAAGACGTTCTCGCAAATCTTCACAAGCAATTTTCTTCTCTCCCTCAAAACTCTCTGATGAAAGTCTACAAAGCTCGCTTGGAACGAATGAGACTTCTGATGATCAAAGGTATTCATAATGACATTCGTTGGATTATTGAAGCACATGTCTGATTGGCAGGTGAGTCATCTGACTCTTTTATTTCATATCAGCCTGGTTTAGGAAGAAACACCTATGCTAAGAAAAGAAGAGCTAAAAGACTAGGTGTTTGCTATAAATGTGCACGCATGACATATAATACTCGTTGTCGTTCTTTGGGAATGGTGTCTGATAACCATGAAGATAAAATTAAATTCATTATGGATGGCATGAGTAAGGATTCTTTGGATGACATATCATTGACTCTTGAGACGCATTCCAGTAGATATGTGTATCACATAATTCGCATGTTACATGCACAATTCCAAAAAGAAAAACAACATTTAAGTCTCGGGAATCTGACTCTAAAAGACCCTATTTACCAATTTATAAGAAAATTGGATGGGAAGCTTGTCCCTGACGCATAGACGTCATTCAAGCCGTTACTTCTTGTAAATATTATTATCTCTTTGTATTTATCTAATAATTGTGATTTTTTTTATTATTTTCTTTTATTTTCTCCGACAGGATCCAGACTTTCACGATATATTTTACCGTTTAGCTAATAATTATCATTTGTAAGGTACTAGTGCTATTATTACTCATCCTTTTCAGGTTTTATAAATTCAACTCATCATTGCACTCTTGAAGGCATCCAGACTTGAGAAAAAATACATAAAAAATAAAAATGGAAGCAACTTCAAGAAGACGAGTTGTAAACATTTGTGTGTTTTGCGGTACTAGTGCTGGTTCTAAACCAGAATTCGTAGCGGCAGCACAAGAATTGGGTCGAGACATAGTTGAAAGGAATATGCACCTAGTATATGGTGGTGACAATCTTGGACTAATGGGGTACGTTTCAATGGCCGTACTGGAAGGAGGTAGTCAAGTTCTGGGAATCATCCCAAAACCTTTGGCAGAGGCGAATCTTATAGGACCATCAAACATAGAGGAATTTATCGTACCAGGTATGTCTGAACTACTGGTAGAAATGATTAACCGTGCTGATGCTTTTATTGCTTTTCAGGTGGCTTGGGTACGATAAGGAAATTTTTACAGTACTATCTTTGGGAGAACTTGAACATACACAAGAAACTGATTGGACTATTTAATGCTGATGGATTTTATGATTTTCTTTGTGTGTTTCTTGATGATGCCCGGAGAAATGGATTTGTGTCAAAGCCTGTAAAAGATATCATATTCACTGCCAGAACTGCCCATGATTTAATTGACCAACTTTTAGCATTTAAACCATAAATTGACCATATCCTTTCCAAGATTAACTGGTTTGATAATGATCGTGGTAAGAAGCGTCGGATAAATCTGGATCTTAACCTTTAATTTTCTTTCTAGATGTAGAATTTCAACTAGCCAGATACTGTCTTCTAAACTCTTCTTCTTTTTAAGACATTGGGAACAATGTCTTAATTAGGTTTGGGGATGGGGAATAGTTGACTAGTATCTTGTATTTATTTTTCGTTGTGTTGTTTTTATTTGATTTTTAGTCAAAATTTTTCAAAAATTCAAAAAAAAATATAAAAATAAAAAATATATTAAAAAAAATTTGTTTTTTGTGTTTTTAATTTGACTAATCATGTGGAAATTAATGTTTGAGATAGCTGTGTAAGGAATTTCCACTCCTGAGACGTATCTCAACATATTTCGTAACAAGTTGATTTTTTTTTATTTCTTTTTTGAATTATTTAATTTGTGAATTCTCCATAATACTGACTAAATTGGATCTTCATATGCTCAGTTGACAAGTATTATCAACATGCATGGTAACATACGACCATGAGTTATAAGTGAAAAGTTTGTAATATTCAGTGCTCTAGTTTAATTGGAGGAAGCATCTAAAAAAATCAATTGGAAAAAAAATATTTGAGATCCGAGTAATTAAGTCAGTATGGGTGTTTTAACATCTAGTGCCCTAAAGCAATTGGTTTGGGAGTCACTGGCCCAAAGCTCGCTACATGGATTAAAGATATTATAAGAAAAACACATCTGAGATCCGAGTAATTAAGATGTAGGGGTGTCTTAACACCTAGTGCCCTAAAACCAACTGGTTTGGGAGTCACTGGCCCAAAGCTCGCTACATGGATCAAAGATGTTATGAAAAAAAAAATATATCTGAAATCCAAGTAATTAAGTTTGTAAGGGTAGTGCCCTAAAGCCAACTGGCTTGGGAGTCACTGACCCAAAAATCGCAACATGGATGGAAGATATTGTATATAAATAAAACAAAAACAAAAATCCATTGCCAAAAAAAAGATGTGAATTCTGATTTAACTTTATGACAAAAATATTACTCTCTTTTCAACTACACTTATGAATATTGTGGGCACAATGATTTGATTAATACCTTGTTGGTTGTATATATAAAGAATGGTAAAAATAATCGGAGAATTTACTTATTTGGTAATTTAGAAAGAAAAAAAAACAAATACTAACTTGGATAAGAAGTTTCACTTATTTAGGCACTAACTTGTTTATTCTCTTTTCTCTTGTCTTTTTGCTTTTGTGTGCATTAGATTGACGTTTGTGGGTATCGTCAATGTAAGCCCTCACGAGACTACAACGCGTCCACAAGGGACACCTAGGGGTTTAAAGGCTTGTTGCATACGCTAAATGCAACCGTGATCCCTACGAAAGTGACTTAGTTTAATTTTAATTGTTTGTTGCATTTTATTTTGTTGTTTTCCTCGAGGACTAGAAAAATGTTAGGTTTGGGGGTGTGATGAGCGAAAAATATATCATTATTTACCACCCATTTTACTTAATATTTTGTATAGTTTCTCGAGTTTTATGAATGTTTTGATGTGTTTTATTTTATTTTACAGATAAAATAAAATCGGGACTTAATGGAATCAATCAGGACGAAATATGGAACAAATAAGGGCAAAAACTAGACTTGACATTTTGATTTTTGAGATTGGAAACTTGAAATGGCGTTCTAACGAAGTACAATTTCGGAAATTCTAACTTTGCGCAACTGTCGTATTTTGGCCATAACTTTTTACTCCGATATCAGATTGAGGTAATTCAAGTTCCAGATTAAATAAGACTCAAAGATCTATAACTTTAAAGTTCATAATAATTTCAAATTCTGAAGTTCCATGACCGAAATTGATAAAACATATAGAAGTGTGTTATGTGTAATTATTTAAGTCATTTTCAAAATAAAATAAAAAATTATAATTGTCAAACTTCCACCAAACATGCTTGCATGTTTGGTGGAGGATTTGGTGCCATGTTTGGTGCCATGTTTGGTGTCATGTTTGGTGGAGCAATTGGTGGAGAAATTGGTGGAAGCCTTTAGATTTGCATATAAAGACCAAGCTAAACTTTGTAAATTTTTCATGCTTTCTTTAGAGGAATTTCTCCATGAAAACATAAAGGAAAGTATCTTGTATATTTATTTAAGTTTTCTTGTATTTTCTTTTTATTTAATTAATAAAATTTTGTGTGTTTTCATTTACAGCATGAGCAGGTAATCTCATTCTGCTAGGGTGAAAATGTGAGACTTTTAATATAATAAATTAGATTAATCTCTCTTATTTTAATTAAAATTTGGATTAATTAGTTACCGATTATATGGCCGGTTTAGGTAGGGGTGTGCATTAATCGGTTTTAACCGATTAACCGAACCGTTCCGACCCATTTTTTTATAATGGATCGATTATTGTGATTAAATCGATTTTTGCGGTTAAAATTTTTAACTTTTTCGGTTATTCGGTTCGATTACGGTTATGAGATTCATATAACCGAACCGACTGATTAACCGAAATATATACATGCTTCAAAACCCTAAATAAATAAATAACAAAATTTAACATACCGATTGTTAGATAAATTGTTAAAATAGAAAATTATTAAATTATTGGCTATTAAGAACCCAAAATTTCATAATATTGGTTAAATATTAAATTTGATGAATATGAATTTATATTTATGTTAAATTGCTTTGTTGAATGTTGAGTTGATGGATTTATATTTGTTGGACTGGTTAAAAACCGAATTAACCAAAACGACCGAAATATAATGGTTAAATTGGTTAATGGTTATGTGTCATAAAATAGTTAAATCGGTTACACATTTACTTAACCAAAAAATTTCGGTTCGATTAAAAAATCAATGATTAACCAACCGAACCGACCGATGCACACACCTAGGTTTAGGTGACAACCATATTTACCGCCTATATGGTCGGTTTTACATTTCAGACGTAGTTTCCGCCTATATGGTCGGTTGGATTTAATTGAGACAAATGAAATTACAGCCTTTATGGTCTGGTTAAATATAATTAAATAATCGGTAAACATTGACAATAAGAGAGATTTCTAATTTTGAAATATTAAAAGTGGATCCTCTAACCCCCATCATTTTCTTTCATTATTGTAATTTTACTTTTATTTATCTCCAAGTTATTTTTTTTATGATGTTTTGTTTATTTAAGTGTTTAATAATCTTAAGTATATTTTGTAACTAAACATATTATATGGGGTTGTGATGAATTCCAATATTACCGATTTATAAGGGGTTATTTTGTATCTTGGGTAATATAAAGGTTTATTTATTAAGTCTTAAGCTTAATGCTTCTTGTTAACTGACCATTAATAAGATTGATCTGGTAAACTTAAAATAAACTTGACGGAGGAATTTTAGGTTTCAGCCTTAGACTTAATAGCCCACGATCTCCCTTAAGGATTAGATACCCCTTAATAGATTATCTTCCAGGATAGACATATACATGTCGGGCGGGCGTAGCCACAATTGGAACTTAATCTTAATGAATTCAGGTAACTTGATTAACATAGACATATGATTAATTAGGTTACACTGGGTATTTGCATCTGACCATCGACATAGGCTTTTATATAATTTCGTGTTCCAGGTTAATAAACTCATATATTGCACAAACATGAGATAACCACTTCATCTTTAAAAGATATTGGAAGGATTCACAACCCTAGATAGTTCAATAATATTGAATTTTCATTTAATTTACATTCGTACTATTTTATTTACTTTTTTAGTTTAAAATCACCATCCAATCAACAACCAATCTATTAGATACTTGTAAACATTTGACTCCATAAATTAATAGCATAGGTATTAAGTCATCATGGGATCGATACTTTTTATACTACTTGAGTGATATGTGCGCTTACGGTATACATGTGTGATCACGCCGATCATGAAGCAATCATGGTCGGCCTAAGACTTTGTGAGGCAGTCGAGGTAAGAGATGTGGGGGACTATGATGTGTTGGCACTCCGCCCACTGATGCATTCCCCAATAACCCTCGGCCTAGAACCATTTGTCCTTAAAATTCTTGTTAGTGGCTGGGAGATTGGTAATGATGTGGGGGTGGAAAGGTAATATCAATCATTGTACTTTTTTGGGTTGACATTCATTCGATATAGCATCTTCAACTCAAAGATGATCGGCTCTCCCAGCTCGACTCGGCTCCAAATCACGTAGAGGTCAATCAATGCCCTTCATCCATTCAGGTTCAGCTGGCACGAGGCTAGATTCATGGCTTCCAGCATCTTTACGAAGTGCTTTTGCATGGACAAGCACAACCACATGTCAAAGAAGTTCGTGCACAACGCCACTTGATTGTTGCCAGGGTGGCTCGCCTGATCCCATTCATTGGGGACACTTAAGCTGATGGCCCCAGAGATATCGAACCTCTCCCTCAGTTGATGTAGATTGGCCTCGGTTTTTGTTGAAGCTCTATACATGTCAAGGTTTACAAAGTCAAGTTCGGGATGACTATGCTCGGGTCGGGGTACCCATTTGTGATATGACTTATCTTGCTCTTCAGAGATGGTCAATGAGGTGTCATAGTCGTCGGGACTTTCTGATCTTGAGCTATATACGTAAGTGCGCATGGACGGCACGGAAGGAGGCAAGGTATCAAAAGGAGCATGAGAGGAGGTATCCAAGTCTGACATTCATGTCAAGACAGAACCCAATGTGGAATGTTAGTTCACAGTTATAATTGAATTTATGGTTAATGGGGTTTACACTAAAGCTAAGGTTACTATGTCATCATCTCTACCAAGAGGCCAACCCTAAAAAAGGCTCTAAGTACCCTAATAGTTGTAAAACATTATATTTATAAGAGCACAACCAAGGCAAACAAACCTATAAAGATTCCAGAAACACATGATCTTTTATCTCTAACAAAAACCCAGAAAAAACACACTTGCATACACCCGTAAATTGTTGCACAATTATGACCCATAGCATCACTATTTGTACAGATCATGGTGTTGTTGTACAAATTAACTATGTGACAAAAGAAATTGCTCTTTTATCATTTGTAATTAGATTACCAAGATGTATAAATGATAGAAGGTCCTTATGATTAGTTCCGGATTGAGATGATATGAGACAGTATCAATCCACGAAGGTTTAATCATTAAATATCCCTAGTCGTAGTATTATCGAGATTGGACATCGATAATGCGGAATAGACTAGTATTACACTTGTGCGCGTTGTGGGAGCATAACTGCATAGTTCTCATATATTTGGGTATTGGATACTCATGTAACTGTAATAGGAGGTTGTGTTTACCGATGGTACGGAAACAGCTTCGCTCTGGATAGACCCCTTGGAATTCCATTGGTAGTATGACTATGTGTCTATGGATGTCTGAATCAAGGTAGGTGTATTTGGTCTTAACCTGAGACTTGCACCGCTAATACTTGCGACAATCAATATACTTTGGTTTTGGTCGTCCAGGGCTTTAACAGGTTCTGTGTACGCCTCTTCTGGGTATATTGAGAATCGTAGTGTATTGGGTGTGATGTCAAGATGGAAGTATCACTCCAGTCATAGTGGAGATGATGATCACGTAGGATACGGAACTGG
This sequence comes from Zanthoxylum bungeanum, assembly GCA_019454045.1. Lineage (NCBI taxonomy): Eukaryota > Viridiplantae > Streptophyta > Magnoliopsida > Sapindales > Rutaceae > Zanthoxylum > Zanthoxylum bungeanum. The sequence goes on along the minus strand of SKCR01021680.1, from coordinate 60,967 downwards.
TGCTCTTATATGTTGCAGCTATCAGGATATTATGACTAGGTCATGTTTATCCGATTATAGAGACTAGTTACCAGAGATCTGATATGTGCTTCGTACGGGGCAGACACAATTCCAGCCCCAGGCCTAGCACGTGACATCCGATACTGGATCGTAATACGCAATACTACGTATACTATGCCTGATATAGATTACATATTCCTTTAAGAATATTTCTGGAGAATTGGGTAGGCACGGTGCTTTGCTAGAAGCCAACCATGTCTTGTAAATCGGTAAAAATGTAGTACTAAGTTGTTGGACAATTATGACCCATAGCATCACTATTTGTACAGATCATGGTGTTGTTGTACAAATTAACTATGTGTAAAGGAAATTGCTCTTTTATCATTTGTAATTAGATTACAAAGATATATAAATGATAAAAGGTCCTTATGATTAGTTCCGGATTGAGATAATATGAGACAGTATCAATCAACGAAGGTTTAATCATTAAATATCCCTCTAGTCGTAGTATTATCGAGATTGGACATCGATAATACGGAATAGATTAGTATTACACTTGTGCGCGTTGTGGGAGCATAACGACATAGTTCTCATATATTTGGGTATATGATACTCATGCAAGTGTAATATGAGGTTTTGTTTACCGATGGTACGGAAACAGCTTCTCTCTGGATAGACCCCTCGGAATTCCATTGGTAGTATGACTATGTGTCTATGGAAGCCTGAATCAGGGTAGGTGTATTTGGTCTTAACCTGAGACTTGCACCGCTAATACTTGCGACAATCAATATACTTTGGTTTTGGTCGTCCAGGGCTTTAACAGGTTCAGTGTACGCCTTTTCTGGGTATATTGAGAATCGTAGTGTATTGTGTGTGATGTCAAGACGGAAGTATCACTCTAGTCATAATGGAGATGATGATCACGTAGGATAGGAACTGGTGCTCTTATGTACTGCAGTCATCGGGATAATATGACTAGGTCATGATTATCTGATTATAGAGACTAGTTACCAGACATCCGATATGTGCTTCGTACGGGGCAGACACAATTCCAGCCTCAGGCCTAGCACGTGACATCCGATGCTGGATCGAAATACGCAATACTACGTATACTACGCCTGATAAAGATTATATATTCCTTTAAGAATATTTCTGGAGAATTGGGTAGGCACGGTACTTTGCTAGAAGCCAACCATGTCTTGTAAATCGGTAAAAATATAGTACTAGGTACGTACGTGTTCGGATAGTCGACGACCGGATTTACTGCCAACATAACCGGGGATCTCATGGGTCGCTTCCCGAAGATTCACCGATGACGTATGACTCGCACATAATTAATCTGGGATTAATTAGTAGAGAGAGAAAATTAATCTATGATTAATTACGGAGATATTTTATCTGGGATAAAATATTAATTATAGAGAGAGAACGATTAATTTGGAATTAATCGATAAACTAATATATTCGATATATTATACGAAATTAGATTTCGACGTGGAATTAAAATTAGATTTTAATTCGGGCGAATGAGTTAATTTAGAATTAATTCGCTAGCGACGTGAATAGTAATTTTACTAGGCATAATTATTTAATTAAATTTGATTTAATTACGTCGCAACAGAAAATTCGTTAATTCGGAATTAGCGAACCCGAGCCCGGGAGTGTTTGCGGGCCCACTCACATTTCGAATCAAGTGCGGCCACAAGTCACATCACGTGTCACATCACTTGTCATTCATGTGATGGATGTCTTGTCACTTTGAGTGATTGACAACCAGTCACTTTGAGTGATTGACAACCAATCACTATTCATGAGTGATGTGAGTTGTTGAAAGGCATTTACAAAATTTTGGTATATCATTTTAATTGATTTTAGAAATCAAAACAACCAACACATCTTCTTCCTCTCTCTCACACACTCACGGCCTTGGGCCATTTTCCTCTCCAAAATTATGCCATTGCCGAGAGTTTGCAAGAAGAAATAAGGGAATTTTGTGGTAAAATTTCCAAGGTGCTAGCACACATTAGGAGTCTTACGAAGGTGATAGGGAAACCCATCTATGAGCATGGAATGCACACTTAAAGCTTGGAGCTTGGAGATTCTACATGGAGCACAAAAACAAGGCATTGTCGTGAGCACCTTGGAGGAAAAGCTTGAAGATTTTTTGTTGTTCCTCGCATCGCAAAAGCCGATCTTTGTAAGTATGATTCCGCCATACTTCATATGAGTATTCACATGATTTCTATGCTTGAATGATCTTGGGACTAACCTAGAAACCCAACATAGGTACGTACGTGTTCGGATAGTCCGACGACCAGATTTACTGCCAACATATTCGGGGATCTCATGGGTCGACTTCCTGAAGATTCACCGATGACATATGACTCGTACATAATTAATCTGGGATTAATTATTAGAGAGAGAAAATTAATCTAGGATTAATTACATAGATATTTTATCTGGGATAAAATATTATTTAAAGAGAGAGAACGGTTAATTTAGAATTAATCGATAAAATAATATATTTGATATATTATACGAAATTAGATTTCGACGCGGAATTAAAAATAGATTTTAATTCGGGCGAACGAGTTAATTTAGAATTAATTCGTTACCGACATGAATAGTAATTTACTAGGCATAATTATTTAATTAAATTTGATTTAATTATATCGCAACGGAAAATTCGTTAATTCGAAATTAGTGAACCCGAGCCCGGGAGTGTTTGCGGGCCCACTCGCATTTCGAATTTAAATGCGGCCCACAAGTCACATCGCGCGTCACATCATTAGTCATTCTAGTGATGGATGTCTTGTCACTTTGAGTGATGTGATGTTAGTCACTATTCATGAGTGATGTGAGTTGTTGGAAGGCATTAATTGCCATTTTGGCTCCAAAATTTGTTTGACTTTTTGGAAAGGCATATACAAAGTTTTGGAAAACACATTTGGATAAGTGGTATTAGGTTTTAGAAACCAAATAACAACACAACTCTCTATCTCACTTCTCCTCTCTAATTCGGCCTTGGGCCATTTTCTTCTCTCTCCATTTTTCTTGGCAAGGCCGAGAATAACAAGAAGGAATAAGGAAGATTTGTGGCAAATTTTCCAATGCTAGCACATGAAGAGTCATCCAAAGGTGATAGGGAAACAAACCCTTGAGCATGGAATCACAAACCAAGCTTGGAGCTTGAAGATCAAACTTGGAGGAGCTTGACCGAAATCAAAGGAGCACAAAGAGGGTTTGGCCGTGAGCTTCAAAAGAGCAAGAATTTTTTTGTGTTCGTCGCATCGCAAAAGCCGATCAAAGTGAGTATTCTGCAACTTAACTTTGTTGTATTCACACATGTTTATGCTTAAATCGATCTTGGTTAGACCTTAGAAACCCTATAATGGTATCAAAAGCCTTGTTTAAGCATGAAATTTGATTAGGGTAAAATTGATTTGAGCATGCTTTGATGAAATTGATTGTTGGAATATTCTTGAATGATGATAACATAGTGTTATGCATGATCAATTTGATGAAAATTGAATTGGATGAATTTTCCCCAAAATAGTTGGCTTGGCCGAAACTTATGCTTACCCTAAAGTCATGGTAATTTTTTTTTTTGAATCATTGGATGAGTTTGAAAGACTTGGGATATGTTGATTTAGGATTTAATTGGATTGAATTCGGAATCAGACAATAAAACCCTACAAATGTCATGACTATAAAGCATGAAAAATGATTGATTTTTGATTCAATAATGTTGGACATGTGTTGATGATGATAAGCATAATTAATTGTGTAAATTGGTGTTTTGGAAATATTAATTTGAGTAATTAATTATGGCTATACACTTAGATTAATTTAATTGTGCAATTTGGAATTTTGTAATTTAAATTAATTGGGCTTATTTTGGAATTGGGCTTGAAAAGTTGTATTTGGGCTTAATGGGCTTGGTTGAGCCAAGTTTGGTTTAGGCTAAATTGGATGGATCCAATTGGGCCCAAAACCATATCCATAAAGTCCAAATATAATTAAATGGACCTATAATATTTTAATTGGGCCTAATGGGCCTAAATTCATTTCTTGGCAAATAAGGGTGATTCCTTAAATGGGCTTTGTTATTTGGGTTTGACCCATATTGACCAAAGTCCATGCCTTAAGAAATTAATTGAAACCCCATTGGACTTTAATTAAATTGACATTGGATGTTAAATGGGCTTTGAGACCCGTAAAGATTAGATTTAGAATCTAAGTCGTAAAGGCACATTAAAAGGTGTAATTATTTAATTTAGAATTAAATATAGAATTTTATTAAATACAAATTAAATTGGATTTAATATTGTAGTTTAATATAATTCAAGAATTCGTACTTTGAGTACTTTTCGCAAATCGAGTTTGACTCGCGCAAAATCAAATCGTTGTTTGAACATTGGATGGTCATTAATTTCAGATTAATTAATTGGATTAGATTGATTGATAACATGCTTTGTGAATACATGGATGCGATGTATGAATAATGCATATCTGATGGATATTAGAAGGGTGACGGCAATTTTGGAAATTGTTGTAATAAATTTAGAATTTATTAAATTGGACCTACGTGTCCAACCTATTACCTCTTGACTCTTTGTATTTCTCTTCTCACATATTCCCCTCAATGTAAATGAGGTTTCTTTAGAAGTGTTATGTAATTGGGTAGAAGTAATATTTGTGCTAGCGGGAGAGAGGAAAGTGAGAGATTTGTTCTAGGAACAATGTGTTAAGTATCCATCCGCATATCATTATTAAATTGATTTATACGCGCCTTATTATATTTTTAGAATGCATGTTTAAGGGTGTATGATGATGAGACCTAACAAAGATAATTAATTGGTTGCCAATTACGCGAAAAACCCTCAAAATATATTAAGCGATTTTCCTTCCATTGAGTGATTCTTACTCAAGATCCAAGATTGACACTGGTTTGTTGGCCAAAGTCAAGACCTTTGTCCATCGCGGATGTGTTTGAATCATGAAGGCTTTGTTCCATATCGGTGTCTTGTCCAAGTTGTGATTTGTTGGCCAAAGTCAAGATCACTTCTTGTCCATCGACATCGATTACGAAGCTTTCCAAGGTCAATGGGTTCCGCTTAACTGAGATCATTAAGTTTGTTGTGCCAAAGCCAAAGCTTAGTTGATTCAGAGGAAAAAGGTTAGGGAATATATTGGATATATTGGCATATATAGGATATATGTTTCGGACTTGGATGTCCACCTACTGGATCTAGGAATTGGATGAGATCCAATTGATCTTAGAGATCTACCTAGTTAAATATCATACAATTTGTTGGCCAAAGTCAAGATTGTGTGTTATTTAACGGGATCCTAGCCCGCTAGGAAACAAGGTTTCCCGAGTACTCAACAGAGGGTTAGAGGCTCGCCGAAAAATAGTGGGAGGCAAGTATTAAATTTGCAATATTCGTTTAGTTACTTGCCAATACGCGCTCATTTCAAATTTTTCGTCAATATAATTAACATATTAGTTGGACTAATATTTAATCGTTGTTTTAATTTAACAGTTGGTCTGTATTCATACTACTTCAATTATAGTTGATTATATAATTGGATTATAGTAATCAATATATTTGAATTAACCAATTAAATTATAGTTGATTATATAGTTGGACTATAGTAATCATTATATTAAATAGTACCTAAAATCATTGATTGGATAGTTGGACTATAGCAATCAAGATAATTGAAAGATTAGTGTTTAAAACGTAAACCTAGGTAAAAATGTCTTTAAACGGCTTTAATTTTCAGATTGGGAATAGAACCTCAAGATAGTCCTGGGAACTGAGGAGTTACTTTATTTGATAGAGAAACATCTCGGGCCTAAGCCCAGAGTTGAGCAAATAGTAGAACATGATATTTGGAAGATTCATGTGATGATAACTTTAGTGCTCAATCCTTTATCCTTACCGCAATAACACTTTAATTCCGTCGTCAGAATTAAGGATTAGATCCTTATACTATCATGATGAAATTAAAGATCTTCATAGATCTATTCTTAGATCTTAAAAGTACAAATTGCATAAGAAGCTTTTTAGCTCGTGTATGTCAGAGGGTACATCTGTCGAGCACTAGATGTCACAGATGATTGCTGACATCGATCAGCTAGGTTAGCTAGGCATTACTTACATGGCCGAGACTACCAAAGATTTGATCTTATAGTCTCTACCCGAAAGCTGGGGCAGGTTCATTGTGAACCAAGAGAAAACTCTTGGAGAGTTGAAGGCTATACTCTATGAGGCATAGGCAGAGCCAGAGCTTCTAAAATGGGCAAAGGTAAAATCATCACAGTCTTCTAGGAAGACAAAGGACATATCCCAAGATGTCTGCCTAAACTGTAGCAAACGGGGTCACTTAATCGTGACTGTCGTATGGACAAGGCAGACATGAAGGAAGTAAAGCGGGGCAAGGCTCCGGCTTTAAGTATGTTTGTCATAAACATGTTCACTATTAGTCTCAAAATTGGATTTTGATACTAAGTATTGTACATAAATATATGTACTGATGTGCAGAATCTACTGATTAGCAGGATACTGACTTCAGATGAGATTGATCTACGAATCGGAAACGGGACGGGAGTCGCTGTTTTGACCGTAGAGACCTAAGTTTAGGAACTACCCTTCGGGTGTGTACTTAAATTAGGAAACTGTTAAAATGTAACTAGTTTGACTAGAAACATTAAATCTATATCAGAGTATAACTCGTTGCGAGTATACCTTTATATTCTAGAACACTAAAGTGTTTCATTTTATAAAGATGATATTGAGATAAGCATATTAGATGTGAATAACAGTATTTATATTTTGAATATAAATGAATCTCAAACGTATAACATAACAAACAAATAGCTCAAACTGAATTAATCAGTTGAGACTTATTTGTGGCATTGTTGTCTGTGACACAATTAACAAGACTCGTATATCCACACTTTCGAAGGGTGGATACTAGGACAGATTTGATTCTATTCAAATAATGTCTACGAATCTAGTTTATTAGGCAAAATGCCTGAAATATTTTTTTTACTTGGTAAAAGTGAAAATGCCACCAATCTGTTAGCCCTCGTTCATAGTGACGTAAGTGGGCCCATGTCTAGCTAGGCTAGAGGTGGATATGAATACTTCGAAACCTTTACGGATGTGGCATCGCATTATGGTTATGTGTTTCTTGTGAAACACGAATCAGAAACTTTTGATGAATTCAAAAAGTTTCGACACGAAGTAGACAGACAGACCGGCTAAAGTATTAAAACCGTCACGGTTAGACCATGATGGAAAATACTTAAGCAATAAGTTTCTCAAATACTTGAAAGAGTATAGTATTCTTCCAATGAGGACTCCTCCCGGAACACGTCAATTTGACGGTGTGTCCGAACAGAGAAACCAAATTTTGTTGGACATGATAAGGTTAATCATGAGTCGCTCTGAGCTACCATTTCCTTCAAAGGATACGCATTAATCAGTGAAAAACTTATTTTGAATAAGGTTCCATAAAAATTGTTTGACAGATTTCAAATTAGATATGAACATGAAAGAAACTGGGTTTTCTCATTCCTGAAGATTTGGGAATGTTGGGCATATGTTTGGATGATACCAAACTAAAACCCAAATCGGATAAGTGCCTAAGTTGTAGGTTATCCTAGGGTAACCATAGTATAGTACTTATACAACTCACTAGAGAACAATGTAATTGTTGCTCGCCATGCGGTTTTCCTAAGAGGAATACCTATATGTAGTGGTGAGTGGAAGAAAGTAAAACTCGATAAAAATCGGAGTAATACTATTCCAGGCACCGATTCCTTAATGGAACACAGATAGTTCATCAAGGATGAAACTGTACCATAATCTTCGAATACACAAGAACCGCGTAAGTCGGAGAGAGTCAGAAAATAACCTGGGAGGTATGGGTTTCTGATCTCACCTCATAAAGATGTCAATCTTATTGAGGAATACGAACTGACTACCTATGAGGAAGTGATACAAGGTATCGACTCCCAATTATGGCAAAGTGCCATGATGTCCGAAATGGATTCCATGTATACCAACTCGGTTTGGGCACTGGTTGATGTACCGGAAGGCATTGTGGCTATTGGTACTATATAAGTCTTCAAGGAAGACATACATGGATGGCAACATACCAACGTACTAAGCTAGGCTTGTAGCGAAAAGGTATCGTTATCAACATTTTGTCGATTACGACGAAACCTTTTACCTATTGCCACGGTTAAATCCATTTGGATAATGCTTGCTAATGCTACATGTTTCATTTATGAAATATGGCAGCTGAATGCCAAAACCGCTTACCTTAACGGAAACCTTTTGGAGGATGTTTACAACATCCTGATGATTTTGTTGTACTAAAACAAGCAAACAAGGTTTGTAGGTTAATCGATCCATTTATGGATTGAAGCAAGCATTTCGTTCTTGGAATTATCGTTTTGATGTAATCATAATGGTATATGATTTAATTCAAAACGAAAATGATTCTTGTGTATATAAGGAGGTTAGTGGGAGCGCACTGACAGTGATTGTCCTAAAAATGATGATATGTCATTTCTTGGAAATGATATTCCCATAATACAGTCAGTGAAAGCTTGGCTTTCATGAAAATTCTCCATAGAATTCTTGGGAGAGGCAACCTTTATTCTAGGAATAAAGATCTGCTGGGATAGATCTAAAACTTGTTGGCACTCTCCGAGATCTCGTACATTGAAATAAATGTACGCGACCTGGTGTCTCATATGCTTTGAGCATATAGAGTCACAATCAGGCCAATCCAAGTGATAGTCACTAGATTGATGTTAAGAACATTCTTAAGTATCTTAGATGAACTAAGGATGCTGTCTTAAGCTATGGAGAATGAGAACTTGAAGTGACTGGGTTCACCGTTGCAAGTTTCCTAACCGATAAAAACGACTATAAGTCGTAACAAAGGTACTATAAAGTTTGAATAACGGAACAGTGAGCTGGAAATCTTCCAAGCAAGATACTGTTACCGAATAAACAACAAAAGCGGAATATTGCTGCATATGAGGCAGCAATAGAAGCCTTTTGGATTGATAATAATCCTAATTAGATTAGGAGTAGTTCTGTTAGCAGCTGAGCTAGGCCACAGCACAGGCTAAAGAATTAACGGTCTCATTAACGATCCAGATATATACTTCAAATATTCATCTGATTCGTTCGGATCATACATCGTGACGATGTGATGATCGAATAAATCGCATCAGATGATAACACCACAAATCTGCTGACGAAAGCATTTTCTGAGCAGAAGTTTGAGCGAACCGTACATAGTTCGGGTGTAGGACACTTGAGTGATTAAATATAGGCCAAGTGGGAGATTTTTGGACAATTATGACCCATAGCATCACTATTTATACAGATTATAGTGTTGTTGTACAAATTAACTATGTGACAAAGGAAATTGCTCTTTTATCATTTGTAATTAGATTACCAAGATATATAAATGATAAAAGTTCCTTATGATTAGTTCCGGATTGAGATGATATGAGACAGTATCAATCCACGAAGGTTTAATCATTAAATATCTCTAGTCGTAGTATTATCGAGATTGGACATTGATAATACGGAATATACTAGTATTATAATTGTGCGCGTTGTGGGAGCATAACGGCATAGTTCTCATATATTTGGGTATAGGATACTCATACAAGTGTAATCGGAGGTTGTGTTTACCGATGGTACGGAAACAACTTCTCTCTGGATAGACCCCTCGGAATTCCATTGGTAGTATGACTATGTGTCTATGGAAGTCTGAATCAGGGTAGGTGTATTTGGTCTTAACCTGAGACTTGTACGCTAATACTTGCGACAATCAATATACTTTAGTTTTGGTCGTCCAGGGCTTTAACAGGTTCTGTGTATGCCTCTTCTGGGTATATTGAGAATCGTAGTGTATTGGGTGTGATGTCAAGACGGAAGTATCACTCCAGTCATAGTGGAGATGATGATCACGTAGGATACGGAACTGGTGCTCTTATGTATTGCAGTCATCGGGATAATATGACTAGGTCATGATTATCTGATTATAGAGACTAGTTACCAGAGATCCGATATGTGCTTCGTATGGGGCAGACACAATTCCAGCCACAGGCCTAGCACGTGACATCTGATGCTGGATCGAAATACGCAATACTTCGTATACTACGCCTGATAAAGATTACATATTCCTTTAAGAATATTTCTGGAGAATTGGGTAGGCACGGTGCTTTGCTAGAAGCCAACCATGTCTTGTAAATCGGTAATAACGTAGTACTAGGTACGTACGTGTTCGGATAGTCCGACGACCGGATTTACTGCCAACATATCCGGGGATCTCATGGGTCGCTCCCCGAAGATTCATCGATGACGTATGACTCGTACATAATTAATCTGGGATTAATTATTAGAGAGAGAAAATTAATCTATGATTAATTACGGAGATATTTTATCTAGGATAAAATATTATTTAAAGAGAGAGTACGATTATTTAGAATTAATCGATAAAATAATATATTCGATATATTATACGAAATTAGATTTCGACGCGGAATTAAAATTAGATTTTAATTCGGGTGAACGAGTTAATTTAGAATTAATTCGTTAGCGATGTGAATAGTAATTTTGCTAGGCATAATTATTTAATTAAATTTGATTTAATTACGTCGCAATGAAAAATTCGTTAATTCGGAATTAGCGAACCCTAGCCCGGAAGTGTTTGCGGGCCCACTCGCATTTCAAATTTAAGTACGCCCACAAGTCACATCGCTCGTCACATTATTAGTCATTCTAGTGATGGATGTCTTGTCACTTTGAGTGATGTGATGTCAGTCACTATTCATGAGTGATGTGTGTTGTTGGAAGGCATTAATTGCCATTTTGGCTCCAAAATTTATTTGACTTTTTGGAAAGGCATATACAAAGTTTTGGAAAACACATTTGGATAAGTGGTATTAGGTTTTAGAAACCAAATAACAACACAACTCTCTCTCTCCCTTCTCCTCTCTAATTCGGCCTTGGGCCATTTTCTTCTCTCTCCATTTTTCTTGGCAATGCCGAGAATAACATGAAGGAATAAGGAAGATTTGTGGCAAATTTTCCAATGCTAGCACATGAAGAGTCATCCAAAAGTGATAGGGAAACAAACCCTTGAGCATGGAATCACAAACCAAGATTGGAGCTTGAAGATCAAACTTGGAGGACCTTGACCGAAATCAAAGGAGCACAAAGTGGGCTTGGCCGTGAGCTTCAAAGGAGCAAGAAATTTTTTGTGTTTGTCGCATCGCAAAAGCCGATCAAAGTGAGTATTCCGTAACTTAACTTTGTTGTATTCACACATGTTTATGCTTAAATCGATCTTGGTTAGACCTTAGAAACCCTACACAAATAACATAAATACACCCACACAAGTAAACTCACCCATCATGCTTCCATTAACAAAAAACCCAGAACACGCAACAAAAACAAAACAGGCCTGCCAGCAAGCCATTTTCATTATTGCAACCAAAAGCATGAACATAGAGAAAAAAGAACAGTGTGGGACTTACTTGTGAAAATTTTAGATGATGATGGAGGACACTTGAGGTTGTTGAAGGAAAAAGTTGCAGGAAACAAGTGTGAGCTCAAAGAATTCTTTGAAGAATATGAAGTGGTAAAAGAAAGGTTTATGGTGGAAACAACCTTTAAATAGGTTGCTCAGGCTGGTTTCAGCCATTGGATTGAGGCATATGGGCAAATCAACTCCACATGCGATGAAGATCTCAGCCATTAAATTCAAATGAAGAGCTCAGATTTAAGCTATTATTTTAGTAAGGCACAATTGTCATTGGTTTTGGCGCCCAAGCCGTGAATGCGCAACACCTGGCATCTCGGGTAGACAAAGCAAAGAGGCGGCTTGACAGACGTGATGGGCATTTCCACAACTTCCTAAATACGGTTTAGAAACCCTAGAAATATCTTTCAATTGGCGGTGAAAATACAATCATTATAGAAAAATGAATCTGTGGCGATACATGTACCTTTGTGACCTGAGGGATGTGGCTGTATGGATATTCACGAGTTAAGACCCGAGGACATGGTAAAAATATACATCTTTATTGTAGTTCCCGACATCATCTCACCAACTCGTTGATGTCGAGAACTAGGAGACAGATGTTGATGGTGAATTTCAACATGAGGAACTCTGAAGCCTGTAGAGGGGTATAATTGGTTTCCTCTCCAAATCTGTGGAGGTCCAAGGTCCCTGTAAGGAAAAGAGATCAGATGAATGACCTGAGTGTTGGACAATTATGACCCATAGCGTCACTATTTGTACAGATCATGGTGTTGTTGTATAAATTAACTATATGACAAAGGAGATTGCACTCTTATCATTTGTGATTAGATCACCTAGATATATAAATGATAGGAGGTCCCTATGATTTGTTCCTGGACAGAGAATGATATGAGACAGTATCATTCCACGAAGGATAAATAATTAAATATCTCTAGTCAGAGTATTATCGAGATTGGACATCGATAAATACGTAAAAGACTAGTATTACACTTGTGCGCGTTGTGAGGGCACAACGACATAGTTCTCATATATTTGGGTATAGGATACTCATGTAAGTGTGATAGGAGGTTGTGTTTTACCGATGGTACGGGAAACAGCTTCGCTCTGGATAGACCCCCTCGGAATTCCATTGGTAGTATGACTATGTGTCTATGGAAGTCCGAAATCAGGGTAGGTGTATTTGGTCTTAACCTGAGACTTGCACCGCTAATACTTGCGACAATCAATATACTTTGGTTGCGGTCGTCCAGGGCTTTAACAGGTTCTGTGTACGCCAATGCTGGGTATATTGAGAATCGTAGTGTGTTGGGTGTGATGTCAAGACGGAAGTGTCACTCCAGTCATATGGAGATGATGGTCACGTAGGATACGGTACTAGTACTCTTAAGTACTACAGTCGTCGGGATAAAATGACAAGGTCATGTTTATCCGATTATAGAGACTAGTTACCAGACATTCGACATGTTCTTCGTACGGGGCAGACACAATTCCAGCCCCAGGCCTAGCACGTGATCATCCGATACTGGACATAAATACTCAATACTACGTATACTACGCCTGATACAGATCCTTTATTCCTGTAAGGATATTTCCGGAGAATTGGGAAAGCATGGCGCTTTGCTAGAAGCCAACCTTGTCTTGTAAATCGGTAAAACGTAGTACTTGGTACTTACGTGTTCGGATAGTCCGGCGACCGAATTTACTACCAACATATCCGGGGATCTCATGTGTCGTTTTCCAAAGATTCACCGATAACGTATGACTCACACTCTAAATTAATCTGGGATTAATTAGAAGAGAGAGAAAATTAATCTGGGATTAATTGCGGAGATATTTTATCTGGGATAAAATATCAATAAAAGAGAGATAACAATTAATTTGGAATTAGTCGATAAATTAATATATTCGATATATTAAACGAAATTGGATTTCGACGCGGAATTAAAATTAGATTTTAATTCGGGCGAACCAATTAATTTAGAATTAATTCGTTAGCGACATGAATAGTGACTTCACTAGGTTTAATCATTTTATTACGACGCAACGGAAAATTCGTTAATTTGGAATTAACGAACTCGAGCCCTAGATTATTTACGAGCGTATTCGCATTTCGAATTCTAGTGCGGCACGCAAGTCAAATCAAGCGTCAAATCGCTAGTCGCATCTAGCGTCACATCATTCGTCAATCAAGTAATAGATATCTTTCACTTTGAGTGATTGACGCAAGTCACTATTCATGAGTGATGTGAGTTGATGGAGGTTGATGGTCTTTAATTATTTGACTTTTTGAAAGCCAAATTCAAGTGAAATGAATTGAAATTCACATGAGTGTATAAGACACACTTTAGCCATTAACCAAATTAATCTCTCTCTCACTTCATCTCTTTCTTCTTCCACGCCCATGGAGGGGCAAAATGCTCACTGGTTTCTGTCAAAACCGTGAGTTGAGGAGCAAGAGTGTGTGGTTTTATGGCAAAAATCACAAGAGCTAGCACTCCGAGAGACATGCGAAGGTGATAGGGAAGTCCACCCATGAGCCGGGAATCGTTCGACGAAGCTTGGAGCTTGACGAATGACCAAAACCGAGCCAAACCAGTGGACTGCTGCTGTGAACTGTCGTGACCAGTCCAAAAGAAGAAAATAAGATTTTGTTCGTCAAAGCGTCGCTCAACCGATCGATGTGAGTATTCCGCAACTTCTTCTTTTTGTATTCGCACATATTTCATGCTTATTATTGATCTTGGGACCTTAATAGAAACCAACAATGGCATCTAGAGCAAGGTTTGAGCAAGAAATTGTTTTAGGGCTTAAAATTTGGGTAAAATTGATTTTGAGCATGAATTATGAAATTGGATGATTAAGTATGCTTGAATGTGTTTTATATGATGATTGATTGGATCAATTTGTTGAAAAATTATTTGGAACATTTTTCCCCAAAATACTTAGCTTGGCCGAGAGTATAGGAGCCCTATATGTCTTGGAATTTTTGATTTTTTGTTCATTGGATGAATTGGAAATCATTCGGGAATGTTGATTTATGTCGATTGTGGATTTAATTGGATTGAAACCAAATCGGAAATAAATTTCCCACCATTGCCGAGACTTTGAGCATGTAATTAGGTTTGATTTTAATCAAAATGTGTTGGACATGTGATGATGAAAATGAACATGATTAATTGGGCTAATTGGTGTTTTGGAAATATTGAATTGGTTAATTAATTGTTTTATACACTTTAAGTAATTAAATTATGAATTTGGAATTTGGTAATTTGATTATTTGGGCCTTAAAATTGGATTTGGGCTTTTAAAGTTGTTATTGGGCTTATTGGGCTTGGTTGTACAAAGTTGGGTTAAGGCAAATTGGATTGGATCCAATTGGACCCAAAACTACTTCCATAAAGCCGAGATGCGACTTAATGGACCTTTAAAGTTTAATTGGGCCTAATGGGCCTAAATTGATTTCTGGGCTTATGGGGTAATTCCCGGATTGAAATTTGGTTATCGGTTTGACCCGAGTTGACCAAAAGTCCACGCCTTAAGAAATTAATTAAAAGCCCATTGGACTTTAATTAAATTGACGTTGGACGTTAATCGGGCTTTGAGACCCGTTGCGATTAAATTTGGAATTTAAGTCGTAAAGGTTCGTTAATAAAGTGTAGTATTTAATTTGGAATTAAATAGCGAATTAGAATTAAATGCATATTAAATTGGATTTAATTATGTAGTTTAATTTAATTCGAGAATTCGTACTTTGAGTACTTATTCGCAAAACGAGTTTGACTCGCGCAAAATCAAATCGTTGTTTGAACATTGGATGGTCACTAATTATCAGATTAATTAATTTGATTAGATTGATTGATAACATGCTTGTGTGAATACATAGTTGCTATGCATGAATAATGTATATCAGATGGATATTAGATGGGTGGGATAATTTTAGAAATTGTTGTAATAAATTTGATTTATTAATTGGACCTGCGTGTCCAGCCTTATACCTCCATATTCTTTGTATTCTCTTCTCACCTATTCCCCTCAATGTAAATGAGGTTTCTTTAGAAGTGTAGTGTAACGGGTAGAAGAAATTTTTGTGCTAGCGGGAGAGAGAAATGGAGAGATTTGATCTAGGATCAATGTGTAAAGTATCCATCCGCATATTATTATTACTTTATTTATACGCGCTTTATTATGTGTTTAGAATGCATGTTTAAGGGTGTATGATGATGAGACCTTAACAAAGATAATAAATTGGTTGCCAATTTGCACTCGAAAAACCCTCGCAAAATATTAAGCGTATTTCCTTCCATTGAGTGATTCTCACTCAAGATCCGAGACTGGCATTGGCTTGTTGGCCAAAGTCAAGGCCTTTGTCCGTCGAGGATGTGTTTGAATCACGAAGGTTTTGTTCCATATCAGTGTCTTGTCCAAGTTGTGGTTTGTTGGCCAAAGTCAAGACCATTTCTTGTCCATCGACATTGATTACGAAGCTTTCCATGGTCAATGGGTCGCGCTTAACTGGGATCACTAAGTTTGTTGTGCCAAAGCCAAGGCTTAGTTGATTCAGAGGAAAAAGGTTAGGTAATACATTGGATGTATGGCATATATAAGATATATGTTTCGGACCTGGAAGTCCCCCTATCGGATCTAGGAATTGGATTGGATCCAATCGATCTTAGAGATCTACCTAGTTAATTATCATATAATTTGTTGGCCAAAGTCAAGATTGTGTGATATTTAACGGGATCCTAGCCCACTAGGAACACGGTTTCCCGAGTACTCGACAGAGGGTTAAGGCTCGCCGAAAAATAGTGGGAGGCAAGATTGAATTTGCAATATTCGTTTAATTACTTGTCATACGTGCTCAAAACAAATATCATTCGTCAAATAAATTAAATGTTAGTTGGACTAATATTTAAATTGTTGTTTTAATAAATAGTTGGACTATATTCAAACAGTTCATTTATAGTTGATTTTATAATTAGATTATAGTAATCAATATAATTGATTTTAATCTATTAAATTATAGTTGATTAAATAGTTGGACTATTGTAATCATTATAATAAATAGTACCTAAATCGTTGATTAAATAGTTGGACTATTAAAATCAAGATTAAAATTGAAAGATTGACATTTGAAACATAATCCTAGGGAAAATGTATTTAAATGGTTTAATTTTTAAATTGGGAATAAATTTCAGGATGGTCCTAGAAAAATAATAAGTTACTTTATTTGATAAAATAACATATTATGCCTAAGCTTGGAGTTAAGCAAATAGTAGAGCATAATCTTTGGAAGATTTATGTGATGATAACTTTAGTGCTTAATCCATTAAGCTTGTCGCAGTAGACTCCTTAATTTCTGAATCAGAACTAAGGATTAGATCCTTAAAGTATGATAATGAAATTGAAGGATCTTCATAGATCTATTTTAGATCTTAGAAGTACTAAATTGCAATTAATAACTCTTGGAGAGTTAATGACTATTCTCAATGAGATAAAGTTAAAGTTTGCAATTAGGCAAGTAGCGCAAGGCGCACCTTACTTCGATATTCTAGAAACCTGGGCTAGGCCAAAGGCTTCTGGAGTGTTGAAACTGGCAAAGGCAAAATCATTATAATCTTCTGGGAAGATAAATGACATATCCTAAAATGTCTGCCTAAATGTGGCAAACGGGATCGCGGAAGCGTGACTGCCGTTTGGACAAAGCAGACATGAAGGAATTGAAGACGAGCAAGGCTCTGACTTCAAATATGTTTGTCATAAATATATTCACTACTAGTAATAAAATTGGATTTTAGATACTTAGTGTGGTACATAAATATATATTGATGTTCAGAATCTGCTATGAGCAGGATAATGACATCAATTGAGATTAATCTGCGAATTGTAAACAGGACAAAAGTCGATGTTTTAACCGTAGATACATAAATTTAGGAACTACCCTCGGGTGTGTACCTAAATTTGGAACTGTTATAATGTAACTAGTTTTACTAGAAACATTATCTTTATATCAGTGTTTAACCCGCTGCGGGTGAACCTTTATATTCTAAAACACTAAAGTATTTTATTATATAAAGATGATATTGAGATAAACACATTAGATGTGAATAACAGAATTTATATTTTGAATATAAATAAATTTCAAATGGTTAACATGACAAACAAATAGCTCGAACTGATTTGATCAGATGAAACTTAATTGTGGCATTGTTGTCTGGGACACAATTAAACAAGAATCATAAATCCACACTTTTGAAGAGTGGGTACATGGACTGATTTGATTCAATTCAAATAAAGTCTACGAATCTAGTTTATTGGGCAAAATGCCTAAACACTATTTACTTGGTAAAAGTGTAACAGCCACCGATCCGTTAGCCCTAGTTCATAATGAAGCAAGTGGGCCCATGTCTAGCTAGGCTAGAGGTGGATATGAATATTTCGTGACCTTTACGGATGTGGCATCGCGTAATGGTTATGTGTTTCTTTTGAAGAACACAAATCGGAAACTTTTAGAGTTTCGACACGAAATAGATTAACAGGTCAGCTAAAGTATTAAACCGTCACGGTAAGACCGTAATGGAAAATACTTAAGAAATAAGTTTCTTGTATACTTGAAAGAGTATATTATTCTTTCAAAGATGACTCCTCCCGGAACATGTCATCCTGACGGTGTGTCCGAACCTGAGTAACCGAATTTTGTTGGACATGATAAGGTTAATCATGAGTCACTCTGAGCTACCATTTCCTTCAACGGATAAGCATTAACAGTGCAGAACTTATTTAGAATAAGGTTCCATTAAAATCTTTTTGACAGATTTCATATTAGATATGAACGGGAAAGAAACAGGGTTTCTCATTCCTATAAATTTGGGATGCTAGGCATATGTTTGGATGATACCAAACTAAAACCCAAATTGGATAAGTGCCAATCGTAGGTTATCCTAGGGATACTATAAGTATAGTACTTATACAACTCACTAGAGAACAATGTAATTGTTGCTCACCATGCGGTTTTCCTAAGAGGAATACCGATATGCAGTGGTAAGTGAGAGGATAGTAAAACTCGATGAAAATCGGAGTAATACTATTCAAGGCACCGATTCCTAATGGAACACAAATAGTTCATCAAGGATGAAACTATTACCAATAATCTTCGAATACACAAGAACCACGTATGTCGGAGAGAGTCAGAAAACAACCTGGGGTATGGGTTTCTGATCTCACCTCATAAAGATGTTAATCTTATTGAGGTATACCAACTGACTACGTATGAGGAAGTGATACAAGGTATCGACTCCCTATTATGACAAAGTATCATGAATCCGAAATGGATTCCATTTATATCAACAAGTTTGGATACTAGTTGATGTACCGCAAGGCATTGTGCCTATTGGTACTATAAGTCTTCAAGGAAGATATCGTGGCGAGGCGTCAGCACAGGCTAAAGAATTAGAAGAGAGAGAAAATTAATATGGGATTAATTGCGGAGATATTTTATCTGGGATAAAATATCAATAAAAGAGAGATAAGGATTAATTTGGAATTAATCGATAAATTAATATATTCGATATATTAAACGAAATTGGATTTCGACGCGGAATTAAAATTAGATTTTAATTCGGGCGAACGAATTAATTTAGAATTAATTCGTTAGCGATGTGAATAGTGACTTCGCTAGGCGTAATCATTTTATTACGACGCAACGGAAAATTCGTTAATTTGAAATTAGCGAACCCGAGCCCGAGATTATTTGCGAGCGCATTCGCATTTCGAATTCAAGTGCGGCATGCAAGTCAAATCAAGTGTCAAATCGCTAGTCGCATCTAGCGTCACATAATTCATCAATCAAGTAATAGATGTCTTTCACTTTGAGTGATTGACGCAAGTCACTATTCATGAGTGATGTGAGTTGATGGAGGTTGATGGGCTTTAATTATTTGACTTTTTGAAAGCCAAATTCAAGTGAAATGAATTTGAAATTCACATGAGTGTATAAGACACACTTTAGCCATCAACCAAATTAATCTCTCTCTCACTTCATCTCTTTCTTCTTCACGCCCATGGAAGGGGAAAATGCTCACTGGTTTCTGTCAAAACCGTGAGTTGGGGAGCAAGAGTGTGTGGTTTTTGTGGCAAAAATCACAAGAGCTAGCACTCCGAGAGACATGCGAAGGTGATAGGGAAGTCCACCCATGAGCTGGGAATCGTTTGACGAAGCTTGGAGCTTGACGAAGGACCAAAACCGAGCCAAACCAGTGGACTGCTGCTGTGAACTGCCGTGACCAGTCCAAGAGAAGAAAATCAGATTTTGTTCGTCAAAGCGTCGCCCAACCGATCGATGTGAGTATTCTGCAACTTCTTCTATTTGTATTCGCACATATTTCATGCTTATTATTGATCTTGGGACCTTAATAGAAACCAACACTGAGTCCATAATGCAGAGGAACACCTGAGGAAAGAGCTCGTTGAAGATGATAGGTTGGGATACCAACCCGACCTGATGAGAAGGTATCGGATTCGACATCACTTAAACATTCGTGAAGTCTGACCCGAGGTGGTCCCGTGATTACCGACCCAACATGGTAAAGAAATAAGAAAGAGTATCCAGCGACATTCCCCCCGGTACACCGACCCGGGGGTTTAGGTCAGGATCGTAGTATCATGTGCTTATATATGAATGACGTAAGCTATATATGAAAGTTTGAGCCTCCAGAAGGCTGATATGACCGGAGTTGGTCAGAAACTTTCATTTTGACACACGAAACAATATGAGAGTGATTGAGTTGCAGGCTGTCAGATGGGTAAAATGTGTTGAAGAGGATAAAATTGGGAATGATGGCTTTTTACTGACATAAGGTGGTTGAGTAAGAAAACCAAAGCTACTATTTACAGAGTGGTTGGGATAAAGTAGCATGGGCGATGATGACAGGATGACGTGAGCCGACTTCATGTGTTAGTGTAACAGTGGATTTAGAAGCCTATATAAAGAGTTTGAAGACTATGATTTAAGGGTAGGTTCCTTTTGGTTAGTAACTGTTAGTATTTTCTACATTCCATAACTTGTAAAAGACACTACAAGAAAAAAGGCCTTTACTGACACTAAGGTTAGTGACACTAGGCTAAAAGTGTCAGAAACGACGTGTAAATGGGCCTATTTCCGTGTTTTTCACTTAAATATCAATAATTACTGACACTATGGTATCAGCGATTTTAGTGTCAGTAATTACTATTACAATAGTATCAGTAAGAAATAAAAAAAAAAAAAAACGCGTAGTCGTCTGGAGTCGAACCAACACCTCGCGGAAGTGACGTGACGTTTTTCGCATATATTACTGACACTAGAGTATCAGTAAATTTAGTGTCAGTAATTAATGATACCTTAGTATCAGTAAAAAAATTAAAAAAAAAATTATTTCCTTAAGTCTGCTGGGACTCGAAATTGTAACCATTGATATAAATTTTTTTTTTATTGTAAGGCTTTACCACTGGGCCAAATCGTGACTTTTGTTCCTTAAACCGCGGTTTATAAAAATATATATGTATTTGTCGGGTCAAAACCTGAACCGTAGTTACCAAATCAATCTTAGTAATTTAGGGTTCCTCTCATTCCCACCTTTTTTTTCATTACCACAGCCATTAGGGCAAACTTATCATCAACCAATTACAACAATACCCTCAACTCATGCTCCTCAGTTTTCACAGACTCTACAGTCTTTTTTTCGAGCAATGCCGCCCCCTTCGCTGCCGCCTCCTCCTCCTCCTCCTCGTCACTATCCAGAGATAATAAATAACTCATCAGGCGCCGCCGCTGCCGCTGCCGCGGGTTCCTCTCGGACACGCAATCGGAAATCCCCTTTTCAAAACTCAAGCCGGGTCAAAACTGAAACAATACCAGCGCCATACCCTTGGGCTACAACGGAAATGTGATTGTAACCTTGAATGGAACTTGGCGGTTCATAGCATAATGGCTTGCAGGAAATGTGATTGCAGAATTGCAATTCCTCTTGGAGAGCAGGTACTTATGATGATGAATTTTAATATTTAATTTATAGGCTCCCGGAGTTCATAGTCTCTTTGTCAAAAAGAAAAAAAAAAGAAGCAAATTGAATCCTCCATGATGTGTCATAATTTATAGACTCTTGATTGATCAAACAATCGAACCATCAATTCTAAGCTTCTGTTTTAAATTCTCAAGGAAAAAAAATGATGTGGCTAACAGGGATCGCTTCTAGGGGTCGAGGTTGAGATTGCCGGGAAATCGTATCAGAGCAAGTTGATTACAACGGATGATGCAGAATATAAAGAAAATATAGGCAGCAAAAGTAAAGGTGATGGCTGTTATTTGAAAGGCCAAGTATATACTTTGAGAATTCCACAGGTAATAATTTCTTATTTTATCAGTTTTTTATCATTGTTTTTTGAATTATCCTAAGGTATTGATTTGTTAAATTTTTTCATTTAATTAGGTTGATGGAGGTACCACTCTTTCAATTAAGGTCACTTGGTCTCAGAAATTGACATATGAAGAGGGTCAATTCTGCCTCAGTGTGCCATTTACTTTTCCGGCATATGTTGTTCGGCGGGGAAGAAGATTCCTAAGAGAGAGAAGATAAAGTTGAATGTTAACTCTGCCATTAATCAAGAAATTGAATGCAAATGTACAAGCCATCCTATAAAGGTATGGACATTTTTCATAACTAGTGATTTCCATTCAGGTTCAGAATACACACTAGATTTGATACGAGTACTTTTATGACTTTCCAGGAGCTCAGTCGTGAGGTAGGAAAATTAAGTTTCTTATATGAAGCAGAAGTAAACAGATGGTCCAATTCTGACATGAGAATTTCATATACTGTAAGTCCTTTTAACTAATTGTGTTCCATTTCAAGAGATTTATATTGTAATGTTTGTCCATCGATGTGAAGTATGTAATTTTTGGACCTTCCTTCGAAGGCTGTAAAATGGTCAGACTAGTTATGGAGGGACATTCAAGTAATTCTCTTTGAATTCTGTGTTTTTGCAGGTTTCTTCAACTGAATGATTTGGCGGTGTTCTTTTGCAATCTCCATCTTTGCATGATTTTGATCAAAGACAAATGTTCTGCCTCTATCTCTTCCCTGGAATGAGCCAGAGTAGGAAGGTTTGTTGCAATTCCAGCTTATTAATTCCTATGGGAATAGATTCTTGTTCGGAAAAATGTTATTGTTTAAGTATGATGTTTGATAGATGTAGAAAATAGTATTTGATAATGCATTAAAGTTGATTCTTCAATTTGTTGCATCTTGTAGTATTTTAGGAAGGATGTTGTATTTCTAGTTGATGTAAGTGGAAGCATGCAAGGGGATCTTCTTGAGCAGACTAAAAATGCAATATGCGCATCTCTGTCTAAGCTCAACCCGCAGGATTCTTTTAACATTATTGCTTTCAATGGGGAGACTGACTCATTCTCATCATCGATGGAGCTGGCTTCTCAGGAAGCAATCATAAATGTTACTCATTGGCTTGGCAATTTAGTTGCAGGTGGTGAAACAAACATTTTTCTTCCCCTTAAACAGGTTTGTGGAATTTGCAGATCAGAATTACTCGTGTTTTTACAGTCAGCGATATTAACTCTTTTGACTTCTCTTATTTATTTTTTTTTTCTAGAATGCTGAAGATTTCATCTTTTGATAAGTTTAGGCTATAAAATTGCTGTCGGATGCTAGTGAATCGATTCCTCTAATGTTCCTCATAACTGATGGGGCTGTGGAAGATGAAAGAGGAATTTGCAATCAAATGAAAAGCTATCTCATGAGTACAAGATCAATTTCTCCCCGCATATGCACGTTTGGCATCGGTAAGGGTTTGATGCCGTTTCTAGGAATCCTGTATCCTTTATCTTGGTCATCAATTAAGTCAGACCTGCTGCAGTTCTAGAAACTGTTACATATTTGGCCATGTCTAATATGTATTGTACTGCAATATTGGATTGTTGAAACTACTTAAACTAGTTTCATTGATTTACTGCATGGAAATATTTCTCAGGTTTATATTGTAATCACTACTTCTTGCAAATGCTAGCACAAATTGGGAGGGGTTACTATGATAGTGCCTATGATCCAAGTAAGTTCTTCTTAATCTTCATTTTATGTTTGATAGTTTTCATTTCCCCTTATTTAGATGATGTTTCATCCTTATAAAGTGCTGATAATATCAGAAAATGTTAACTAAGTTACCAATTCTGACATTTTTATTTGGCTAGATTCTGTTGACTATAGAGTACGAAGATTGTTTACAGCTGCTTCATCTGTCTTTTTAACCAATATAACTTTGGAGACCGGCAACCATCTCGATTCATTTGAGGTATACTGGTCCTGAGAGCAAAGATTATTCACGGTCTTCTACATCTAGAACTAATAATCTGTTCCCTAGTGATACATTTTTGTAAGTTGCTATACATATGATTTGTTTGGTTTGATCTCTCTGGTTGCATCTCTGACAAATTGTATTCTCTACATTCCTTGCAGCTGTTTCCATCTCATATTCCAGACCTCTCTTTGGGAAGTCCATTGATTGTATCGGGCAGATACAGCGGAAACTTTCCCGACTCTGTTCAATTTAGGGGCGTGATGGCACCTGTCATCTGATAAACTTCATTGGTTCATGAGATCCTTTTATTTCAGTTTTATGTCCGTCTATATATATATATGGTGTGTGTGTGTGTGTGTGTGTGTGTGTGTGTGTGTGTGTGTGTGTGTTATTGATTTGTTTGTTTTGGTGATTATGTAGCGGTATGAAAGATACAACTTGTTATTATGGATGCCATTTGGTTTTTTATATGCATGCTCTTAGGTTGTTGGTATGGTTATTGTCAATAAGTGTTTATGTGACAAAAATTAGATTAGGGTTATATTTTGTTTTTATTTGGATGTATTTAATGTTTTTATTTATGAAGATATCGATTTTTTTTTGGAAGTCCATCTAATTCTTAACATTTGGTTTATAATTTCAGATTTTGTGCCAGATATCATATTGTTGGGGGATTGTTGCAGGCTTCTCAACAAGTATCATGAATTTTAGTGGGGGCATGACATTTTGATGGGACTTTAAGAGTAGTTTTTGAAATATATATATGTTAATTTAAAGATTGTCTATGGAGTTTTTGTATTCATCATGTGATACTGTTGAATTGATTAATACGATTAATCTATTATATTGCGAATTTTATAAATGTATTTTTTAGTTTTTTATTTCATTGAGTTGGTATATATATATATATATATATATATATATATTTTTATGATTATTTTAATTACAAAAAATAAGAAATATAATTGTGAAATAATACGATTTTTAAATTTTAAAAGATATTGACGGATATTGATACTATAGTAACAATAATTACTGACACTAAAAATCAAATATATGCGATATACTGATACTGCAGTAACAAAATTTACTGACACTATAGTATCACTAAATACTGATGATATAGTGTCAATAATTTACTGACACTAAAATAGTGTGAGAGATTACTGATACCATAGTGTCAATAATTTTCTGATACTACAGTATTAACGTTTACTGACACTAAGAATCACTGACACTAGAAACTAGTGTCAGTGATTTCTGGCTGCGGCAACACTGACACATTTATATAGTGTCAGTAAAACCCTTTACTGACACTAATTTAGTATCAGTAAAAGCCTTTTTTCTTGTAGTGAGAGCTCTAAAAAGCTTAGTAATAGAGAGATAAAGCTGGTCGGTCTTGACCCGAGCACGTAATAAAAGTTCATTTCTTTGCTCTCGTGGACGTAGGTTGGAGCCACTCTCCGTCGAACCACGTCAAACCTTTATTTTATCTGTGATTTTATGTTTGCTTGCCAAGTTTGTTTTGGTTCTCAACTAACCAAATAAATTCACTGCTTGGAAGAGGTTTTTTTCGAGAAGTAGATTTCTTCAATTACTCTTAAAAAGAAAAACAGCCGTCAACAGAGCTAATTATTATTGGTACAAATGAACATTTTACAATATATATATATATATTATTGATGAGCCACACCAATCCAAACGGTTTTTTTTTTTATGAGTAGTAATATTATACCCCCACTTATTATCTCATCATACCCATATTTTAAATATATTATATTTATAATTTTATCTTCAGATAAAATTACTAAAAGGGGCTTAATGTTACTCAATAGTCAGCAGGGGAAAAGCCGCCCCTTTTGTTCCATAGCCTCCGGCCTTCCAATTTTTCTTCATCAGAAAAGTTACATTATATCTTCATGTTTGAGTGATATTGTTTCATCACTTTAATTTGAGTATAATATTGTATCTTCATGAATGAGTAATCTGCAAACTTGTCGTGTCACATTTTTTAATATTGTTTGCTTCAATTTTTTTCTTTTATTGTATGTTGGTGATTAAATTATGGTGAGATTTCTTAATGTTAATAAAGTTAAAAACAAAATAAAAAAGAAGAATAATATGTTTGATATAATTTTTCAAATACAGTTTATTTAAGTAGAGTGTCTACTAATAAAGTTTTTAGGAATATAGTACTGTTGATGGGGATTTCTGCAATTAGGGTATCTGAACAGTTCGGCAAGGGAATATATGAAATTTTCTATTTTTGGAGGATCAGATGTTCAGATGTATTAGTCAGTCCTCGGACAGTCATAGAGGCCGAACACTTCCTTCCCTGAACCGGCCGACAAGAGGACACAGCGTGGCACAGATTTCAGAGTCAGTCTGAGAAGAAAGGTTGATGTGACAGGCCGTCAGACGGCAGGCTTGCTTTCGGCGATGACAGTCTTGGGGCAGAGAGCCCGTCAATCAGTCGAAAGTCACGTGGGTGATGTTATTGAGGCATGGTAACAGTGTTGTAACTCTTAAGTATATAAAGAGAAGTTGAATTCATTTGTAGGGGATAGCAAAATAGATAGTGAAATTTGTAACGAAAAGGGTGAGTACCTCTTGTAAAAACTTGAAAGGCAAACATCTCGGTTTCGTGTTGACCTCTCTTCAAACAGATCGGTCGAGTTAGTTTTCCTAATAAAAACAACCCCTCACTTTGTGCCCGTGGACATAGGTTGGACTTGTTCCGCCAAACCACGTTAAAACTCTCCTTGTCGACTTTGTGTGTTTACTTTCGCTTTTCTGCTGTATTTGCCTTTGGTCTCCCCATAACCAAACAAATTCAGGGTTGAAGGAGGATTGTCTCGGGAATTTTATCTCGAAACTGCCCCTGGGACGAAAATCATCTGTCAACATATAGCTTTTATAAAAGAGTTTTAATAAGTGTTTGGTTGTGAGTGAGAATTTTTATTAAAAAATAATAAAATTACTTTATTGGACAAGTTTTTTAAGTTGTGTTATGAAATAAATGAAATAATATTGTTAAATTAAATAAGAATATTATAAACAATTTAATATTTTTAAAAAAATTTCAAGCTCTACTCTCAAAAACCCAATTTTTGAGCTTTTGCTAGTAGAGACAAAATAATTTTTTTTTTTATTCCCAAAAGTTCTACTTCAAATACAACCAAACACCATCAAAAATTTTGAATAGAGCTTTTAGAATTAAAAATGCTATTTTATCTATACTAAAAACCATATCAAATAGGCACGAATAAGAGAGATGATGAGTTTCTTTTATAACTTTGGAGAGAGAGAAAAAATGTCAATAGCAGTGAGGATAAATTGGGAAATAAATTGGTTTGAGTTAAAAATTTAATTAATGTCGTAAATTAGATGGTTCCTTACACTTTATTTTCTATTTTAGCTTATCTCACATTGCTTAGGGATAATTCTATAAATAGAGAGCATATCTTGTATAATTGATTCATTCAAAAATCAATAAGAAAAGAAGTCTGCAACTTTTAAGATATTTTCTCTTCTTTTCCCTTATTTTATAATACGTTATCGGCACGAATTGTTCTTATTTCATTCTTTTTCACGAATCATCATCATGATCAAATATGATAAAAGGGAAACCTGCAGTCCCACACACGTTCTTCTTTAAATCTGATGGACGATGGATGCAGTGATGGTAAATATCAATTCTGTTGGTTGCTATTTATTTTTACTTGATTGTTGCCTTGGTTTCGTGTGGGACTGCACTTACATGCACCATATCTTGCATCTTTTAACTGATGGAAGTGCATAAAAGAAATGTGTTCTTGGGCTACAGTTCTATAGATAATTGGTCAATTTTTTTTATAGACCAATTTCTTTACTGTTTTTTAAATGAGTTAATAATGTGCGGCTATTAATTTGATGATCAAGCTTAATATCTTATTTCACATGTATCTAGTAGAGCGAATCGTGTCAAATTTTTTCAGTATAAATAAATCAGAATCTAAAGTTTTGAATTTAAATCTTAAAATTAGAACTCGTAGTTCTAAATTCATTATGTTATGTTTTAAATATATTGTTATTATGGTTTTTATGAGTATGCTCTTTGGTTGCCATTAATTTGGATCATCCACATCAGAAAATAAAAACTGTATTTTTTATTATTGTTTTATAATTTATTTTAGTTTCTTTTATAATTATGATTAAGTATAAGATTAGAACCCGAATTTCTAAACTTATTAATTAATTATTAAATTAGAACATGTAGTTCTAGATCTACAAAATAAATATAGAACCCGAAGTTCTAACCTCAATCAATTAGACATTAGATTAAAACCTGCAGTTTTAAATCTATCATAGAACCTGAAGTTCTGAATCTACAATATAATATTTATGAACTTGAAGTTTTTAAATATATGTATGATATTTTTTCTTCGCAGTTAGTTTTGTCTAATATATTTATTATTATGATGCTTATATTCTTTTTATACTATAAGGAACCTTGAAAATGTCAAGTCTCATAAACATGTAAATTTCCGCACTCAAAGTTTCCAAAAGAAACTATCTTTCATGGGTTTTGGTGCCAAAATGCAACTGCGAGCTATGGGCCTGGAAAGCACCATAAGCCAAGGAAATCAAACATCCATGTAGGATAAGTCAAAGGCTATGATTTTCCTTCGTCATCATCTGCATGAGAGCCTGAAAGCTCAATACCTGACAGTTGAAGATCCATTGATCTTATAGAATAACCTGAAAGAGAGGAATGACCATCAAATGGATATCTTCCTCCCTATAGAAAATTATGAGTTGACAAATCTGAGGTTGAAGGACTTCCAAAAGGTTTCTCACTACAACTTTGAGCTATTTCACATCACCTCACAGCTGAAATTGTGTGGTGAAAATATCACTGAAGCAGACATGCTTGAAAGAATACTCACTACCTTTCATGCATGAAATATGATTCTGCAATAACAATATCGGGAGCGTCGTTTCGAAAAATACTCAGATTTAATATCTTGCCTCCTAGTTGCTGAACAAAACAATGAGCTACTGATGAAAAATCATGAATCACGACCAAGTCGATCTAAGTCATTCCCAGAAGTGAATGCAAATACACATACAAATAATGAACGTGGTCGGGGAGGTAAAAGAGGACGCGGAGGGCGTGGTTATCACCCCGTGGTGGTCATAAAAACTCAGGACAATAAAATAAAAATGATGGATAACACCAGAAGTGGAATGTCTATAAAAGAGATAATAAAGAAAATAATGCAGAAAAGAAATTTATCAAAAATGATAATGATCAAATTTGTTATCATGTGGAGGAAATGGACATTGGTCATGTATTTGTCGTGCAGATGACAATTTAATAGATCTTTACCAAGCATCCAAGAAAAGGAAAGGAAATGAGATTGAAGCTAACTTTATCGATGACTCGGATCCAATAGATCTCACTCATCTTGATGTCTCCGATTTCTTCGAGGACCTAGAGGGAATGATTAATCACCTGATTGGCAATGGAAATGTCCATCGTGACTAAACTTTAAATTTTATCTTTATTTTATGAATAGTTTAGGATCTAGGAATATGGGTGGCCACCGGTCCAGTTCGATTCCGAATCGGAACCGAACCGGATAATTTCGGTTCGATTCCGGTTCCACACTTATGTGGAACTAGAACCGGAACCGAATCGGAACCGAACCGGATAATTTCGGTTCGATTCCGGTTCCACACTTATGTGGAACTAGAACCGGAACCGGAACCGGAACCGAACGGTTCCGGTTCGGTTCCAGTTCCATTCCGATTTTCTTTTTTTTAATTTTAATAATGATTTTAAAAAAAAAATTTAAACGGTTCCAACGGTTCCGGTTCGAACCGCTGGAATCGTTCGATTTCGATTTGGTTAGGGGGAACTCTAACCGAATCAAAATATTACGGTTCTGGTTCCGGAAATGGTTGGATTCGGAACCGTCTAGTTCCAACCGGTTCAGTTCCGGTCGGTTCTGATTCCAACCGGTTCGGTTCCGGTTCCGAACCGGAACCGTGGCTGAGTCTATCTAGGAATATTGAATTTTTTTTAGCATTTTATTAAAGTTTTATTTGAATATTTTTTATCACATCAGATGTACTTTGTTTCATATCTTTTACTTAATGTCTAACATGAACTTTGCTTTAAGGATATGGATCTTACAAATAAATTATCTGTTCTGGAAAATAAATATGGGATGTATGTTTGGCTGATAGTGCAACCACACACACTATCCTTCGAGATAAAAAATATTTCTTGGATGTTCAATTACGTGAAGGTAAGGTAAACATTATATTTGGTCATGTAGACCTAATTGAAGGCTCTAGAAGAGCCATAATCTTATTAGCAAATGGAACAAAATTATGCATTGAAAATACTCTATATTCAGGCAGGTCCAGTAGAAATCTACTAAGTTTCAAAGATATTCGCAGAAATGGGTATCATATTGAAACTTTAGATGAAAATAATATAGAGTATATATGTATTACCAAAAAACATCTCATGTAAGAAATATATATTGGAAAAACTCTCGGCTTTCTCATCTGTATTGTATTATACAATCATAAATATAATAGAAAGCCATGTAGTGATGAACCAGAAGTTCAATAATCCAAAGATGTTTATGTTATGGCATAATCGTCTTGGTCATCCAGGAGCTACGATGATGCGTAGAATAATTGAAAATTCTAATGGGGAAAAATTAAAGAACCAGAAGATTCTATTAATATATGAGATCAATTTTACCGCTTGCTCACAAGGCAAACTTGTGATACGCTTATCTCCATCTAAGATTGCCCTTGAATCCCCATCATTCTTACAAAGGATTCAAGGAGACATTTGTGGACCAATACATCCACTAAGTGGACCTTTCCGTTACTTTATGGTTTTGATTGATGCATCTGCACGGTGGTCACATATTTACTTATTGTCCACAAGTAACATTACATTTTCCAAGCTACTTGTCCAATTGATTAGATTAAGGGCACAATTCCCAGATTATCCAATCAAAACCATACGAATAGATAATGCTGGTGAATTTACATCCAAGACATTTGATCACTACTGTACATCAGTTGGAATCGATGTTGAATATCCAGTTCAAAATGTACATACGCATAATGGATTGGCAGAATCATTGATCAAGCGAATTCAGGTAATTTCACGAACTTTGTTTTTACAGACTCAATTACCAATTTTTATATGGGGTCATGCTATACCACATGCAGCTGCATTAATTCACCTTAGACCCACATTTTATCATCAATATTCTCCAATCCAACTTGTTCTTGGTCAATAGCCAGATGTTCCCATCTACGCATGTTTGGTTGTGCTATGTATGTTCCAATTTCACCCCCACAACGCACAAAGATGGGACCTCAACGTCGTTTAGGGAAATATATTGGTTTTAATTCACCTTCCATTATTATATATTTGGAACCCTTAACGGGTGATCTTTTTAACGCATGTTTCGCAGATTGTCACTTTGATGAGACAATTTTTCCACAATTAGGGGAAAATAGAGAGCCTTTAGAAGCAAGGCATGAACTTTCTTGGAAAGTCCCTACCATGTCTCGTTTAGATCCTCGTACCAGTCAATGTGAAAATGAAGTGCGAAGGATAATCCATTTGCAACAAATTATAAATCAATTACCAGATGCATTTACGGATGCTGCAAAAGTAACCAGGTCACATATACCAGCTGCTAATACACCAGCTCAGGTGGTTGTTCCTGTTGAACAATCTAGTGTAAAGGCAGTTAATGAATAATTCATTGCACGTCAGAAACGTGGTAGACCACTTGGTTATAAAGATACTATTGTTGGGGTTTTGGCGCGGGCGCAGCAGAAGCTCGCGGTTTGGGTGAAATCGTAATTGTAAAACTTTTAAATTACCGAATAAATTATTCAATATCCAATATGAATAATTCAATCATATTTCACCTAAACATATTTATTCGATATCAAAAAATGACATAAATATGTTTAGAAACATCGCGAAACTTTTACGAAAATATTTTTCCGCAAAATGGCATAAAATGCGTTTTTGACCGAACCGACTACCCAATGCACATGGGGGCTGCCCAGGTCAGCCCCAACAGTACTAGGGAAGTTCATGGGCTGCCTGAACAGTGACCAATTCACTATTTGGGCAGCCGTCACCCAGTTGGCTCAAAAGTCACCCGGTAACGCCGTTTTTCGCCGTTTTCGCATATTTCAACTCTGAAACAGTTTCCGGCAATTGTTCCAACATCCAAAACACATCCAATACATTTATATGACATAATTTTTATCACCATAAAAAAAAAATTTCCGATCTGATCCAGAAAATAAAAATATCAATTTTTCATACTTTAATCCAACTTTCTCAATATTAATCACATTAATCACAACACCAATCCAAGCCACCACCAATGAAGCACCCAAGAAAAATTCTAGGCATTACAAGAGTGGTCATAACACTCTAGAATGGCAATATTGTTGGACAATTATGACTCATAGCCCCACTATTTGTAAAAGACATTGTGTTTTTGTACAAATTAACTATGTGACAAAAGGAAATTGTTATTTTATCATTATTTTAATTGGATTACTTGGATATATGTAATGATAAAAGTCCATATGGTTAAATCGGATTAATAAGATATGAGATGGTATTAATCCACGAACGGTTTAATCATTAAATATCCATTGTCGAAGTATTATCGAGACTGGACATTGATAATGTGGAATAGACTAGTATTACACTTGTGCGCGTTATGGAAGCTTAACGGCATAGTTCTCATATATTTAGGTATTGGATACTTATGCAAGTGTAATAAGAGGTTATGTTAGTCGTTGGACCGGGAATAGTTTCGCTCTGGATAGACCCCATCGGAATCTCATTGGTAGTATGACTATGTGTCTATGGGAATCCGAATCAGGGTAGGTGTATGTGATCTTTAACCTGAGACTTACATCGCTATTACTTGCGACAATCAGTTTACTTTGATATTGGTCGTCTGGAGCTTTAACAAGTTTTGTGTATGCCTCTATTGGGTTTACTGAGAATCGTAGTGTATGGATGTGATGTCAAGATGGGAGTATCACTTCAGTCATATGGAGATGATGGTCACACAGGATACGGAACTAGTACTCTTAAAAGCTGTAGCTATCGGGAAAGTATGACTAGGCCATGACTTTCCGATTACAGAGACTAGTTACTCGGGATATGATATATACTTTGTACTAGGCAGACACAGAGCCAGCCCTAGGCCTAGCATGTGACATCCGATACTGGATCGTATTAATCATTACATAGTATTACTACGTCTGATACAGATTATTTTCCTCGGCGAATATTTCTAGAGAATTGGGTAGGCACGGTGCTTTGCTAGAAGCCAATCATGTCTTGTAAATCGGTGAGAACGTTGTACGGGGTACGCACGTGTCGGATAGTCCGACAACCGTATTTACTGCCAACATATCCAGGAATCTCTTGGGTCGCTCCTCAAAGATTCACCAATGATATTTGACTCATATAGAATTAATCTGGGATTAATTATGAGAGAAAAAATTAATCTGAGATTAATTGTGGCAAGAATTAATCTGGGATTAAATTCGTATAGAAGAGAGAACGCGATTAATTTAGAATTAATCGATAAAATAAATATAATAGTTAAATTAGATTTTTCTATTTAATTTATTTATTTGGGGCTAAAATAATATATCGGATATATTAATTGAAATCGGATTTCAATACGAAATTAAAATTAGATTTTAATTCGGGCAAACGAATTTATTTGGAATTAATTCAAAAGCGACTATCATAATAATTATGCGAGGCATAATTATTTAATTAAATTGGATTTAATTATGTCGCGACGACAAATTCATTTATTCTGAATTAAACGAATCTGGGCCCAAAGCTTAGTTGTGTGTTGTAGAAGCCAACTTAAATTTTGAATTTAAAAGTGGTGGGACCACTTGACTTACATCATTTGTCAAAAATTGATGTGAGTAGTTGGCATAATTTAATGATAGTCATTAAATACACAACCTACCAATTTTTGGTAACAACTCACTATTCTCTCTTCTCCCTCCTCTTGGCCGATCCTTCTCTCTTTGGATTGAAAATTTTTGCTTCAAAAATTTCTCAAAGCTAGCACTTGGAGAGTCATTTGAGGTGATAGGGAAACTCACCCAAGGGTCAAACAACACAATCAAAAGCTTGGAGCTTAATCCTACAAAGGAAATTTTTGAAATTTCTCCCAAAATTAATGTAAGTATTTCTGCAACTTTACTTGATTAATTCACACTTAAAATCATGTTTAGGATCTTGGAAGCATGTCTTAGAGACTAACAATGGTATCAGAGCCTTCTAAATGTGATTTTGAATTCTAGGGTTTATAAACTTTATTTGGGTATTTTTGCTTGGAGCATGAAATTTCTAAATTGAGTTTTTGGTTGATGTTAGATGATGATAACTTAGAGTTGTGCATCATTGGATTGTTGAAAAATTGATTAGATCAAATTTCTCCAATTTTCCTCACTTGGCCGAACATACCATAGTTTTAGCTCATGGTGTTTTTTTTTTAAATTAGACACTTGGATGTGTTAAAGGCATGAAATAAATGTTAAATGTTGATTTAATTGGATTGAAATCAAATTGAATGTTAATTTCTTGCTTATGTCGTGAGTATGCATGTTGTTGGAGACTTGATTTTGCTTCAATTTGTGTTGGACATGAATTGGAATGATTAAGCATGCTTAATTAGATTAATTAATATTTTAGAAATGTTAGATTAATTAATTAGTTGTGTTAATTACACTTAAATTGAATTAATATGATATTTGGAATATTGTATTAATTTAAATTAGTCCCTAAAATACTAATTGGGCTAATTTGTTTATATTTGGGCTAATGGGCTTGGTTGGGCAAGTTTGGTTGTGGACAATTGGGTTGGATCCAATTGGGCCTAAACCATTTCCATAAAAAGTCGAAAATATGATTTTGTGCCTTTCATAATTTAATTGGGCCTAATGGGCCACAATTAATTTATAGCATAGGGTGATTCCTAAATGGGCCAAGGCATTATGGGTTTGATCCATAATGGCCAAAAGTTCATGCCTAAAGAATTAATTAAGGCCCATTTGTAACATCCCAGATTTTCAGGATTGTTCTAGAAGATTCCCGGAACGATGTTATAGCCTCGGATCAGGATAATAATGAAGAGCAAGAGTTCAAGTGATGTTATATGAGTTGGAATAATAGATTATGAATTTTCGTCGCGTTGGAAAACGCGTGAGATCAAAAGTCAGTTACGCGATTTTCGTAAAACGCGTAAAGTTTGAGGTTTTGGTCACGAACAGAGCAAACGAACTCCGATCGAGCTGATTTTTGGACCATCGGACTGGTTTTTCTGAGACAAACAACTTTCGTGTTGAACACTTTTCGAGAATCGCACCAGAAGGGCTCCGAAATTGCGATATTCCAGAAGGTTCCAGAATATGGGCTAATTTGTAATTTTCGTAGGGGCTTATTTGATATTTTCCAGGGCAGTATTTAAAGCCCCTAAGTTTCTCTAATTGAACAATTTGGCAAAACCCATCAAAAGCCCTCACACGACCCCCCCCCCCCCCCCCCCCCGCCCATTTCGCGTTTCTGGTTTGCTGTCCTTTGGTGGCCGGCGGCGACACCAAGACGCCGGAAACGGCGAGCTTTGGAGAGAAAGAGGCCCACCCATGGGTTGTCCAATCCCGGCTCGTCGGTTCGTTTCACGGCCCGAGCCACCTACCAAATCGAAGCCCTCGACGAGTACTACGAGTGTGCGGAGTCGATTTCACCGAACATCGGCCGATTGCACGCGAAACGAGAGAAGAAGATTCGGATGAATAGTATACCCATGTGAACAGTAACTCCGATCAGAATTCCGATCGCACCAGCGCGTTCGTATAGCCGTCGGGAGTCCGAATATGGCCTCGGAATTTTGGTACGACTCTCCGTTTAGAATTCGTCTTTTTAAAGTTTGCAGCTTTATATTCGGATGTTTCTGATAGTTTCGTAGCTTAGCGAATTAGCATGAAATGAATTGGATACGTCTTAATATGTTAAAACGATAAATGTGGTAGAATCCGGGAAGGATCGGATCAGATATGATCGATCCGGTAGATTTAGCGAGATTCCGGTAAAACGGAGTTCTCGCGCGATTGAGCTTAGATGACCGTAGCATTGGTTGAGATATAAGTATGGCATTGCGAGCATAATTGAGTAATTCCGGATTAGTTCGGGGGGTTCGAGACCCTTCCGTAGCGTTTGCGGAGACTTTTCCGTAAGTTTTGCCGCAAACGCATAAAATGAGAATCTGAAGTATCTAGTTAGTTCAGAATAGTATAGAAAGACATATTAGAGTAATGAAACTTAAACCGTAGGATCAGAGAGGGTTCGTGTATTCCGGGAAGGTCCGGAAGTTTATTATGGATGAGTAGGAAGTTCCGCAAATAGCGGTTCTGACATATGTTGTGATTTGTTTTGACAGATCGAGTCCAGGTTCGGAGTGTCCGCGAAACCAGGTAAGTAATTCATGCTACGAATACTTAGAAATTTAACATTGTTTGTAATTAGTAATATAACAAAGTTGTATATAGTTATATGTATGAAACCTGTATATATATAAAGAAACTTTTTAGGTATACGTGTGAACATGAAACCGAATATATATATATATATACACACATATGTATATGTGTGTAAGTAGTAAAAGATCAGCAAACTTGAGTTAGAAAAGTATAAGAATGACAAGTTTATGCATACACATAAAATGTGAGCTAATGTTTATAAACATAATATTCTGAGACTTGGGTTTGGGGGTTGTAGAAAACTACACCCTAGGGAATGTGATTAAAGTTATAAATGAGATAAACATAGACATATTTGTGATAAAATAAGTTATGTGTAAAATCAAGAATGTTAGAAAGAGTTAGAAAGCTGATGTTAAGTGCATAATTATAATGAGCATGTGAGTGTACAACTAACCTAGTAAATATGTATGTGTGTATAAGAATAGTATGAATGCAAGTGTTGAATTTCATACAAGAATGAGCATATATATATACATGTGTTTAGTAACATAAGTATTGAAATATGTATATAAGACGATAGAGAGTATGGATGAGTAGTGTATGTATTGCATGAGGACATACGTAAGTTTATGACATGAGGAAGCAGAAGAATGATAAAAGATATGCGCATTCATGGATATGTATAGACAGGTATGAATGTAAGATAAATTTAATATGTTTTAGTTTGAGCAAGCATTCTGTTGATATTTGAGCATATAGTTTGTAAGATCATTATAGATGGAATCATGGCTAGAGTAGAGAGAAGCATGAGAAATGCATGTATGCATGTACATGTGTGTGTGAGTTAAGATTTTTAGAAATCAAGCAAAAGAAAAGAATGTTTTCAAAGATTTCAAATGTTCCAAAGAAAGATTTCAAATGCTTTTGAAAAGAATCGTATTTCAAAAAATGTTTTCACAGTTTGATTTACAGATTATGGTTTTATATTTTTGGGGCATGAGGTAAAAACTCACCCCAGTATGTAACTTGAGATACAGTTCGGAATTGACGGATATCATATGGATTCGGGATTTGGGATTTGACCCATCCCAGTTGTACATTGTTGGAATTGACGGATTTATATACATGTGCACATGTGGAGGATTGAGGGGACGCTCTCAGATCCTCGAAAGGGACTAGGGGGACGGCGATACGTAACGCCCCTAGATCCTAAGCACTCAGATGGTACATTCCTGGGCGGAGATGCGCCTACGGGCGGAGATTTGGTGGCATGGGGGACGGCGATACGTAACGCCTCATGTCATCGGCAGGGTGTTTAGGGGGACGGCGATACGTAACGCCCCTAAACACCGGTGTATTCGGGGGGACGGCGATACGTAACGCCCCTGAACACCAGATGGATACTTTGGTACAAGATGACCGTATATTGATTTTCAGATTTCGGTTTTCAGAAAAAGATTTCAGATATCAGTCTTTCAGAAAAGAAGTTTTGAAGTATTAGATTTTCAGAAACCAGATTTTCAGCACACGGTTTTCAAATCATCAGAACATGGTTTTCAAAAGTTGGACCTTAGTAAGCAGTTTTCAGATCTCAGCTTTCAGATACAGTTTTCAGAAAGAGCCTTCAAGAAAAGAAAGTCTTCAGAAATATCGGTTTTACGAGTGATTCAGAGTTTTAAAGCAGAAACTAGTTTTCAAGCAGAAACTAGTTTTCAAGTAACGCCTTCAGAAAAGAGTTTTCAGAAAGAAACTTTCAGATAAAGAATTCAGAAAGAGTTTTCCGAAAACAGCATTTCAGAAAAGATTTCAGAAGTATCTTATGAAAGCATTTGCATGTTAAGTAGAGTATGGTTTACAAGTTACATATTTAAATCATATGTTTTAGTTATCAATTAAAAGCATTTAGCTGACATAAATATTTGTGACATGATTGCATCCGCATGTACATATGGTTAATCTTGTATGGAACACGTTCATATAGAAGTATCACGTTGTAAATACGCGTGCATAGTAGCATGACCTTATTTGAATGAATACGTATTAATGATGATTGTATGAGATGCTTACTTACTTAGAAAGAACATACT
Source organism: Zanthoxylum bungeanum (assembly GCA_019454045.1). Taxonomy (NCBI): domain Eukaryota; kingdom Viridiplantae; phylum Streptophyta; class Magnoliopsida; order Sapindales; family Rutaceae; genus Zanthoxylum; species Zanthoxylum bungeanum. Next base: position 22,367 of record SKCR01021680.1, on the reverse strand, counting down.
GTAAGGATGCTAGACTTGATGAAATGGTAACACATGCATGTAACTATGGGTAGTGGATTTGATAGTTAACAAAAATAAGATGTTAGATATCCGATTTGATGATATTTCAAGATAATGGAAGAGAGAAAGTTATGATAAATACTTGAACCTGATTAGTAACAAGTATAGAGAGTATGCAGAATTTAGTGTTATGCTCCAGTAGTACGATGGAACTTCTCGTGGTGGTGATATAGGAATATATGTATATATACACATATGTAATATAGAAGTTTGATAGTGTAATAGCAAACAGAAGTTGGCAGGTGTTGATCAGTTAAGGTACAGTACAAGTGTCAGGTTTGTGAAATGAATAAGGAATAGACATTTAATTAAAACTTTATAACCATTTGCATGATTACTTACTGAGTCATTATGACTCACACCTCAACAGTTTGTAGTTTTGCAAGACAGTACCAGTTATACTGAGCTTGTAGGATTTCTGTGAAGACCTTGAAGACAGTGGACCGCCCCAGTTGCATTCGAGGAAGTCTTTGAGTCCTGGGTCGAGTTATGGGTCCTCAGGACCTTTGTACATGTTCTTGTATTGGTTTCTCATATATAAAGGTTGTAATAGCATAGTTTTATTTTCGAGTTCTGGCCGGAGGCCAAGTATTTATATTTTGTTCTTTGAGTTCAGGCCTGAGGCCTTGATGTTGAGTTTCCGGCCTGAGGCCGAGATTGTTATGTTCTTGTGTATATGGATGCTGGCTACAGGCCAGGTTGCATGATGTTACGAATACATCATGCCGAAATTTCGTTAGAATCAGAGGCTTATGGAGATGGGTTTTCCTGTCTCCTGCCGGTAGCATTCTGGCCTAGGCGGGATGTTACACCATTGGACCTAATAGAATTGGCATTGGATGCTAAATGGGCCTTTGAGGCCATTTGGATTGGATTTGGAATCCAAGTCTAAAAAGGCATTATAATAAGTGTAATTGTTTAATTTGGAATTAAACTTGAATTAGTATTGAATACAATTTAAATTGGATTTAATATTGTAGTTTGATATAATTCAAGAATACTTACTTTGAGTATTTATTCTTAAACGAGTTGGACTCGCGCAAATCAAATCGTTGTATGAACATTTGATGGTCATTAATTGAAGAATTAATTAATTGGATTAGATTAATTGATAACATGTTATGTGGGAATATTTGGATGTATTTGTTGAATAATGTATATCGGATGGATATTAGATGGGTGGGGGCAATTTTGGAAATTGTTGTAAATATGATATTTATTTGAAATTGGACCTGCGTGTCCAGCCTATCACCTCTCATTCTCATTGTATTTCTCTTCTCACCAATTTCCCTCAATGTACATGAGGTTTCTTATAGTGTTATGTAATTGGGTTCTTTGAAGAATATTAAGTGCTAGCGGGAGAGAGGAAAAGAGAGAGATTTGTTCTAGGAACAAATTGTATATATCCATCCGCATATCATTATTAAATTTATCGCGCCTTATTATTCTTTTAGAATGCATGTTTAAGGGTGTATGATGAGACCTAATCAAAGATAGTAAATTGGTTGCCAATTTACGAAAACGCCCACACATTGAATATTAAGTGTTTCCTTCCATTGAGTGGTTCTCTCTCAAGATCCAAGATTAGCTTTGATTTGTTGGACAAAGTCAAGATCATTGTCTATCGCGGATGTGTTTGAACCATGAAAGCTTTGTTAATATCGCATGTCTTGGGCATTTGTGACTTGTTGGCCAAAGTCAAGGTCACTCTTGTTCATCGACGTGGATTACGAAGTTTTCCCACTGTCAATGGGTCCCGCTTAACTGGAATCATTAAGTTTGTTGAGCCAAAGCCAAAGCTTAGTTGATTCAGAGGAAACAGGTTAGGAAATATATTGGATATATGTTTTGGACTTGGATGTCCACCTACCGGATCTAGGAATTTGATGGGATCCAATTGATCTTAAAGATCTACCTAATTAAATTTTATACAGCTTGTTGGCCAAAGTCAAGGTTGTGTATTATTTAACGGGATCCTAGCCCACTAGGAAACTGGGTTTCCCGAGTACTCAATGGAGGGTTAGAGGCTCACCAAAAAATAGTGGGAGGCTAGTATTAAATTTGTATTTTCGTTTAATACTCGCTAAAATACGCGCTCTTTTATTATTACTTTTCGTTATATATATATATATATATATATTAGTTGGACTAATATTATTTTGTTGCTTTCTTTGAACAGTTAGACTGTACTCAACACTACTCCATTTGTAGTTGGTTATATAGTTGGACTATAGTAACCATTGCATTTGAGTGTACCCGAAACACTTGATTGGATAGTTGGACTATAGCAATCAAAATGGCTGGAAATATTAGCGTTAGGGACATAATCATGGGCGAGAATGTCTTTAACGGCATAATTTTTCAGACTGGGAAATGAACCTCATGATAGTCTTGGGAGCTGAGAAGTTACTCTATGTAATAGAAAGACCTCTCGGGCCTGAGCCCGGACTTGAGCAGCCAGTAGAACATGAGCTTTGGAAGACTCATCATGATGATAACTTTACTGCTCAATCTATTATGCTTGCTGCAATGACTCCTCAGTTTCGTCATTAGAAAAAGGGATTGGATCCTTATGCGATGATGTTGAAGTTGAAGGATCTTCACAGATCTAATCTTAGATCTCAGAAGTACGATTTGCAAAAGAAGCTCTTTCGCTCTCATATGTCAGAGGGTACATCTGTTGAACACTACGTGTCGCAGATGATTACTGACATCGAACAGCTGGGTCAGTTGGGCATTACCTTCGAGGCCAAGACTTCCATAGATTTGATCTTATAGTCTCTGCCTGACTGCTGGGGCGGGTTCGTCATGAACTATAATATGATGAACCAAGAGAAAACTCTTGGAGAGTTAATGGCTATGCTAAAAGAGGCAGAGCCAAAGCTTCTGAAAGGCAAGAAGCGCGAGGCGCATCTTACTTTGACATCCAAGAAGGCCAAGGCTTGGCCGAAGCCTTCTGGGGGTGTGAAGAAAAAGAAAAAGAAGGGCAAGGCTAAATCATCACAGTCTTCTGGGAAGACAAAGGACAAATCCCAAGACGTCTGCCTACATTGTGGCAAACGGGGTCACTGGAAGCGTGACTTCCGTAAGTACAAGGCGGACTTGGAGGAAGCGAAGGTCGACAAGGCTCCGACTTCAGGTATGTTTGTTATTGAAATAAACATGTCCACTACTGGTTTTAAAAATTAGATTTTTGATACTGGATGTGGTACTCATATATGTACTGATGTGCAGGATCTGCAGATTAGCAAGAGACTGGCTTCAGGTGAGATCGACCTACGAGTCAGAAATGGGACGAGAGTCGCTGTTTTGGCTGTTGGCACCTATGTTTTGGATCTGCCCTCGGGGCATGTACTTACATTAGGCGACTGTTATTTTATACCTAGTTTGACTAGGAATATTATCTCTGTATCTAGTTTAACCTGATGCGGGTATACCTTTGTATTCAGTAACACTGGGTGTTTTGTTTATAAAGATGATATTGAGATATGTACAGCAGATGTAAATAATGGTCTTTATATTTTGAATATAAACGAATCTCAAACATATAACATGACAAACAAAAAGCTCAAATTGAGTAAAATAGATGAGACTTATTTGTGGCATTGTCGTCTGGGACACATAAACAAAACTCGTATATCCACACTTTCGAAGAATGGATACTTGGACGGATTTGATCCTAATTCATATGATGTCTGCGAATCTTTTTTGTTAGGCAAAATTCCTAAAACACCTTTTAGTGGTAAAGATGTACGTGCCACCGAGCTGTTAGCCCTCGTTCATAGTGACGTATGCGGGCCAATGTCTAGCCAGGCTAGAGGTGGATACGAATACTTCGTAACCTTTACGGATGATGCATCACGTTATGGTTATGTGTATCTTATGAAACACAAGTCGGAAACTTTTGAGAAATTCAAAGAGTTTCGACACGAAGTAGAAAAATAGACCGGTAAAAGTATTAAAACATTACGGTCGGACCGTGGTGGAGAATACTTAATCAATGAGTTTCAAGATTACTTGAAAGAATATGGTATTCTTTCATAGTGGACTCCTCCAGAAACACCTCAATTAAACGGTGTGTCCGAACGGAGAAACCGAACTTTGTTGGACATAGTAAGGTCAATGATGAGTCGCACAGAGCTACCAATTTCCTTCTGGGGATACGCATTAAACAATGAAATACTTATTTTGAATAAGGTTCCGTCAAAGTCTGTTGGATAGACTCCATATGAAATATGGACAGGAAAGAAACCATGTTTCTTATTCCTGAAGGTTTGGGGATGTTGGGCATATGTTAAACGTTTAAATGGTACCAAACTAGAACCCATATCGGATAAGTGCCTATCTGTAGGTTATCCTAAAAAAACTAAGGGATATTATTTCTACAACCCACAAGAGAACAAAATATTTGTTGCTCTTCATACAGTTTTCCTAGAAAAGGAATTCATAAATACAGTGGTAAGTGGGATGAAAGTAGAACTCGATGAAAATCGGAGTGATACTGTTCCTGGCACCGACCCCTCACGGAACACGAATAGTCCATTAGGGATGAGACTGTTCCATAATCTTCTAATACACAAGAACCGCGTAAGTCGGAGAGAGTCAGAAAATAACCTGAGAGGTATGGGTTTCTGATCTCACCTCATGTAGACATTAATCTTATTGAGGAAGATGAACCGGCTACGTATAAGGAAGCGAAACAAGGTATCGACGCCGCTTTATGGCAAGAAGCCATGAAGTTCGAAATGGATTCCATGTATACCAACCAAGTTTGGACACTGGTTGATGTACTAGAAGGCATTAAGCCTATTGGTAGTAAACGTACAAAGCTAGACTTGTAGCTAAAGGTTATCGTCAACGACATGGTGTCGATTACGATGAGACTTTTTCACTTGTTTCCATGATTAAATCCATTCGGATAATGATTACTATTGCTGCATATTTTGATTATGAAATATGGCTTATGGATGTCAAAACCGCTTTCCTTAACGGAAACCTTTTGGAGGATGTTTATATGCAACAACCTGACGGTTTTGTCATATCAAAACATGCAAACAAGGTTTGCAAGTTAAACCGATCCATTTATGGATTAAAGCAAGCATCGCGTTCTTGGAACCAATGTTTTGATGAGATTATAAAAGAATATGGTTTCATTCAAAACGAATATGATTCTTGTGTATATAAGAAGGTTAGTGGGAGTGCACTGACATTCATTGTCCTATACGTTGATGATGTATTACTTCTTGGCAATGACATTCTCATGCTACAATCGATGAAAGCTTGGCTTTCATTAAAATTCTCCATGAAAGACCTGGGAGAGGCAGCCTTTATTCTAGGAATAAGGATCTACCGGGATAGATCTAGAAAGCTGCTTGGACTCTCCCAGAGCTCGTACATTGACAAAGTGTTGAAGAGATTCAACATGGATCAGTCCAAGAGGGGGCTGCTTCCGGTGTCACATGGCGTCTCTCTATCGAAGGATATGTGTCCTAAAACTCAATATGAGAGAGAAGCAATGATTCAGATCCTGTATGCTTCAGCAGTCGGATCGATCATGTACGTCATGATATGTAGTCGCTATCAGGCCGATCCAGGTGATGGTCACTGGATTGCTGTAAAGAACATCCTTAAGTATCGTAGACGAACTAAGGATGCTTTCTTAGTCTATGGGGAAGTAGAACTTGAGGTGACTGGGTTCGCCGATGCAAGTTTCCAAATCGATAAAGACGACTGTAAGTCGCAATCAGGGTACATATTTTGTTTGAACAACGGAGCAGTGAGCTGGAAATCTTCCAAGCAAGAGACTGTTGCTGATTCAACAATAGAAGTGGAATATATTCCTGCAGCTGAGGCAGTAAAAGAAGAAGTTTGGATCCGTAAGTTCCTAATTAGATTAGGAGTAGTTTCGTTAGCAGCTGAGCCCGTACCTTTGTATTGTGACAATAATGGGGCTATAGCACAGGCTAAGGAACCATGGTCTCATCAACGATCCAAGCATGTACTTCGACGTTACCATCTAATTCATGAGATCATACATCGTGGCGATGTGAAGATTGAGAAGATCGCATCAGATGATAACATTGCAGATCTGCTGACGAAATCTATATCTCAGCAAAAGTTTGAGTGACATGTAAATAGTTCAGGTGTTAGATACCTGAGTGATTGGCTATAGGCCAAGTGGGAGATTGTTGGACAATTATGACCCATAGCATCACTATTTGTAAAAGACATTGTGTTTTTGTACAAATTAACTATATGACAAAAGGAAATTGCTATTTTATCATTATTGTAATTGGATTACTTGGATATATATAATGATAAAAGTTCATATGGTTAAATCGGATTAATAAGATATGAGACAGTATTAATTCACGAACGGTTTAATCATTAAATATCCCTAGTGGAAGTATTATCGAGACTGGACATTGATAATACGGAATAGACTAGTATTACACTTGTGCGCGTTATGGAAGCTTAACGGCATAGTTCTCATATATTTAGGTATTGGATACTTATGCAAGTGTAATAAGAGGTTATGTTAGTCGTTGGACCGGGACCAGTTTCGCTCTGGATAGACCCCATCGGAATCTCATTGGTAGTATGACTATCTGTCTATGGGAATCCGAATCAGGGTAGGTGTATGTGATCTTTAACCTGAGACTTACATCGCTATTACTTGCGACAATTAGTTTACTTTGATATTGGTCGTCTGGAGCTTTAACAAGTTTTGTGTATGCCTCTATTGGGTTTACTGAGAATCATAGTGAAATGGATGTGATGTCAAGATGGGAATATCACTTCAGTCATATGGAGATTATGGTCACACAGGATAAGGAACTAGTACTCTTAAAAGCTGCAGCTATTGGGAAAGTATGACTAGGTCATGACTTTCCGATTACAGATACTAGTTACTTGGGATCCGATATATGCTTCGTACGGGGCAAACACAAAGTCAGCCCTAGGCCTAGCATGTGACATCCGATACTGGATCATATTACGTATTACATAGTATTACTACGCCTGATACAGATTATATTCCTCGGCGAATATTTCTGTAGAATTGGGTAGGCACGGTGCTTTGCTAGAAGCCAATCATGTCTTGTAAATCGGTGAGAACGTGGTACGGGGTACGAATGTGTCGGATAGTCTGACAACCGTATTTACAGCCAACATATCCAGGAATATCTTGGGTCAATTCCCAAAGATTCACCAATATCATTTGACTCATATAGAATTAATCTGGGATTAATTATGAGAGAAAAAATTAATCTGGGATTAATTGCGGCAAGAATTAATCTGGGATTAAATTCGTATAGAAAAGAGAACGCGATTAATTTAGAATTAATCGATAAAATAAATTTAATAGTTAAATTGGATTTTTCTATTTAATTTATTTATTTAGGGCTAAAATAATATATCGGATATATTAATTGAAATCGGATTTCAATTAGAAATTAAAATTGGATTTTAATTCAGGCAAACGAATTAATTTGGAATTAATTCGAAAGCGACTATCGTAAATAATTATTTAATTAAATTGGATTTAATTATGTCGCGACGACAAATTCATTTATTCGGAATTAAACGAACCCAGGGCCAAAGCTTAGTTATGTGTTGTAGAAGCCAACATAAATTTTGAATTTAAAAGTGGTGGGACCACTTGACTTACATCATTTGTCAAAAATTGATGTGAGTAGTTGGCATAATTTAATGATAGTCATTAAACACACAACCTACCAATTTTTGGTAACAACTCACATTTCTCTCTTCTCCCTCCTCTTGGTTGATCCTTCTCTCTTTAGATTGCAAATTTTTGCTTCAAAATTTTCTCAAAGCTAGCACTTGGAGAGTTATTTGAGGTGATAGGGAAACTCACCCAAGGATCAAACAACACAATCAAAAGCTTGGAGCTTAATCCTACAAAGGAAATTTTTGAAATTTCTCCCAAAATCAATGTAAGTATTTCCGCAACTTTACTTGATTAATTCACACTTAAAATCATGTTTAGGATCTTGGAAGTATATCTTAGAGACTAACAAACATATCATCAAATGATCAAATTGAACTAATATTACAATAATATCATTCAAACTTTCTTTACACATGCATATAGCCTCCAAATCCATCCTCTAAAGTAAAAAGTGCCAATTTATAAGAAAGTAGAAAACCCTAGAACAATTCTAGATATTTAAGAACAAGAAACAAACTTTCTAAGCTTAGGGATATTGAAGATTACCTTTGAATCTCCTTGTTTTCTTAAGCTTTTTCTTGATTTTCTTCACTTTCTTCCTTATTTCATCAAACAAACATGTTGAGAGCCTTTTTAGGAAGTGTTTCGGCCATGGAGGATGAATGAAAGAGAAAACAAAATTTTCTTACTTAAAAACAAGCCAAAACCGACCTAGGAGGGTAATTTGGTCATTTTTCCCAATTTAATTCAATTAAATAAAATTAAGCTTTATGTTAGCAAATCAATTTTTCACACCTTAAGCTTAATTAAAACATGCCACATGTAACCAATAATAATTAAATATTTTTCATAACAATTATGAAAAAGAATATCATTTAATTATTCAAATATTTAATATTTAATTATCTAAATAATTAATTAATATAATTATTATTATATATGTATTTTTATTTACATTAATCAACAAATACATATATTAATGGCATGTGTCAAAGTCTCATTTGACAATTAATTAATATGTATCAAATCAAATTTTGTATCAAATACAAATACACATTAATTATTAATTGACCAAAATCCCCTAAAGCATGTGTTTTCGTTTAACCAATTAAACGATTCGAATTAACTAATTTAATCCGATGAAGTATTATGAATAATCTATATTATTCATAATGTGTTGCCCAAGTACTCAACGAGTACACTTCATATAGTGGGACTCTCTAAGTTTAGGTTTATACGTCACGGAATCCAATTTCGTGTCCATAATTCACCCACTCATGAATTATGACGACCACGGATAATCTCGCTAAACTATGCAAGTCGAGGTCATTGCATACGTATAAATCCTCTGTCATAGGCTATCCATATTATACCTGGGATATAGATAGTAACGTCAAATTCTTATGGTATAATATAGTCGACTTTCAAATTTACGATCTCTAAATAACACTCGGAACTTGCTTCCGAAGTTATACCACGTCCATGGATTTACTAGATCGCAAACACGTGTAGGATACCTATGCCATGTACACAGGACTGACGGATTCTATCTTGATATGCACTGGATATCATGAGCATCAGTCCACACCCAACGAACAGACGGAGGTCTGATCTAAATAGATCGGTGACGTGACTGTCATCAAAGTGTGGAGGATATCCACTGTGGTATCTCAAGTCGAAGGACCACTATGATCGCTCAACTCGAGAATATTCCTATTGACGTTGGTGTACCATCTATTAGGAAATCTTAAGTGAGTCGTTCATTGTTTATCAAATAAACACCTACATGTCTATATGAGTCTCCCGAGACTCATGGTTCATTGGGATAAGCCATTGGACCAAGTCACGATATACGACATGTATTGGTCTCAGCGGATATACATCTTATAGTGCGCTTCCCAATGTCAATTACAAACTACGTTGTAACTGTGCACTACATTGTAAATCCTAGAGTCTTTGTATAATATACATGTATCACTAAATCAGATTTAGTTTCAATCTTATCGTAATTAGATTGAATATGTATATAAAAGACAAGAGGTGCTACCATTAAATAAGTAATATTATGAAAAAAGACATTGTTCGTATTCATGAATCGGACATAAATAAGATCCGGATTGGCACTCTGAGCACCAACCCTAACAATTTCTCCCACTTTCTCTAGTGCCGATCCACGATATCATATACACATCTTAATGTGTATCACATACACATGGGCCTCAAGAGCTCACCTAGCACTCAAAAGGTAGGCAACAACAAGTAAGCCCGCTATAACATATTGGGTCTGTCTAACAAACCCAATTATTTCCATTAACCATCATCATTCATATTTTGTAGAACCCAAGTTCTACATCAATATGACTCAAATACTATATCAATATTGTGCTATAGATATTAAGTTGTCTATGTATTTAAAGATCAAATCCAAAATAATATGTAGACAACCGCAAACACAATATTAATATCAAAACTTCTAATCTATAAGGTCACTATGTAACTTCATAAGTCAATACTTCATAAGTTACAACTAATTTTATTAATTCAGTAGAATCAACGGTGACACTCCCACTGCATCTTTTCTGACTTTATATAACATGGACCATCTAATGTCATAATTAGACTCAAAACTAATTTGATCTTAATGGTTGCAGACTATATTCTTCATGAATAAGAAACTTGTTCTTAATATCTCAAAAATAACAAAGAACATGTTTCAAGACACATCTTATGGTCTACAGCATATCAAAATAGCTCGTAACTATTACGATTAAATTGATATCTTTAATCGCACATAATATAGTATTCATTATGCTATCATCATATGATGCATCAGATTGACTAGACATTCTAATCAATTTCTCTTTCGACAAAAGGAATCATCCTTTACGAAAGATTAATATTATATACAAGAGACACACTAACTGTCAAACAGTTATACTAACTGTCACACAGATAGTCTTGATGTGTCCTTTATTAGATCATATCTAATGCATGACTAATGGGAGTTTCTCACAAGTCTCTTAGTTTTATATGAAACTTTATATCAAATATAACAGAGACTACTCCCACTGCTTTCACGGAGAAAATAAGATTTAGGTAAACTTTTTACCTCACAAACATTTTATTATTTCATTAATAATGATAATTCTGTTAGGATATATAACACTAGAAAGAAATTTGTACGCTCTCACTGACCCTACTATCAAATATGTATTCTCTATGCTTTGATAAAATCAGACAATCTGACTGTAATCAAAATTATAGAACGCGAATTTCCGGAAAGCTTACATGAGTCTACAATAGGCTCTATAAGCTAGTATATCAAATAGTGATCTTAGCAGAATACAAACTCCAGGGCCATTCTAGAATGAATTCTACAAACAAAGAAATCACGACGGATCTCTCATTCGAAGAAATCACTCAAGAACGCCATTTTGCATTCTTTAGTCAAAATACATAGTTTAATATCAACATTAACCAACAGATTTTTAATTGTTCAATTAGTGTGACTAGAGACAAATTTTCTCAGAATCTACAATAGACTACTGAGCATAACCTTTCTCATTGTCATACTATAAAGGTCGAACCTTTAATAAGCTCACCTTGCTTTTGTTGCGTAATAATTTACACATTTTATGAACTATTCATAACGAAAGCCTAATCAAGTTCAAAACTTGATCGTAGTAAGCTATGAACAATCTTAGATCTATGATTCAATGCTAACTTCCGAAATCGATATCAAATATCGCTCTCACTATAAGTTATAGGATAATTTTCTTCGATAAGAAAACAACAGAATCATTAAGTATCAAATACTTTGTAAATGATTCTGACATCCTATTAAACTTATACAGAAGATGTCTAAGGGTCTTTTCATCTTATTAATTATGTAGTTCCACTTATAGTTTATCATTTTCACATTTGACTTCAATAAGTCAAGTCTTTTCTACAATTGTCAACATCTGATGTTAACATACCAAGTAATAAAATAATTTTATTGCTCGGGATCGTCGAAAAAATATTCTATCAAATAGAATATAATATGCTATTAAATAGAATAAATGATAAATTTTTACTTGTACCTCCAAGGCATAAGTACTTTCAATTATATAACTATTATACAAAAGAAAGATTCAAACCTTAAACCTTTTAAGATTCAAATTTTCTACTTATACATATCACATACGTAACTGTAGAAACTAATGGAACCGTAATTAAAAGGATTAATTAGTGTTACTAGAGCGTATCCCCAAAAGTATTGAAACTAATTCGGTAACACTCAATATCAAACGAATCAATCATATAAGATTCGATTTCTCCCACTGATCAATTCCATCACGATGGAATCGTAGAAGAATAACATTGAGTAAGAATCGCATTCATTAAATGACATTAGAACTAATTGCCATAAATTCATATGTTTGATCATATCAAACATCCTTGAAAAATTCAAAGACTCACGACGAATTTTAAAATATAGTTTTCAATACTTCAAATAGAATATCTTTGAACCATTCGAAATATTCTATCCGCGTTTCATCAGAAACATATTGAAAGTTCTCGAACCATTCAAGACGTTCAATATATATTCTTTTAGAAACATGCAACTAAGTTATGACAACTCATTAACTAAGTTACGGAGTAAAGAAAACTATCTAAGGCAATTTCTAATTCATTAAACTACATACATCCAATGTATTAGTCTAATAAATCTTGTGGTCCAATGACAATCATTGGTTAAATGAGATTTTATCACATCATGAATACAATATTCATTAAATGGATAAGGATATATGGTGTGATCTCGTATTAGACCATCTTTTACCATATGGAATAAACATATTATGCTTATGTGATAAAATCTCATAAAACACTGTTCTAAGTTATTTAGTTAACCGAATATATTTCTTAATGTTTATCTTCTTCATCAATGACACTACTAGTCATATTAAATATGTAACAATTGTTTATAAAGAACAAGTAACTATCCAATAGTCGCAACTTCTGATATCAAATATCAAAACAATCATTAAACATTATTTTAAATAACTAGATGGGAGATCTGGTATCCAATACCTATAGTTATCGTATTGTGAGAATCAATATTCTCTATACACAACTATACACATCTTCTTTCTTAAGCTCTATAATTTGCGTTCAATTATTCACAACAATTGCAAATAATTGATTAGCAAACTGTGTCAAACATGTGACTTCTAAAAGTCACTAAAGCCAAGAAACGTCATTATAAGATAAACAAAATACCTAATAGGGTTTTCTTAATGTCAGTCAAGAATCTCGAGACATGAACTGATTCATGTCAATTCTCACTGCACAATAAACTATTCTTACTAGATAACTATATCCAAAACATATATCTATTTAGATTACTAATCGTGACTTAGTAACTAAGTCACTAACCATCTTGATTTTTCAAGAAAATCGGAACAACAGTTCCCGATGGTTTGAACTAATATAACAATATCTAAGTCTACTGTCATTCTAGAACCTATTCTAGAAATACGCAACCATAAGTAAAGTCAGAAAACATATTCAAGTAATATGTTATGCAGTGGATTAGAAGTATAAATCCATTAACAATATAGAATAAAGGAAAAACAAAAGCATCAATTTCCATAAAATTACGCACTGCCTTAGTTATGGATTTTTAACCCAGCAGCGTCTCCCACTACTTTACGTAATATCGTAATCCCCAACGGAGAACGGGAATTCAATAATTAAATCGAATTCCATAGTGAGAGTATGATCCCATGAATATATTTCGACTCACAGCTTTGGCACGATCTCGCCTACGTATATTCATTAGGTAGACAACTCATTGTCAATCACACTCACTGTGACTCCTAATTTTGGTCATGACCGTTTCTTGTTATGACAGCTCTGGCATGTTCACAAGGAGGCGTATCAAGGCTTCACTTGCCAATGACAAACTCAAGCTACCGATGTAGTCCTGACAACTTTGGCACGTTCAGGATTTCCACTTTCACTTGAATTTATCTAGTATCTAATATACATCCGGCATCGATAAAATTCTATCAACTACACCCTCACTGCTTTGGCACTTTCTCGGATGTAGCCATAGAAAGATACCCATAAACCGTATTGACAAGACGGACCAAGAAATATGCATCCAATACATGTAACTTTACTGCCTTATTTAAGCGGGGATATTCCACAAGGAAGCATTACTCTACATCAAATGCAGAATTTATAATCTAGATCAATTTCTAAATAGTTCAATTCTACTTTAGAAAAAACATAACTAAATTCAACCATTAAATTTTTGTTACGTTTCCATTAGCGTAGAACCGAAAAGTCAAGAAACATATAGATTATATGCATGTGCAAATATTAAAATTAGATTACATATCATATATCAAGCATGACTAATATAATGGATGTAGCATCAGACCTGCTCTGATACCATTTTTGTTGGGGTTTTGGCATGGGCGCAGCGGAAGCTCGCGGTTCGGGTGAAATCATAATTTTAAAATTTTTAAATTACCGAATAAATTATTCAATATACAATATGAATAATTCATTCATATTTCACCTAAACATACTTATTCGATATCAAATAACGATATAAATATGTTTAGAAACATCGCGAAATATTTTTAAAACGTTTTTCCGTAAAATGGCATAAAACGCGTTTTTGACCGAACCGACTACCCAATGCACATAGGGGCTGTCCAGATCAGCCCCAATAGTACTAGGCAGTTCATGGGCTGCCCGAACAGTGACCAATTCACTGTTTGGGCAGCCTTCATCTGGTTGGCTCCAAAGTCATCCGGTAACGCCGTTTTTCACCGTTTTCGCATATTTCAACTCCGAAACAGTTTCCGACAATTGTTCCAAAACCCAAAACACATCCAATACATTTATATGACATAAGTTTCATCACTATAAAAACATTTTTTTCAGATCTGATCAAGAAAATAAAATTATCAATTTTTCATACTTTAATCCAACTATTTCAATATTAATCACATTAATCACAACACCAATCCAAGCCACCACCAATGAAGCACCCAAGAATAATTTTAGGCATTACAAGAGTGGTCATAACACTCTAGAATGGCAACATATCATCAAATGATCAAATTGAACTAATATTACAATAATATCATTCAAACTTTCTTTACACATGCATATAGCCTCCAAATCCATCCTCTAAAGTAAAAATCTCCAATTTATAAGAAATTAGAAAACCCTAGAATAATTCTAGATATTCAAGAATAAGAAACAAACTTTCTAAGCTTAGGGATATTGAAGATTACCTTTGAATCTCCTTGTTTCCTTAAGCTTTTTCTTGATTTTCTTCACTTTCTTCCTTGTTTCATCAAACAAACATGTTGAGAGCCTTTTTTAGGAAGTGTTTCGGCCATGGAGGATGAATGAAAGAGAAAATAAAATTTTCTAACTTAAAAACAAGCCAAAACCGACCTAGGAGGGTAATTTGGTCATTTTTCCCAATTTAATTCAATTAAATAAAATTAAGCTTTATGTTAGCAAATCAAATTTGCACACCTTAGGCCTAATTAAAGCATGCCACATGTAACCAATAATAATTAAACATTTTTCATAACAATTATGAAAAAGAATATCATTTAATTATTCAAATATTTAACATTTAAATATCTAAATAATTAATTAATATAATTATTATTATTATATATGTATTTTTATTTACATTAAATAACAAATACATATATTAATGATATGTGTCAAAGTCTCATTTGACAATTAATTAATATGTATCAAATCAAATTTTGTATCAAATACAAATACACATTAATTATTAATTGACCAAAATACCCTAAAACATGTGTTTTCGTTTAACCAATTAAACGATTCGAATTAACTAATTTAATCCGATGAAGTATTATGAATAATCTATATTATTCATAATGCGTTGCCCAAGTGCTCAACGAATACACTTTATAAAGTGGGACTCTCTAAGTTTAGGTTTATCTGTCACGGAATCTAATTTCGTGTCCATAATTCACCCACTCATGAATTATGACGACCACAGATAATCTCGCTAAACTATGCAAGTCGAGGTCATTGTATACGTATAATTCATCTGTCACGGGCTATCCATATTATACCTGGGATATAGATAAGAAAGTCAAATCCTTATGGTATAATATAGTCGACTTTCAAATTTACGATCTCTAAATAACACTCGAAACTTGCTTCCGAAGTTATACCATGTTCATGGATTTACTAGATCGCAAACACGTGTAGAATACCTATGCCTTGTACACAGGACTGACGGATTCTATCTTGATACGTACTGGATATCATGAGCATCAGTCCACACCCAACGAACAGATAGAGGTCTGATCTAAATAGATCGGTGACGTGACTGTCATCAAAGTGTGTAGGATAAATCATATATCCACTGTGGTATCTCAAGTCGAAGGACCATTATGCTCGCTCAACTCGAGAAGATTCCTATTGACGTTGGTGTACCATCTATTAGGAAATCTTCAGTGAGTCGTTCATTATTTATCAAATAAACACCTACATGTCTATACGAGTCTCCCGAGACTCATGGTTCATTGGGATAAACCATCAGACCAAGTCACGATATACGACATGTACTGGTCTCAACGGATTTTACTAACCGATCCGTGTTAGTAAATCTTGACCATGAACTTTATTTAAAGATATACATCTTATATTGCGCTTCCCAATGTCAATTACAAACTACGTTGTAACTGTGCACTACATTGTAAATCCTAGGGTCTTTGTATAATATACATGTATCACTAAACCAGATTTAGTTTCAATATAATCGTAATTAGATCGAATATGTATATAAAAGACAAGAGGTGCTACCATTAAATAAGTAATATTATGGAAAAAGACATTGTTCATATTCATGAATTGGATATAAATACGATTCAGATTGGAACTCCGAGCACCAACCCTAACAACTATTCCTCAGAAAAGGAAAATAAGAGACTCGGATCATATTTAAAATAATGCTCGAGCAATGACTATACCCACATCTTCTCAATCACCATTTCTAGAAGAACTGATAGTCCCTGAAGAGGTTCAAAAATCCAAAAATGAGGAAAAATGTACAAATTATACTTATACAAAAGAACTGTGGGATCGAAATCATCGACAATGTGTTTTCATATACAGTAACTACTGAAATTACAAATGATTTTGAACCTCAAACTGGCGATGAATGTAGACAAATACACGATTGGCCTAAATGGAAAGAAGTAATTCAAGCAGAATTGACTTCTTTAGCCAAACGTAAAGTATTCGGACCTGTAGTCCAGCACCTGAAGATGTCAAACTCGTTGGTTACAAATGAGTGTTTGTACGAAAGCGTAATGAACATAATGAAATTATTAGATATAAAGCGCGACTAGTTGCACAAGGTTTCTCGCAGAGACCAGGTATTGACTATGAGGATACTTATTCTCCTGTGATGGATACCATTACGTTTCGATTTTTAATCAGTTTGGCAGTCTCTGAAAGACTAGACATGCATCTTATGGACGTAGTGACGGCATATTTGTATGGGTCACTTGACACTGATATTTACAAGAAAATCCCTGAAGGATTGAATATGCCTGAAGCATATAAATCAAAGGATCGTAAACTATATTCAATCAAGTTACAACGATCTTTATACGGATTAAAATAATCTGGACGCATGTGGTATAATCGTTTGAGTGAATATTTGATGAAAGAATGATATATAAATGATCATATCTGCCCATGCGTATTTATTAGAAAGTCAAAGATTAGATTTTCTATTATAGCAGTATATGTCGATGATATGAACCTAATTGGGACTCCTGAAGAGATTTTAAAAACCACTGAATATTTGAAAAGAGAATTTGAGATGAAAGACTTGGTAAAAAAAAATATTATCTCGGCTTGCAGATCGAGCATAAAACTAACGGAGTATTTATCCATCAGTCTGCATATATTGAAAAAATTCTCAAACGTTTCAACATGAATAATGCTCATCCATTAAGTACTCACATGGTACTTCGATCTCTCGATCCTAAAAATGATCAATTCCTTCATAAATGAGATAATGAAGAGATACTTGGTCTTGAGGTACCATATCTTAGTGCAATTGACGCCTTACTATATTTAGCTCAATACACCATACCAGATATTACATTCTCGGTTAATTTATTGGCAAGACTTAGTTCTGCACCAACTCAACGATATTGGAATGGCGTCAAATATATCTTTTGTTATCTTCATGGGACAAAAGACTTGAGATTAGTTTATTCAAATGAGTTAACAAAAAATGCAGGCCTTGTTGGTTACACTGATGCAGGATATTTATCTGACCCTCAAAAGGCACGTTCACAAACATTGTATGTTTTTACCTACAATAACATAGAAATTTCATGGCGATCTACAAAACAGTCTTTTGTTGCTACCTCATCCAATCACTTAGAGAAAATTACACTACATGAAGCAAGCAGAAAATGTATATGATTAAGGTCACTTATCCATCACATTCAGAGCACATGCAACTTAAATTCTGCCACAGATATTCCAACAGTGATATATAGAGATAATATTACATGTATTGCATAAATTAGAGGAGGGTACATTAAGGGAGACAGAAACAAACACATCTCACCTAAATTCTTCTATACTCATGAGCTACATCAGAGTAAACAAATTGATGTCAAGCTAATACATTCAACTGATAACTTTGCAGACCTACTTACTAAAGCTTTACCGACATCAACATTTGATAAGCTTGTATATAGCATTGGCATGCGCCGACTTAACAAATTATCCTGATGATATCTTTGAGGGGGAGCATTTCATCAGAGGAGCATTTCATCAGGGGGAGCATAATCATTGACATCAAGAAATACCGTTGGATAAAAGCGCATTATACTTTCTTTCATCGACCAGGTTTTTGTCACATTGGGTTTTACTGTTAAGGTTTTAATGAGGCAATGTTAGGTCAATTATTGTAAAATTAAAGTGATGGGTCCCAAGGGAGAGTGTTGTAAATTAGATGGTCTCTTACACTTTATTTTCTATTTTAGTTTATCTCACATTACTTAGGGATAATGATCTAAACCTAATATCTCTTTATAAATATAGAGGAAATCTTGTATAATTGATTCATTCAACAATCAATTAAAAAAAAAAAAAAAAGAAGATGCCTGCAGGTTTTAATTTATTTTCTCTTCTTTTTTCTTATTTTATAACAATTAAATTAATTATTTAAGTATTATAATTTTAAAAATGGGGTTTAGTGCGATAAAAACATGGGGTTGAATAACTCCACTCTATTATTATTTTGAGATTTCAAAACAGCTAATACCTAATAATCCTTAAACTAACCTCAAAATTGCCCATTGGATTCTGGTCCAAGCACGGCAAGACCCAAATTGGGCCAGTGCCGGTCCAACGCGATCCGGCCCGTTTTACATGTCCATGAGATGAGCTTTGCCACCGTCCCTTTCCTCTCCGCTGCTCTCGTTTCAGTCATTTCGGCAAAGGCTTCATTCTCTCTCTCTTTCTTTCAAAGGTAATCCTTTTGTACTTTTTTTTTTCCCATTTTTTCCTTTTTTTTTTTTAATTTGTTTGTTTGAATTGTTCATTCTATAATGAGCTTGACACTGCTCAGACGAAGAGAGATTTTAACAATCTTCAAAAACCCCTATGTATTTTACTCAAAACTCAAAACCCTACAAAACCCATTTGCCCAAAACCCTAATTCACAAAACCCTTTTAGGGTTTTACAAATTTCCTCTTTTTCAACTAAGTTCCCTGAATATGAAATGCCCTCCGTCACTTGGGGTGTTGTGCAAGGCAAAAAAGAAAAACTTGTTAATCGCGTCAAAATTTGTGATTATCTCAAAAGTTTAGGCATAATTCCTGATGAATTAGAGAATCTAGAGTTGCCCTCTACCGTTGAGGTCATGGAGGAACGTGTCATGTTTTTACAGAAGTTGGGATTGACCATTGATGATATTAATGAGTACCCGTTGATGCTAGGTTGTAGTATGCGTAAAAATATGATTCCTGTTTTGGGTTATCTGGAGAAAATTGGTATTACTAAGTCGAAATTGGGCGAGTTTGTTAAGATTTACCCTCAAGTTTTACATGCTAGTGTGGTTGTTGAGCTTATGCCAGTTATTAAGTTTCTTCGCGGTCTTGATGTGGAGAATCAAGATATTGGTTATGTGTTGATGAAGTATCCTGAGCTTTTAGGGTTTAAGCTTGAAGGAACCATGAGTACGTCTGTTGCTTATCTTGTTAGTATTGGTGTTAGTCCTAGAGACATTGGTCCCATGGTGACTCAATATCCATATTTTTTGGGAATGAGAGTTGGGACTATGATTAAGCCTCTTGTGAATTATCTAGTTTCTTTGGGTTTACCGATTAAGATTTTGGCTAGGATGATGGAGAAACGTGCATATATTCTAGGATATGATCTTGAAGAGACAGTTAAACCAAATGTGGATTGTTTACTAAGTTTTGGGATAAGGAGGGAAATGCTTGCGTCAATCATAGCACAATATCCTCCAATTATCGGGCTTCCTTTGAATGCTAAGATGTCATCACAACAGTTTTTCTTAAATTTGAAGCTCAAGATTGATCCTGATGGATTTGCTCGAGTGGTGGAGAATATGCCACAGATTGTTAGCCTTAATCAGCATGTTATCATGAAGCCTGTTGAATTTCTTTTGGGGCAAGGAATACCTTCTGGGGATGTGGCAAAGATGTTTGTGAAATGTCCACAGTTGATTGCTTGCCGACTTGAATTCATGAAGAACCGTTTTTACTTTTACAAGAGTGAGATGGGAAGGCCGATGAAAGAGCTAGTCGAGTTCCCAGAATACTTTACCTATAGCTTGGAATCACGGATCAAACCCAGATACCAAAGGTTACAAAGCAAGGGGATCCGGTGTTCACTGAATTGGTTCCTCAACTGTAGTGACCGAAGATTTGAGGAGAGATTGCAGGGTGATTATATTGAATCAGAGAGTTTGGGTCCATCATTTAGTATGGGTGGGAAGTTAGAGCTACCAGGAAGTCAGATTGTGTCGGATGAGGAAGATGAGAGTGACGATGAAGTGCTATACAAAAGTACCGTCTCTCTTTAGCAAACTTAATTTCATTTCCATCAATGATTACAATTTCTTTTTAATGTTAAGTCTGAAATTATGTTTTGTTCAAATCTTCCACACATCAAACTTCTCTGTATTAGCTGTACATATTTACTTTTACAAGCATCATGAAATCGTACATCACTTGGTATTAATCCTTAGAAACCCAGAAATTATTAGTTACAAGCTACAAATATGTACCATTTTTCTCTGAGTTGATTATCTTTGCCGCAATCTACAAGTACAATGGATGCTTAGCCTTTTTTTTTCCTTGTGTGATTGTATGATAACGTGTGTATTTGTCAAGATAAAAGCTTGAATCATGATTCCTAAACGGGACGGGATTGAAATTAACAAATCCTGGCCGATCATATCCCATTGCCAACTCCTAGTTAGGATTGGAGTAAATTTTCAGTTTCCACCCTTTTACTACTGTAAAATTTAACAATCTTGTAAAAGGTATTGGGTGATGCCAGCGGGCAGCCCATAAAACGAAAGAGAGCACTCGTTCGTTTCAAAAGCCGAAATGTAGCTTAATAAAAAGTCAAAAGGATTACATGTCTGACACGTCATCCACGTGTCAACCTCTCGTACTCTTACAATATAAGGGGCCTATCCTCATTCAAGATAATCCTCTATCTCTCCACCGTTCATCAATCTTCCCTCACAAAATCTCCGCCGTTTATTTCTATCAAAACCCACCCCTCCTCATCTTCCTATCCACTCAATCCCTGCCACTCTCTCTCTCTCTCTCAGCATCAATTCATCACCAGCAGCAATGGCGTCTCTTCAGCGAACCACCACAACCCTCTCACTCCAATCAAACTTCTTCCCCTCCGGCCGGCCAGCCGCAAGAAATCCACTATCCTTCACCATACCCTCCGCCCCACGCCGGCGCGGTGCCCAAGGGATCAGAATGTCAGCCACAGTCGCGTCCAGCTACGCCGTAGCACTCGCCGACGTCGCCAAAAATAACAACACCCTCGAGTCAACCAGCGCCGACGTGGAAAAGATCGAGAACATATTCGCCGAAGAACAAGTGTACGACTTCTTCGTGAACCCCACCATCGACGTGGCGAAGAAACGAGAAATGGTGGACGAGATATGCAAGTCGTCGGCGCTGCAGCCGCACACGGGGAATTTCTTGAAAGTACTGATCGACGCGAATAGGGTGTTCGCGTTGAAGGAGATCGTGAAGGAGTTCGCGGAGGTGTATAATAAGATGACGGATACGGAGCTGGCGGTGGTGAGCTCGGTGGTGAAGCTGGAGTCGGAGCATTTGGCGCAGATAGCGAAGCAAGTGCAGAAGTTGACTGGGGCGAAGAACGTGAGGATAAAGACGGTGATTGACCCGAGTTTGGTGGCGGGTTTTACGATCCGCTATGGGAAAGGCGGGTCGAAATCAATTGATATGAGTGTCAAGAAACAGTTGGAGGAGATTGCTGCTCAGCTTGATTTGGGTGATG
>SKCR01021679.1:0-218355 GCA_019454045.1 Zanthoxylum bungeanum | reverse complement strand
CCTTAAACATCTGTACATTATTTCTTACTTTTCTTGTCTTGGACTTCTGATAAAAAAACAGGAAAAATACAAGAGGATTTTCAGCTAGAACAAATATTATGGTTATTTTTATAAGGAAGAATATTCGAAAAGCTTAAGAATTTCTTACTAACCTGTTTATAGAACTTGAGGACGTACTCGATAATCGGATACTAGAGAGGTAGTGCCTTGCATACTAGTACCCAATGCATACTACGTATACAATACCTCATCACTCTACCCACTATAGTCATTGACTCCCTAGACCATACTGTGATACCATCTTTGTAACATCCCCTTTCCGGAGATGCTACCGGCAGGGAATAGGCCATCATATTCCCCTTAGCCTCTGACGTTATAACTCTGATCAACTCTACTAATCTCATTTTAAACAAGATCTCATACTTGGGACCATATCCCAACTCAACAACATAAGATCTACTTTAGCATTCATAACTATATACTCAAAATACAATAGTTTTCCACCACATTATAGATACTTCAACATATAAAACATACAATCTTGACCGCACTATTTTCTGTTACAAGACTTCACTTTGACTCTGACTGACTATGTTTTTGACTTGACCTAGTGACTCAACACCCTAGTGACTGCCATCAGTATCCGTCCTCTCGAGCTCGTCATTCGGGGTAACTTGCAATATAAAGAAACTGAGAGTGGGGGGTTAGATCATTAGAACGACCTAGTGAGTGGACATTTCAAAACATGAATTGAAATGCTTTTTGAAAACCCACTGTTCTAAAATCAAAGTCATCTCAAGGAAATCAACATTTCTAAAATTTCTTTTCTTGTTTGACAATAATTCTCTTTTTTTTAGAAAACTTTTATGAAAACTACTTTTGATCTGTAAACTTATGAAATTCTCATAAATAGTTTTCTCTTGAAAACCTTTTTATATACCATCATTCTGAAAACCATGTCTCTGAGTATCTGTAGAAAACCTGACTTATGGGGGCGTTACGTATCGCTGTCCCCCCATATGCAAAAACTAATGGTCTTGGGGTGTTACGTATCGTCGTCCCCCAAGCCATTGAACTGGAGCCAAGTGTGCAAATCCATGTCATCGGGGTGTTACATATTTCCATCCCTCAATGCATGCCACTGTCATATCCCTGAATCTAGGGTCTACGGGCATTACGTATCGCCGTCCCCTAGCCCTGAAATCGAGGATCTATGAGCGTTACGTGTCATCGTCCCCTAGTCATGCTCTACATGTGCACATGTTAAGTCCGTCAATTCAGAGTCAAGTTACATCTGAGGTGGGTTTTTCCCCAATGCCTCCAAAATCATAAAATCATACTTTGAAAATCAATCCTTTTAAAAAAAACATTATCAATTTGTAAAGCATTTATAATCAAACTTGGATAACGCCCTATGTACTTGAAATGTAAATCTCAATTCAGAAACATATAAGTAGAAATAAATTTGAGAAAATGGTCCACTCACAGATTTTAGGATCTGGCTGGTATTCCTTCGTTTCGTCGAAGAATATTGTGGTTCATGTGATGATCTATAATCTAGAACTCAATTGGAATATAAGGTATGAATCATGTATTGGAATTAAACTAAGTTTCTCGATTCAACAAATATATAATCATCACACGATGTATTACGCTTGCGACCTGTCATATTACATGTATGTACCTCAATATGAAACTCTTAAGGTGGTATTTGATGGAGTTGGTGCTTGGAGGCCAATATGAATTGTACATTTTATTATTTATTAATAAAATAACTACATTTTTCATTTCATACCCTATTAATGGTATTGTCATTACACGTATTAAATTGATGCTAAGAATGACATCGACCTTAGAATAGTTTTGACACTAGGTGTAAAACTATTCATAAAATAAATATTCCTAGTCGTTGGTTTTGGAATATGGTCGAATTCCTATAACCTAGAAGACTAACACATGTCGTATATTGGAATTGGAGTTCCAATGGTTTAACGCGATGTACCATGATTTTTGGAAACTCATATAGACATGTGGGTATTCGTTGGAGCAAATACTGAATGACTCATAAGTGATTCCTAATAGTTGGAAGTACACACCACCGTCAATAGGAATCTCCTCGAGTCGAGTAGCATATGTAATCCTTTGACTATAGGATATCATCGATTTTGTGTGAGATCCTCCACATTTAGATGCCATGTATGTCAGAAACCTTTCATAGTCTGGACTCTAGATGTTCGTTGGGTGTGGACCGATGCACAGTAATCAAGTTCGAAGCAAGATAGGATTCGTCGGCCCGTATGTGTACCATAAGGGGTTTAGGTATCCATGTTAGTAAAGTCACGATTCTTAAATCTTTGGCCAAAGTCGATCACCTAGGGTGGATCGCATCAGTTATGAAGAATCATGGACATGTCGACATGAGATGTGCGTCTTGGAAACTTGACGGTATATTCTATGTTTCCTAAGCACAACTCGGATAGCCTATGACGGAGGGATTGTTAAACATATATGATGACCTCGACTTGTATAGTTCAAAAAGGTCGTTCGTGTTCTTCGCGAATTCGGAGGTGGCCGAATTGCGTACATATTAGCTAGGCTTATATGACGAATGTATCTGAACTTAGAGAGTCCCAATATGAAGTGTACTCATTGAGCACTTGGGTAGCCGATTATTTTTTGATAAAATATAATATTCGATATTATAATTATAATTATCAACTAAGATAATCAAGTGTTATTGGATAACATTGATTATTTACTTTGACCTAATTGGATTAATTCAATAATCACACAAGGGCTTAATTGTAAAATCATAATTATCTATACCATTTGAGGATATTATGGTAATTGTAAGTATGTAATAATAGGTGGTTTTGGCTTGATTTAATTGGATTAAATCAAGGTGGCAAACATTTAACTAATCCATTTCCTAATCCTTGGCTTGATTTAATTGGATTAAATCTAAGTGGGAGACAATGGAGATTAGTCACACCTAATTATATATATTTGGACAAATTAGATTAAGCCCACTTAAAAGTTGATTACAACTTTTATTAATTAAAAATTCCCTAAGTTTTTCTATAAATAGCAAGCTTTAGGAAGGTTTTAATCACAAGTTCAAATACAAGCATAAGCAAATTCTTGAGAGATTAGCCTAAGTTAGAGAAGTGTTTAGAGAAACTTGTGAAGTCTCTACAATATTTCATCTAGGAAAAATCAAGATTGGATCTTGAAGTGAAGCTTGGAAGCATTGGAAACAAGATTGGATCATGGAGTCAAGCTTGCATACCTTGGAGGTTCTCCAACAATTTCAACAAAGGATAAGTAGATTGGATATTGCATCAAGCTTACTAGGTAATTTTTGATCCTCTCCAAGCTATGTTTATTTGTGTATTAGATGCATGATCAAATAGCTTAATGTTGAATAAGGCTAATCAATTGTGTTAGGATACTTTAGAAGTATAAACACAACATGCTTGTAGTTATGTCAAAATATTCATGTTGGACATGTAATAATTTATTAGAGTTTGGAACTCTAGATTAAAGCTTAGAGCTATGGCTACCATTATAGATTCACTTGACCACCTTTAGGTGGACTAGAATTGTTCACGGGACATTTCGTATTGTGATTCTAAAATCAGCGCGTAGAGTCTTTCGTGCGCGCTGATTTTATTTTGCTTCGTTCAGGGAGCTTCCGGACTCCGTTTCAGTCCCGATTTTTTCGTATACACTCGTAATGGAATATAGTATTTCATCAAATGATTTTAAAATTACACCATACTTGATATCCATGGGATAGACCCATTTCCGCTGCCTGGGGCACCGATCCGACCCTAGGGGTTCCACAACTGCCCCAACATCATTAACATCCTAGGTTGAAACTAAAATGGTATGGAACTATTTATATATTGTGTCGTGATGCAAGGTCTGGAGCATCGTGATGCTCGTGTAAGCAGGCCTAGGCAGAGAGCATCCTATGTTTCACGTTACGATGCGAAAGGTCCCGTGTCGCGATGCCCACCTGATCAGACCCGAGGTAAAGCCTCTGCTTATTACGGGTCACGACGTCAAATGCTGAGGGTCGCGACGCTCCCATAATCAGACTCAAGGCAGTAAGCCTCTTATTCTTATGTGTCGTGACGCTGGGTGTTGGGTGTCACGACGCTAGGCCCATTTCAGGGCCTAACATGAACTCCTCAATGACATTGTCCAATTATTCACCAACACTTTCATCATTATAACTCTAACTCAACTTAATATAATCTCATTCCTTATTATCCATCCCAAACTCAATCCATTTATTATAATATCATCAAGTCCTAATATCTAATTCCATATACTCCAATCCAATTCACTGTTTATGGTTTTCTATAATCCTTATTTTCTTAACAATATAACAACATAGACAACATTAATCACAATCTAACAATACCAATTTATCATCAAAACATCAACATTTAAATTTGGGTCAAGGTTTCCTTACCTTATCTCATTTGATTTCCTTCATAATTCAAGTCTACTAGGCTTGGTACTCCTCTTTCTAGCTTGTTATGGGTTGGTTTGCACTTGTTTCATTCTCAATTTTTGGTAAGGAAATGACTTTCCTCCTCTTTCTTCCTCTCCCCATCTCACGTTTCTCTCTTTCTCCAAAATGTTAGGGATACTTGAATAGTGATCTCTTTATATACTAGGGGGCTAAATATTTAATGGTTAAATGAAAAACAAATTAAAAGTTATGAGAATTTTCTAGATTGGTCATCAGGTACTATTCATCCAAAATTATAATATGTATTTTTGACTTTTTTCTGATTCGAATTTGGAAAAATATCTAAGGTAGAAGTTGTATGTCTCGGACTTGGCTTTCCAACAATATAAAATTTATAAAGATAGGAGTTCATATGAAAAAGGTATGGTGGACTATTCGGCGAGGAATTTATCGAATGTCCGAAAAGTCATTTCATGAGCACGTACATACTTGGACATGATTTACATTATATATTATACCATCCATAAATTAATAGTCGTCGAGATTACCGGGGTTTTACACCCAAGCATGCGTGTCGTGACACGCCGAGAGCTATTGCTCATGAGTGTTGAAACTTTATTTTCTCCGTTTCGGAGTTTTTGGACTCCGATTCGGCCCCGGTCTTTTCCTACAGACTCGTAACAGAATATAATATTCTATAAAATAATATAAAATATACTCATGTTTGATATCCATGGGTTAGACACACTTCCGTTGTGCGGGCACCGATCTGACAAAATGCCCCAACATTGGCAACTTCTTAGCAATATTCATTTGGTAATTGAAGCAAAGGTTCGCTGGCATGTGAGCTATTTGACTCTTTCATTTCTTACATGTCTGGTTTAAGGAAAAATACTTATGCTAAGAACATAGAGCTAAGCAATTAGGTGTTTGTTACAAATGTGTTGTCGTTATTTAGGAATGATGTCCGAAAATCATGAGGATAAAATTCAATTCATTAGAGATGGCTTGAGTAAAGAGTCCTTAAATGTTATATTATTGATTCTTGAGATGCATCCTAGTAGACATGTTCATAGAATGATTCACAATTTACATACACAAATTTCAAAAAGAAAGATAACGATACAGTCTCGGGAATTTGACTTTAAGAGACCATGTTTGCCAATTTGTAAGAAAATTAGATGGTAAGCATATCTCTAATCCATAGAGGGCCTTCAAATTGTTACTGGATGTAAAAAAGAAGGAAGATATGAGACACAATCACAATTACCAGTACACATAGTTTCAATTTACTATTTTGATTTTCTTTACTTTAATATTTTTTTTGACAATATCTAATCTTTTTGACTTTCACGATCAATTTTAATGTTCATCCGACTAATTGCTATTTTACATATGTTCAATTAACAGATATTATCAACATATATCGTAACATATGATCATCGGTTGTAAGTGAAAATTTTATAATATTAAGTTCTCTAATTTATTAGAAGTAGCACCTATAAGCAGTGGAATTTGTGTTTTTTTAATTTTTTTTTAAATAACAAAACCTTTATTTAGTAATCGGACATCTTACCTCAGTAAGTAATGATTGTTCGCATAAAATTGTAAAGCTTGAGGATGTTAAAAAAATGATAATAATAATTAAGTTTTTAATTAGTAACCTGACATCTTACCTAAGTAAGCAGTGATTGTTTGCATAAACAATAGAACTTGAGTTGGTTTTAAAAAAAGAGTGAATAAGTTCATTTTCGTAGTCTCTCTAACTCGAGAAATTAAGCTCGTATGGGTCTTTTAACACTTAGTGTCCTAAGACCAACCGGTCTGGGAGTCACTGGCCCAAATCTTATTACATGGGTTAATGAGAAAGCTTAAGGAAATCAGACACTTATTTAATTGACATATGAGATCCAAGAAATTAAGTCTGTAGGGGTGTCTTAAAACCTAGTGTCCCAAGGTCATCTGGTCTGAGATTCGCTGACCCAAAGCTTGTTACAAGGATTGAGGATGTATTATCTTAAAAAAAACATAAACATATATAAATAATCTACCAAAAGATATGAACTCCGATATAACTTTAAGAAAAACAAATTTACTATTTTTTAACAAGACCTATGAACATTGTGGGCACAATCAATTTATTAATATTTTGTCTTATTTGTTTGGAAGAATGGTAAAATGTATATAAGGGTTTGCTTATTTGATAATATAGAAAGAAATAAAATAATTTTTAACTTGTATAAGAATCTGTCTGTTTTCGTTTAAATTATTATGTACTAGTTATAAACTGGTTGGGGGTGTGATGAACACTAAAAAATGTAGATTTAATAAAAATAAATTTAATCATTTTACCATTGTAGTTTCATTAATCCTCTTAACTTAGTACAATTATGAAATAATAATTAATTTATATTTTGTCTATCTTTATTGTGATTTTCATTTCTTGTGTGGGTGAAATACCAATTTGATGCTCAATTTGAAAGTAGATGCGGTATATGGATTCCATAAAATCATAAATTTTAAAGAGTATGTGTTCAAATTAGACTTGAAAAATTCATTGCATTTCGATTGGCTACTAAATGAGCTTATGATGGATTTGACCATACATATTTATATTTATAAAATAAAAATAAAAATGTGTAGAAAACTATGTCAAAATTAGGCAACCCAATTACCTAACTTATTGAAATTTATAATTAGGTTGCCTAACATTTGAAATTTGGCAAGAATGGTGAACTTCCTTCATCTATAAATAGAGGTTTTCAACACCTTCTCAAGCATGCTATTTCATTTGTTCTTTTGTAGAATTTCTGAAGAAATATCAGCCTTGTGTTTTTCATTTTTTAAGTCTTTGTTTTAATTTCTTCTTATTTTATTAATAAAATTATGTGTTTTAATTCACATTATGAGTAGCTAAACTACATCCAGTTGCGGTAAAATAATGATGCTCTTAGTATGAAAATATAAGTAATTTTTACTTATTCTATAAATATAAATTGTGTTATTTTCAAATTAAAATTTGTACCTCTCTCATTTATGTGGGAATCTTGACTTTTTGTAGACAATCGTTAGGGCCACCATGGTGGACCCATATTGACTGACACATATAATACTTAAAACCCCATAATATATGAGAGAGTGGTTTGCTTAAATTTGAACTAAATATAGACAACTTTATTTCCTCCTATATGGACGGATTATATGTTTTGGAATATTGAGTACCCAATCATTAAATAAATTATCTGGGAAATAATGATAAATTATGTGTTTAAAAAATAAGATTTTTCTATATTTAAAATACCAAGAATGGATCCCTTTTGTTGAAGCAGATGTGGAACCCATAGGGTTGGATCGGTGCTCCGCACCACAGAAGTGGGTCTAACCCATGGATATCTAGAATGGGTATATTTTAAAAATATTTTATGCAAAACTACATTATGTTTTGAGTCCGTAGGAAAAAATGGGGACCCAAACAGAGTTCAGAAACTCTGAAACAGAGAAAATGATGTTTCATAATTCTTCAGCTCTATGCGTCGCGACTTGGAGGCTTGGGCGTCGAGACGCTCCAAAGTGCGAGAGAAACTGTGAGAACTGAACGTCTTGGCGTCGCGGCATGGAAGGGTTAGCGTCGTGACATGCCTAGGTCTGATGCTCGGTGTCGTGACGCCGAAGGAGTAGAGTCGCGACGTTGTCCAAGGCATTGAGCAATTTCAACTTCAAACCAATACTAAACACTTCCTCTTTTCTCCTAATACTTCAAATACACCTAAAATCCAATTTTAGCATCATAAGCATCATCAACACATGTTATACAACTAACATACATGATTCTAAAAACATGGATGTATTTGTTTGAATTAAAACACAAATCAATTTAGAATCTCACTATGAAATGTCTCTTGAACAATTCTAGTTCACCCAAAGGTGGTCAAGTGATTCTAGAATGGTAGCCATAGCTCTAAGCTTTAATCTAGAGTTACAAACTCTAATTAATTATTCTATATCCAACATGAACATCTTTGACCCAATTATAAGTATATTGTGTTTATACTTCCAAAGCATCCTAACACAATTCATTAGCCTAATTTCAACTTTAAGCTATTTAATTATGCATCGAATACATAATTCATCACTAAATGTCTCATTAATAAAACTCATTAATGAAAAACATAGCTTAGGAGACGATCAAACATTACATATTAAGCTTGATACAAAGATCCAATTTTCTTCTCTTTGTTGAAATTGTTGGAGAACTTCCAAGGTTTAGCAAGCTTCACTCCAAGATCCAATCTTGATTCCAATGCAATCAAGCTTCACTCTAAGATCTAATCTTGATTTCTCCTAGATGAAATGTTATAGAGATCTTCCAAAACATCTCTAAACACTTCTCTAATTGTAATGACTGGTAGTTTTTACTACTGTATACAACTATAATATTAAGAAAGGGATGAAGGCACATAAAATAAATTATATTGAGACTCAAATATACTCATGGAATTACTTTGGGGACAATAGCTAAATTTCTCAAAGTCCCGGGACGAGACTGTACAGTGTTCCCTTTCGGATAGCCCATGGTATTTGGGGCGTAACGTTTTCATATGAACTCGGAGTTTTATGAATTTTATATCTCCGGAAAGCTAAGATCGAGACCTACAACTTCCGCATTGAATATTTTTCCACACTCAGACCAGAAAATAGGTCAAAAATACAAGTCAAAATTCAGATGAATAGTGATTTCGGGGTCAAATAGAAAAATCTCAAACCTTCTCCATCTTTCCACACTTTTCTCCATATTTCCAAATATCAAAAAAGCCCTAGTATATAAGAGCACACTATTCACAAATATCTAAATTTGAATCAAAAATGGAAAAGAAAGAAACGTAATTGCCGAGAGGAAGAGGAGAAAGAAAATAGAGAAGAAGAAGAAGAAGAAGAAGAAAGAAAGAAAGAAGAAAAGGGAAGCAAGCAAGTAAGCTTAGCAACAATGGAGGGCTTAGAGAATGAAGAAAATCAAAGAAAAAAAAGGTAAAACTCATTTGACCCAAATCTTGAATTATTTAATTTTGAAAGCATAATGGTAGAATAGAGATGATGGTGTGATAGAGGATGCTTTTTAGAGTCAAAATTATAGGAAAATGGATTCTTGAACTAAATACCCAAATTTGGAGGTTTTAAAGTTTGGTTGAAATTAATGATTTTGAGGTTTAGTGAGTTGTTGAGGATGATAATTGGATGTAGAACATGTGTATTTGAGGTTTAATGAAATGGTTTGTGTAATAAAATTGATATGGAAGTATTAAGGATGTATTTATGTGAGAAACATATGAGAAAGGAAATGTAGAAACCTGGTAATCAGGTCTGTGTCGCAACGCAGATGGGCACAAGTCGCGACGCGTGCTCGGGATCATGAGATTCGGCATTGGTTGGTTCACGTTGCGATGCACAAGGAGTCTGAGTCGTGACGCGACCTGGAAATTTTACATAATGGCTACTGGTTTGTGTGCGTCGCAACGCGTAAAGAACTTGCGTCGCGACGTGCACATCAGAATTTCCAAAAATCAGTTGTAAATCATCCCAAATCAATTTTAAACCATCTCAATTCCACCATGGAGTGTTAGAGACCACCCCTAGGGTCTCGTATCAGTTGATATGCCTACATTGCATCTTATTCCAAGCATGATATACTAAGTAATGATATCACAGACTTGAATTGAAAAAGTTTAGCCTAGTTCCGAAACTCATCTCGTGGTTTGTATCTAACCAAGTTACCATTTAAAGACCATTGCATGAATTTCATTTTCCTTCGGCGAAGCGATATAGTGCCAGCCAGATTTCAAAACTGTGAGTGGACACCTTTTTGTTCAAGTTGATTTTGTTTATTGATTTATTTGTTCTTTGTAAATTGAGACTTACCTTTTTCCAGCACATAGGGCGTTAGCCATGATTTATTTACAGTTGTTTTCAAATAATAGTGATTTAGAAAAGAAATGTTTTTCAAACTTGAGTTTTATTTTTCGGGACATGGGGGAAAACCCCACCCCAGTATGTAAACTTATACAGAGATAGAATTGACAGATAAAGACATGTACACATGTAGAGGACTGGGGGGGACGACGATACGTAACGCCCCCAGATCCTAGAGCAGGGCTAGGGGGACAACGATATGTACACCCCTAGACCCTAGTTTTAGAGCTTGGGTGGTAGCATAGATCCGCACCCCAATTTAGTTTGTGGTTTGGGGGACGGCGACCACCAGTTTCAGAGACAATAGTGGCATGCTTTGGGGGACGGCGATACGTAACGCCCCAAAGTCATGGATTTACACTACTGGCTCTAGTTAGGCCTATGGGGGGACGGCGATACGTAACGCCCTCATACGTCAAGGTTTTTCAGATACATAGCAGTTCAGAGTGATAAGATTTTCAGTAAATAGTTTTTCAGAAATAGTTTTCAGAAACTAGAATTTTAAAAGTAGTTTTCAGAAAGACAAGTTTTATAAAAGGGATTTCAGAAGAAGTATTTAGAAAAGCATTTTCATATAAAGATGTTTATGACACTATGGTTTGAAAACCAAAAGCTTTTATATCAATTTTCAGTTTTTCGTCCACTCACTTAGATCGTACAGCAATCTAACCCCCCCACTCCCAGTGTTTGTTTTGCAGGTATTCCAGGAGGACGAGCTCGAGAGGACGGATACTGATGGTAGTCACTAGTGGGTCTGAGTCCACCAGTCAGAGTATAAGTTCAGTCAAGTCAAGCAAAGTTTAGTTTCAGAAAATTGTATAGTAAAGTTGTGTTTCAGTTTTTAAATGTAGAGTCGAAATGTATGTGACGTCAAGTTTATGTGAGTATGAAATCTTTTGCATTTTATGTTAAGGTTTTTGCAATGGTCCCATGTTCAAGTCATAGTTGAGATAAGACAGTAGTAAAGTATACAGTTAGTATGTCAGAGGCTTATGGGAATAGTACGGCCTATTCCCCACCGGTAACATCTCCGGATCGGGGATGTTACACTAACGTAGGCTAATTTCTCCAAGAATTACTTGTATTTAGCTTAGCATTCTCAAGCTCATTTTGTTTTGCTTAAGCTTAATTAAAACCTTCCTCAAACTGGCTATTTATAGTAAAACTTAGGTAATTTTTAATTAAAAAATTTTTAATCAACTTTTAGGTGGGGTTAATCTCATTTGTCCAAATATGTATAATTAGGTGTGACTAATCACCTTTGTCTATCACTTTGATTTAATCCAATTAAATCAAGATAAAGATTAGCAAATGGATTAGTTCAATGTTTGCCACTTTGTTTTAATCCAATTTAATCAAGCCAAATACACCTATAATTACATATTTGCAATTACCAAAATATCCTCAAATGGTAGAGATATTTATGAATATACAATTAAGCCATTGTGTAATTATTGAATTAATCCAATTAGGTCAAAGTAAATAATCAATGTTATCCAATAACACTTGATTATCTTAGTTGATAATTATAATATCGAATATTATCTTTTATGAAAATTAATCGACTACCCAAGTGTACATTTATTAAAAGAAAAAATAATCATTTTATATTTGTAGTTTCATTAATCTCCTTAATTTAGCATATTTATAAAATAATAATTAAATTTATATTTTATATTTTTTTATTGTGATTTTTTTATTTTTTTATTTAGGTGAAATAATAGTTTGGATGCATAAGTAGAAAAATGGACATGACACTTGGATTTTGGAGGCCAAAAACTTGAAAGGGCGTTCTAACAATGTATAAATTCAGAAATTCCAACCCTACGCAATATTTGTATTTTGGCCATAACGTTTTACTATGATATCAGATTGAGGTGATTTTAGTTCCAGATGAAAGAAGATTCACTGATCTACAACTTTTCCATTGACAAGAATTTCTAATTCGAAGGTTTTCTAGGCCGAAATTGATAAAAATCCAAAGCGTATTATATATAATTATTAAAGCAAAAAACACAAGAAGAATGTTGACCGATTTGCATTGCAATTATGCAATGCAAATTGTTGGAGGGTGTTGAGCCCTCTATAAATAGAGGTGCTCATCACCTTATTTAGTCAGTTTGGATTCCATAGTTTTCTCTGAAACTTTGTGGATTTCCATCTTTTGTGTGTTTTATTTTTCTAAAGCTTTCTTATAATTTATTTTTATTTTAGTAATAAAATTATGAGTGTTTTTATTCAAATTATGAGTAGCTAATTTCGCCCTGCTGGGGTAATGGGTGAAGCTTTTAATATAAAATTTAGATTAATCTTATTTATATTATAATATATAAATAGTAATCTAATGATTAATGTTTAATTTAAATTTGAATTAATTATTAAAAACTTTGCT
Source organism: Zanthoxylum bungeanum (assembly GCA_019454045.1). NCBI lineage: Eukaryota > Viridiplantae > Streptophyta > Magnoliopsida > Sapindales > Rutaceae > Zanthoxylum > Zanthoxylum bungeanum. The sequence goes on along the minus strand of SKCR01021679.1, from coordinate 205,513 downwards.
ACCGCCTATATGGCTAGTTTTATTTATTTAGCATAATTGAGTATCTGACGATACTTGTTATAAACAAAAATTATCACCGCCTTTATGACTGGTTTTATATGTTTTGGCATAATTAATTCCTGAAATAAATTACTTGTGTAATAATGACAATTTATATATTATAAAAATTAAGATATCTAAATTTGAAATATTAAAAGTGGATCTCATAGCCCCAACATATTATTTTATTATTGCAGTTTAGTTTAAAATTTTCAATCTCTTCAAACAAATTCACTCTTTTTATTTTCACTCAAATTATTATTTATTTTACTAAATTCATTCCCTGTGGATCGACCCCAACTTATCAGGTTATTTTATCACTTGGCATTCTTATACTTGGGAGTAAAGAACCACTTTTTGAGCGTTTCAAGTTTTTGGCACCATTGCCGGGGAATATAATTTAGTAGATAGAATAATAATTTAACATCTTTGTATATTTTTTCTTTTATTTTATTTTATTTTTATTTTGTTTGTATTTTCTGTATCTCATTAGATCTAATCACTACATTTGTATTTTCTTTTCCTTTCTTGTTTTTCTTTTCTTTTATCATTTTATTTTTTGTCCCACTTGTTGTTGTTGTTGTTGTTATTATTATTGTTGTTGTTGTTGTTATTGTTGTTGTTGTTGCTGCTATTGTTGTTATTATTTTTGTAAGTATTGTATTTTTAAATTTTATCATATAGTCTGCATTTAGGTTGCATGAAACATTGGTCTCGAGCATCTAGTGGTAGATTAAATATAGAGTCTTCATCACCTTCATCGTCAGTCAAAATGGCTGAGAACAGAAATGAAAACCCACATGTCCGAGTTGAAAATCCAATTGATCAGGAAGAAAACGAGTCTCAACGTGGCAATCTTAATCATCCTAGGACACTCAGGCAATTCATGAATCCCACTATGATAGGATAACCATCTTGAATTGTTTTCCCCCCAGATGCATCACGTTTCAATTTTAAACCAGGTGTCATCCAATTTTTACCCATATTTCACAGTCTAGAACCATAATAACCTTATTAGCACTTAAGGAATTTGAAGAGATATGTAACACTTGCACAGACCAAAATTGTAGCATGAATATAATTCGACTCAAGTTTTTTCCTTTTTTTAAAGGATAAAGCTAAAATTTGGCTGCATAACTTTAGGTTAGAATCCATCAGAACATGGGATGATTTGTAAAGCAATTTCTGAAAAATTCTCTCCCCATCACAGGACAAACTCCTTTAAAATGAGAATCACAACTTTCACATAAGAGTCCTTTCACACAAGAGTCGGGGGGAACACTGTACTAATATTGGGAGAGATTTAAAGAGATGTTGAATGTTTTTCCATATCACGGGTTTGAAACATGGAAACCGGTTGCCTACTTCTACGAGGGTTTAACACTTCATGGTAGACAAGTAGTGGAAATGATGTGTAATGGTGATTTTAGGGACAAAAATCCCGAAGATGTACTAGATTACCTATAACACATAGCAGAGAATGCAGAACAATGAGACACAATTGGCACTTATGAGTCATCTATAAAACCACAATCATCTGGCATGAGTATGTTTAACCTTAGGGAAGACCATGAGTATGCATCTCTAGCTAAAAACGTTGAGGCTTTAGAAATGAGGAAGAGTATCATGTTAAGTCAATTTATTAGTAACATGTCAAATTTGTAATTCATATGAACATGTCACACAAGTTTGCCAAACCATGCTAGCCCTGTAAGAATGTCTTCATGACCAAGTCAGTTCCATAAACACTTTCAATAAACCAAATCCAAACTCATACTCCTAAACCTACAATTCTGGTTGGAAAAACCATATAAACTTCAATTGGAAGAATGATAATCAAGCACAACCATCGCAACAACCTCCCCAGGTACACCAGAATTTTCAAAATTCCTAGAATTATGCACCATATCTCCCACCACCTAGGAAAACCCTTGAGGATACCTTGCATGCATTCATTAAGAAACAAGAAGTCATCAATAACCAAAATTTACAAACATTGATTGATCTGAAAGATACTTTCTTAAAAATCATATATATATTGTCCATTAATGAGAAAGGAAATTTTCCTGCACAGCCACATTCAAACCCCAAGAGTCATCAAAACCCTCACGATGGTAGTTCTAGTAGTCAACACAAAGATCAAGTCAAATCTGTTATTACTTTTCACAGTGGTAAGGTGATGAGTGGTAAATGTATCATTACCCTCTAATTTGACCTAATATTTTGTGTAGTTTCTTGAGTTTTATGAATATTTTGATGTGTTTTGTGTTATTTTGTAGATAAATAAAGTTTCAGGACATTCTGGAGGTGATTTCGAGCCAAAATATTGAAAAATGACACAAAATGGCAAAATGATAATTTGGCACGTCGCGACGCCTAACGTGCGCCGCTCCATGCTAACATGCACCGGGGACACGTGTCAGAATCTGAGAAGTTTGACTGTGCTAACGTGCGATGTGCCACGTGTTAACATCACAACCTATCTGCTAACTTGCGCCGTGCCACGTGTCATCATCCTATGGTGCTGATAATCATCATCGATGCTAAAATACGCCTACCACGTGTCAACATCTCAACGAATCATGCTAACGTGTGTCTGGACACGTGTCGCCATCACATGCTACCGACACTAATAATTCAGCCGCCGACGTAAGAGTGACACATGTCACGATCTCGCGGAGCCAATCCGATACGTGTCAATGATCTATGCGCGTCGCGATGCGCATAGTGTGTCGCTTCGTGACGCGCTGGGCCTATCGACGCCTATAAATTCAGCTCGAGATTTCAGATTTAGATTTACCTTCCTCTCTGTGAGTCTCCGAATAAATAAGGAGTTTGTATATATTTTTCTTTTAATTTCAGTTTTGTAATTAATCTTTATTTACTTTTGTAATAGTAATTTACTTTCTTTACTTTTTCAGTTTTTGCTATTCAGCTGTGAGGAGGTAATTTTGACCCTGCTAGGGTGAAAGGTAAAAACTTTTAATACTGCTATTTAGATTTATCTCCCATAATTATAATATATTCACTATTTAAAATTTGACTTAATGAGGATAGCGCTATATTGGCCAGTTGGTAATTGATATTAAATTGGTTTTAATTTGACTAAGCAAGGATACCGCCCGGTTGGTCGGTTGGTAATTTACCGCCTATATGGCTGGTTTATGGACAAATAATGTTACCGCCTTAATGGCTGGTCAGACTTAATTTGACTTAATTAGGTTACCGCCTATATGGATGGTTGGTAATATCATCACAAGTTAATATATTATTAAGAGAGATATCTAAAATAATAGTGGTAAAAGTGGATCTTTTAACCCTAGCATTTTATTTTATTTTACTTTTTAGTATTTACTTTACCGCATTTACCTTTCAGCATTTTACTTTTTGTCTTTTACTTTTAAGTTTGTATTAGTCCTAGTTATGTGTCGTAACTAAGTTAGTTATCTGGGGTTGTGATGAATTTTAATATAACTAAGTTAGTTATCTGGGGTTGTGATGAATTTTAATATCACCGGTTTATAAGGGGTTATTTTATAGTTTGGGTAATTTAAAGGTTTACTTATTAAGTCTTAAACTTAATGCTTCTTGTTAACTAGCCACTAATAAGTTGATATGGTAAATATAAAATAAACTTGACAAAGGAATTTTAGGTTTCAGCCTTAGACTTAATAGCCCACGATCTTCCTTGAGGATAAATAACCATTTAATAGTTTTCCTTACAGTATAGACATATACCTGTTAGGCGGGGGTAACCATAATTAGAACTTAATCCTAATGAATCCAGGTAATTTGGTTGACATAGACATATGGTTCAATTAGGTTATACTGGTATTTATATCTGACCATCAACAGAGGCTTTTGCATAATTTCGTGTTCCAGGTTAGTAAACCGATATTGTGGGACACAGATGTTGGGCGACGCATGCTGTTCCGGGCTCGCGGCTTGGTTGGGAGTAATCATGCGGAAAACAAAGAACAACTAAATAAGCTGGAACAACTAAGAACAACCTAAACATAATGCAAATTCCAAACGAAAAATAAATGACTAATCATGCTTGAAAATGAACAACTAAATAAGCTAAATCATGCTTAAGAATGGCCTAATCATGCTTGAAAATGAACAATTAAATAAGTTGAATCATGCTTAAGAACGGCCTAATTATGCTTGAAAGTGAACAACAAAATAAGCTAAATCATGCTTAAGAATGACCTAATCATGCTTGAATACCATCTCATGAAACACATCAAATAGATAAATACAGGGATACAAATTGTATGATTGATTATATGATACAAGAGAAATCACCTAAGAAACAATTATGCATGACATGTGATGAAATGGACTCAGTACGGTGTATACACGTTCATGTAGCGTTTGAAAATGCGTTCGAACGGTAAACAGTAGGTTCGCATTCGTATATCGTTTGTGAACGCGTTCGATTGGGGCAAGACCTGATGAAACAAAACACATTCGCTTTCGAGTAGCGTTCATAAACGCGTTCGAATGGTAAATAGAAGGTTCTCATTCGTATAGCGTTTGAGAACACGTTCGAACGGGACCGGACTTGATGCATGAATAAAACAAAGGAAATATGTGCGCGTTCGCGTAGCGTTAGTAAATGCGTTCGAACGATAAATAGAAGGTTCACGTTTGTATAACGTTCTTAAACATGTTCGAACCAACTGAGACAGAAAACATGCATTCGTGCGGCGTTCTGAAACGCGTTCGAACGGGGTTACAGCAGTGACCTCAAAAAAGGCAATGAACAACATGACGCATATGTGAACAGATGAATAGATGACACCTAATAAATAATAACGAGCTACAAGGCGCAGCAAAGCATCGTGGTAAATGATTTTAACCCCTCGACATAGAGGACCTTTAATCCAACTTACTAAGCCAATGCGCTAATAACATAATGCACATAAAAACAAAGACACCAATATCGGACTTTGTATGCCCGATTGAACACATCTTACATTCAACCGAATATACGTCACCAGGCACAGAGAAGAATCGTGGTAAAGGATTTTAACCCCTCGAAACGGAGGACCTTTAATCCAACTTACTAAGCCCATGTGCTAATGACATAATGCATATAAAAATAAAGACAACGATATCGGACTTTGTATACCCGATTGAACACATCTTACATTCAACCGAATATACGTCATCCGGCGCGGCGAAGCATCGTGGAAAAGGATTTTAACCCCTCAAAACGGAGGACCTTTAATCCAACTTACTAAGCCCATGCGCTAATGACATAATGCATATAAAAATAAAGACAACGATATCGGACTTTGTAAACCCGATTGAACACATCTTGCATTCAACCGAATATACATCATCCGGTGCGGCAAAGCATCATGGTAAAGGATTTTTACCCCTCGAAACGGAGGACCTTTAATCCAACTTACTAAGCCCATACGCTTTATCTCATCTTTACACAAACAAATAACATGCAGAATTTAAGTAACGGATAATAAACGAATCAAACAACATAAAAAAAATATGCGCCATTTGCTCAAGTGGTACGTGGAGTTGTATCCCAAGTACAGACCAAACTACCGTCCATTTGGATTCGGCTACGAAATTTTTTGTCTAGGTTTCAATCCTATATACCATAAGAGGCGACACATTTTCCATTTTATTCAAAGCCACAACATGCATCTATGAACGACTCTCATACGAAATAAATAACTAAAATGATTAAAAGATGAATAAAAATAAATACGAAGAGTGCCCTCAGGTCTAACCTTTTATGTCGACTCTCGGAAGTACCCTACGCGGTCGCCGGAAGGGTGCTTGCTCTGCAACTCCTCCGGTTCAGTGGTTCAATGTTTCCCTTCGTTGCTTCACTGTTCGGGCTGCTGTTTTCCCTCCGTTCCGCTACTTTTTTGCTGTTGTTTTGCTGTTGTATTTCGATCACTGTTTTGGTGTTTTAGGCTACTGTTTTTGTGGTTAAATGGCTTAAGGTGCAGTTTTTTAGTTACTGTTTTAGGGATTATAAGTGCAGTTTTTTTTAGTCACTGTTTTAGGTGATTTGGGGGCTGTTTTATGGTGTTTAGGCTACTGTTTTTGGCTTGATATTCTCGGCAATGGGGACTGTTTTTGGCTTAGGGTTAGGCGTGAATGCTAGAGAGAGGAGAAGAGAGTTGCTTCTTGTAGTTTTTTTTTGTATTAGGCGTCAATGAGTGAATGGGGAGTGTCTTGGTTTTGGGTCTCTTTTATAGACAAAGGGGATGGGTGAATCCTTGCTTGACAAGGAAGGGATTTGGTGCATTAAAGAAGGATTTGATTTAGTGTAATGCAAGTAAAGCCTAAGATTGATTTGGGGACAAAATTTGGTTTGTTAGGAAGTTAATATATTTAATTTGTTTGGTTTAGGAATGATATTTGTTTAGTTAGGAATATAATAATCTTGTTTGATTTTAATTAGGCATGATTTTATTTGATATTTATTTTAATTTGGTATATGATTTTTAGATTTTATTTAATTCCCCATGTGTTAAATATGTGTTTTATTAATTTGGATATGTTTTATGGGCTTTGGTGGGCTAATTGGGCTTGGGTGTGAGGCTAGCAGCAAAACTAGAAATACCGACACCGTTCGAACGCCTATTCAAACGTTGCACGAACGCCCGCAAACTGTCTGACGTTCAAATGTGGTCACGAATGCAGCACGAACGAAAACAGTGAACTTGTGAAATGAATCTGATGACATACTTATTCTGAATTTCCCCTTCCGACGTCCGTTTCCCACGACTTCCGTGACTTAAAAGGTAGTGTCTCCAAATGAGACTCATCATAGGGACTTACATGAAAAAATGTAGTACCTACAGTCGCCCCCACTTTGATGGGACTTGTGTAATGTGTAACAGTGACAATCCTATTATAATTATGCAATGCATTTTCACTTATCTGGCTCGCCAGCTGCCACCTGACTTGCCTACTGTCTCGAACTGAGTTGCTGATGCAGTGGACCTCGATCCTGGGACGCATCCCAATAGCTGCAACCGATAATGGGGGCCTCGACCCTGGGACGCATCCCGATACCGCTGAAAAAAGGTGGGCCTCGACCCTGGGACGCATCCCGAAACTGATGATGTAGTGGACCTCGATCCTGGGACGCATCCCAATAGCTGCAATCGACAACGGGGGCCTCAACCCTGGGACGCATCCCAATACCACTGACAAAAGGTGGGCATCGACCCTGGGACGCATCCCGAAACTGATGATGCAGTGGACCTCAATCCTGGGATGCATCCCAATAGCTGCAACCGACAATGGGGGCCTCGACCCTGGGACGCATCCCAATACTGCTGACAAAAGGTGGGCCTCGACCCTGGGATGCATCCCGAAACTGATGATGTAGTGGACCTCGATCCTGGGACGCATCCCAATAACTGTAACTGGTATATGTGTTGACGTGGGCCTCAACCTCGGGACGCATCCCCAAGACTGCTGCTAGTATTGATGTGGGCCTCGCCCCCTGGGACGCATCCCAAAACTGTTGTTGGTATGTTGATGCTTCTAATCGGCTTGTCTTTATCGCCTTCTCTTTTCTTCTTCAAAACCTGTGAATACAAAATAAACATAAAAACGAATGCCAAAATGTGTTACGTGTATGCATGCATGCATGAGTTTCCTTATCCCATCGGGTTAGGTCTTCTGCCAAGTTTTCTCTTTCTCAGGCAAAATATTACTTCAATCTATCCACGTTGATCGGCTCATTGAACTCGTTACCTTCCAAGTCTGACAGTCTCACTGCCCCATTTCCATTACTTTCTGCACTATGTAAGGTCCTTCCCAATTAGGTCTAAACTTTCCTCTCGGATCTGTCATCGACAGCCTTGACTGCTTAAGTACCAAATCACCCTTTTTAATCTTAGTAGGGCACACCTTCTTGTTGAATGCCCGAGCCAACCTCTTCTGATATATTTGCATGTGATGCAAGGACTTCATTCTCTTTTCATCCAGCAGTGCTAACTGTTCAAACCTCTGTGCGTCCCATTCTTGCTCAGGTAACTCTGTTTCACCTAATACCCTCATTGACTGTATCTCAACCTCCACTGGCAGTACTGCTTCCATTCCGTAGACCAAAGAGTAAGGTGTGGCTCTCGTCGCTGTTCTTGCTGATGTTTTATACCCCCACAAAGCAAACGGTAATTTGTCGGCCCAATCCCTGCAGTTCTCTGTCATCTTCGCTAAAATTGTCTTTATTTCTTGTTGGCTGCCTCAACTGCCCCATTTGCCTGCGGCCTGTACGGTGATGACTTATGATGGCCTATCATGTATTTCTGTAGCATTGCCTTTGTTTCTCCCTGAAACTGAACTCCGTTATCTGTAACCACATGGTGAGGCATGAGATTCTGAGCTATAAACTTTGCCATTCGTTTCGCTGTAACATTGCAGAATGACTCGACTTCCACCCACTTTGAGAAGTAGTTTACTGCCACTACTATGAAGCGATGTCCATTCGATGCATTTGGTCGAATCTGTCCAATCATATCAATTCCCCATGCTGCGAAAGACCAAGGCTCTGACAACTCGTGTAACTCTGTGTGAGGCAGATGATTCATATTACCATGTGCTTGACAATCGTGACAATGTTTTACCAGCTTCGCACAATCTGTCTCCATGGTCGACCAATAAAAACCTTGTCTCACTATCTTACGGGACATATTCAACCCGTTCATGTGCGGACCACATACCCCGGCGTGTACTTCTTCCATTACCTGCTGAGCCTCTTCTTTTCTCAAATATTTCAACTGAATACCGTTTGCTTGCCTCTTGTACAGTTCCCCTTTCAAAATCATATACTGGGAGGCTAATTTCTGAATGGCTAATCTGTCTTTTCTGCCTGCTCCCTCCGGGAGTTCCCCATGTTCCAGATACATTTGAATGTCGTGATACCAAGGTTTACCATCGTCGATCTCTACTTCCAAGACTATTTCTATCTCATAAACGGGTCTATTTGCTGTTGTCAGTACCAACGGTCTCATTACAAAAGGTCCGGATTTCCCATCTATTATATGCTTGTGTTTGGGAACATTGTCATTTGGATCCATTCAGACCTTTTGTCATGAGGTATGGGCTTGTTGGGCCATTTAAACTGGGACAAGAACATATCTTATGATGATTGGGCCAAAAGCTTCTAAAACGCCAATGGGCCATTATATGTTTGTGTTTAGGAACGTTATCATTTGGATACAGTTGGACTTCTTGCCATGAGATGTGAACTTGTTGGGCCATTTAAACTAGGACGAGTTCACTCCTATGATAGTTAGCCCAAAAGCTTCTAAAATGATGATGGGCCGATTTGTGTGAAAATTTTAATGAGTTGATGTATCTCTTGTATCGCATGCATCTCATGCATCCCATGCACCTCATGCATACATGCATCATGTTAACCCCCTTTTTGTCTTGAAAGCCATCAGAGATACCCGTTGGTTAGGGAAGATGACAGACTTGTCAAATGACCAAACAGCCACCAAGAGTACCGGCAGAAGACCTAACCCAACGGGATAGGAAACTCATTCATGCATGCATGTATACACGTAACGTATCATGCATTCCTTTTCGTGTTTGTTCTGTTTTGTAATAACAGGTTTCAGAGGAAAAAAAGAGAAAGCGTCAAATACAAGCCAACCAGAAGCAGCAACAGTACAATGTCAGCAGTCTTCAGGAATGAATCACAGGGGCGAGGCCCATATCAGTATCAGTCTGGGGGCGAGGCCCATATCAGTATCAGTTGGGGGCAAGGCCCATAACAGTATCAGTTGGGGGCGAGGCCCACATCAGTATCAGTCTGGGGGCGAGGCCCATATTAGTATTTGTCTGGGGGCGAGGCCCATATCAGTACCAGTTGGGGGCAAGGCCCATAACAGTATCAGTTGGGGGCGAGGCCCATATCAGTATCAGTTGGGGGCGGGGCCCACATCAGTATCAGTTTGGGGCGAGGCCCACATCAGTATCAGTTTGGGGCGAGGCCCACATCAGTATCAGTTTGGGGCGAGGCCCATATCAGTATCAATTTGGGGACGAGGCCCATATCAGTATCAGTTGGGGGTGAGGCCCATATCAGTATCAGATGGGGGCGAGGCCCATATAAGTATCAGTCTGGGGGCGAGGCACATATCAGTATTAGTTGGGGTGAGGCCCATATCAGTATCAGCTTGGGGCGAGGCCCATATCAGTATCAGCCTGGGAGCGAGGCTCATATCAGTAGCAGTTAGGGCCGAGGCCCACATCAGCATCAGTCTTAGGGATGAGTCCCATGGTTGAGGCCCGTATCAGTATTAATCTGGGGCGAGGCCCACATCGGTAACAGTGTTGGGGTGAGGCCCACATCAGTACCAATTTGGGGTGAGGCCCACATCAGTAACAGTGTTGGGGCGAGGCTCTCATCAGTTTGAGGGTAATGCCCACATCAGCATCAATCTGGGGGCGAAGCCCATATCAGTATCAGCATGAGGGTGAGGCCCATATCATTAACAGTATCAGTCTGGCCGGGTATGGCACTCTGGGGGCGAGGCCCACATCCTTATCAGCATCAGTCTGGCCGGGTATGGCACTCTGGGGGCGAGGCCCACATCCTTATCAGCATCAGTCTGGCCGGGTATGGCACTCTGGGGGCGAGGCCCACATCCTTATCAGCATCAGTCTAGCCGGATATGGCACTCTAGGGGCGAGGCCCACATTAACATCAGATCAATTTTACCGGGTACGGCACTCCGGGTATGGAGATACATAATCAGTTTTGCCAGGAATGACACTCCAAGAATGGAAACACAGTTCGAGAATGAACAAGCCGGGAATGGCACTCCAAGAATGGAAACACAGTTCGAGAATGAACAAGCCGGGAATGGCAGTCCAAGAATGGAAGCACAGTTCAGGAATGAACAAGCCGGGAATGGCACTCCAAGAATGGAAGCACAGTTCATGAATGAACAAGCCGAGAATGGCACTCCAAGAATGGAAGCACAGTTCGAGAATGAACAAGCCGGGAATGACACTCCGAGAATGGAGCAAAGTTCAGGAATGAACAAGTCGGGAATGGCACTCCAAGAATGGAAACACATTTCAAGAATGAACAAATCGGGAATGACACTCCAAGAATGGAAATAGAGTTCGAGAATGAACAAGCCAAGAATGGCAATCCAAGAATGGAGCAGAGTTCGAGAATGAACAAGCCGAGAATGGCAATCCAAGAATTGAGCAGAGTTTGAGAATGAACAAGCCAAGAATGGAGATCCAAGAATGGAGTAGAGTTCAAGAATGAACAAGCCGAGAATGGCAATCAAAGAATGGAACAAGTCGAGAATGGCAATCCAAGAATGAAGCAGAGTTCGAGAATGAACAAGCCAAGAATGGCACTCCAGGAACGGAAACAGGTTCGGGAATGGACCGCATCACAGTAATGTTTCGAGAATGGACCATCTCTCATCGAAACGGTCCGAGAATGGACCACATCTCCTCAACTTGGTTCGAGAATGGACCACCTCACAACAAAATCGACTTAACACAACAGTAAGTTAAGCAACAGCTGGCGAGCCAGGTAAGTGAAAATGCATTGCATAACTTTGATAGGATTGTCACTGTTACACATTACACAAGTCCCATCAAAGTGGGGGCGACTGTAGGCACTGAATTTTTGCACATAAGTCCCTATGATGAGTCTCATTTGGAGACATTACCTTTTAAGTCACGGAGGTCACGGAAAACGGACATCGGAAGGGGAAATTCAGAATAAACAAGGTTCACTGTTTTCATTCGTGCTGCGTTCGTGTATACGTTCGAACGCCAAACAGATTGCGGGCGTTCGTGCCGCGTTCGAAGAGGTGTTCGAACGGTGTCGGTAATTCTGGTTTTGATGCTAGCCTCACATCAAGCCCAATTCGCCCAAGCCCACTTAAAACACACATTTAACACATGGTGAAATCAAAACAAATCTAAAAATCACATACCAAATTAAAATAAAATTAAAATCAATCAAATATTTTAATTCCTTAATTAAGATATTCACCCACCAATTGCACAAGATCCCTTCCTTTCATAAACCAATCAAAATATCTCCATTATTTACTTGATTCCCTTCCTTACCTAGAAACCCTAGCCTTTGCCTATAAAAAGAACCATTCACCACCCTCCTCTAGGCTAGCTCATTCACACATATTCACATAAAGAAAAAAAACCTCTCCATTCACACCTAATATACTCACGAAACAACCTAGAATTTTCCTCTCCTCCTCCTCCCTTTCCACCGAAAACAACACTCCCCCTAAACAATCTCCATAACTGAAAATCACAGCCCCCATACAGCCCCCATAACCTCCAAAAGTCGCAACCCTTTAGCCCTTAAGGACACCCAAGACCAGTAGCCTAAATTCAGCAAACATAGTGACCAGAAAACGTCACCGGAAGAGCAGCGAAATACAGTAAAAACAGCAGCAAAAGATGGAGAACGACGACTCAAAACAGTAAGACAATGAACGAGAGCAGTGAACCAGTGAACCGGAAGAGTTGCGGAGCATCCACCCTTCCGACGATTGTGTACCGTACATCCGAGAGGTGATTTAAAAGGTTAGACCTGAGGGCACTTTTCTCATTGGTTTATATTCGTCTTTTGATTGTTTATTGAATTCTATTCGCATGAGAGTCATTTGTGGATGCATGTTGTGGCTTGAATGAAATGGAAAATGTGTCGCCTCTTGTGGTATATAGGATGGAAACCCGGACATAAATTTCATAGCCGATTCCGAATGGACGGTAGTATGATCTGTACTCGGGATACAACTCCACGTACCACTTGAGTAAACGGCACATTCTTTTGTTTTATGTTGCTTTGATTTATTTATTACTCGTCATTTAAATTCCGCATGTTATTTGTTTATGCATGATGTGATCGAGCGCATGGGCTTAGTAAGTGCGATGAAAGGTCCTCTAATTGAAGAGGTTAAAATCCTTTACCATGATGCTTTGCCGCGCCGATTAATGTATATTGGTTGAATGTAAGATGTGTTCAATCGGGTATACGAAGTCTAAGGTTATTGTCTTTTTTTTATATGCATCGAGATGAGCGCATGGGCTTAGTAAGTGCGATGAAAGGTCCTCTAATTGAAGAGGTTAAAATCCTTTACCACGATGCTTCGCCGCGCCGGATGATGTATATTCGATTGGATGTAAGATATGTTCAATCGCGTATACGAAATCTGATATCTTTGTATTTACTTTTGTTTCATGTTTATGCAATGAGATAAGCGCATGGACTTAGTAAGTGCAATGAAAGGTCCTCTAATTGAAGAGGTTAAAATCCTTTGCCATGATGCTTCGCCGCGCCTCGTATTTCGCTATTTGCCTTTTATGTATGTATTGTGTCACATTTTGTGCATTAGGTATGTTCCCATTTGAACGTGTTAACGAACGCTATACGAACGCGAACCTTCTGTTTCCCGTTCGAACGCGTTTTACAAACGCTACTCGAATGCGCATGCATTTTGTTTCATCAGGTCTGGATCCGTTCGAACGCGTTCTCGAAAGCTATACGAACGCGAACCTTCTGTTTCCCGTTCGAACGTATTTTACAAACGCTACTCGAACGCGTATGCATTTTGTATCATCAGGTCTGGTACCGTTCAAACGCGTTATCAAACACTACACGAACACGAACCTTCTGTTTACCGTTCGAACACGTTTACGAACGCTACACGAACGCGCACACACTGAACTAAGTCTGTCTCATCATATTTCATGCATAATTGCCTTTTGGGTGATCTATCTTGTATTATGTAGCCAATCATATTATTTGTATTCCTGCATTTATCCATTCGATGTGTTCTTGGGATGATATTCAAGCATGATTATGCTGTTAGCATGTTATTTGGTTAATATGTCCATGAGATAGTACTCAAGCATGATGAGGTTGTTCTTAGTTTTCCCTATCATATGATTGAGAAATGTTCATGAGATTGCCATTTGATGTTGTATGTTGTGATGATTAATTTCATGCATGTGGATTTAGAAGCATGATACTCTTGGAAATAAGTGTTACTTAGGCCTGATTAAATTATTACACAAATCCTTTCATTACAAGTGACATAAGTAAGGGACCATTCTGAACCCAACGGTTTGAGGTCTTCCCTTACGAGGGGTGAGTGCGGCCTTAAATCTCATTTTCCCGGTTCACACCGGGTGGCGACTCCATTATTCTCCGGTTTAGTCCCTCGTGGCTACTCCGTACTCCCAATCGGGCCGCGAGCCCGGGACAGCATGCATCGTCCAGTTCCTGTGTCCCACACTTGGATAAGAGGTGTTATTCCGTTTTGTCATTCAGAAGCATGTGGAGGTCACTTCTAATCTAAGAAAACTTCTGTAAAAATCTTAAAGTGTGGATTTTATTGGCCCACTATTTTTAAAGATACTCATCCTTTTTGCAAAACTTATGAAAATTGTCAAAAGTTAGGATCCATTTCAAAAAGAAAAATGATGCCTTTAAATCACATCATTGTCATCGAAATCTTTGATTGTTGGGGAATAGATTTCACAGGTCCATTTCCACCATCATTTGGATTTTTATATATTTTAGTTGCAGTCGATTATGTCTCAAAATGGGTTGAGGCGATTCCTTGTCGAAATAATGATCATAAATTTGTCATTAAATTTTTTAAAGAAAATATTTTAAGTCGATTTGGAATCCCTTGGTCCATTATAAGTGATGTAGGTAAACACTTTTGTAACAGGCCTTTTGAGTCCTTAATGAGATAGTATGGAGTTACACATAAAGTTTCCACCTCCTATCACCCTCAGACAAATGGTCAAGTTGAACTAGCAAATAGGGAAATCAAATAAATTTTGGGAAAAAATGTCAACCCAAATCTCAAAGATTGGTCTCTTCGACTGATTGATGCACTTTGGGTATACCGAATAGCTTTCAAAATATCTTTGGGAATGTCTCTCTATCGTCTAGTTTATGGAAAACCTTATCATTTACCTGTAGAACTTGAGCATAAGGTATATTGGGCTATTAAAGTTTTCAATTCAAACCTTGAAAATGTCAGTCAAGAACGTAAACTGCAATTAAATGAACTTGAAGAATTAATGAATGATTCATATGAGAATGCGAAAATTCTTAAAGCTAAAACTAAGGTCTTTCATGACAGTCGAATTTCACGAAAAATATTTGAAATTGGTCAAAAAAATTTACTTTATAATTCTCGTCTTCATTTATCTCCTGGAAAATTGAAATCCAAATGGAGTGGCCTGTTTATTATGAAGCACGTTTACCCATATGGAGCCATTGACATTGAGAATCCTCGGAACGGTGATGTATTTAAAGTGAATGGACAACGTCTGAAACTATTTTTGGAGTGTTCAAATTTTCAAAATTTTCTTTTCATTTCAAACCCAGTGTACTGTGATTGATGTATTTTCTTTTCTTTTCTTTTATATTTGTCTAATTTCCATTTTTTCTGAGTTTTGTAGCATTTTTTTCTCTCTATTTTTGTTAGAATCTTGCACCCCGGTTAAACAGTGGATAACGGTACTTCGTGAATCTAAGTCGGTTCTTTCAATTTCCTAAAATTACTGGTACCTTATAATCAAGGCATGGAAGAAACTCTCGCAAAACTTCACAAACATTTTCCTTCTCTCCCTCAAAATGATCTGATGAAAATTTACAAAGTACACACCAAAAGAATGAGGCTTCTTATGATCCATAGTATTCTTAATGATATTCATTGGGTAATTGAAGCAAGAGTTCGCTTGGCAGGTGAGTCATATGAATTCTTCATTTCTTACATGTCTGGTTTAGGGAAAAGCACTTATGCTAAGAAACGAAGAGCTAAACAGTTAGGTGTTTGTTATAAATATGCATGTTGGACGTGCAACACTCACTATCGTTATTTAGGAATGGTGTCTGACAATCGCGAAGACAAAATTCAATTCAATAGATATGACTTGAGTAATGACTCTTTAGATAATATATCACTGACTCTTGAGACGCACCAGAGTGGATATGTTAATCGAGTAATTCACAATTTGCATACAAAAATTCAAAAAGAAAGACAACAATACAGTCTCGTGAATTTGACTTTAAAAGACCATGTTTGTCGATTTATAAGAAAATTGGATGGGAAGCATATCCTCGACCCATAGAGGGCGTTCAAGCCATTAGTGGACATAAAACCAGAGGAAGATGTGAGCCACAATCATAACTATCAGTACATATCATTTACTGTCTTGATTTCCTTTTATTGTTTTAATATGTAACCTTTCTTTCTAGTAGCAGAGTCGTAGATTCAATTGTCAATTCCATACTAACCGGGTGATGTATTCTAAACTATATTTCTTCTTATTCAGACATTGAGGATAATAACTCAAATTGGTTGGGGGAGGGGATAGCTGACTAGATAGTTTTCGTTTTTATATTTCGTTGCTGTGTTTTTCGTTCAAATTAAAAAAAAATCATTTTTGTGTTGATATTTTATGTAAAAAAATGGTTTTTTTTATGTTGTTTTTGCTTTGTTGTTGTGTGTAAAAAAATGTTTTGTATTGATTTTCTTTTGTGTTTTTCAAAAAAATAAAAAACTACACACAAACTAACAATAAATTTTTGACTAACAAGTGGAATTATTGTTCAGAGGTGGCTGTGTAAGGAATTTTCGCTCCTAAGACGCATCTCAAAATAATTCGTAACAAGTTATTTTTGTTCCTTTCTTTTTGAATAATTTAAATTTGTGAATTCTCCATAATATTGATTAAATTTGATCTCAACATGCTCATTTGACAGGTATTATCAACATACACGGTAACATATGATCATGGGTTGTAATTGAAAATTTTGTAATATTCAGTTCTCTAGTTTGTTGGAGGTAGCACCTAAAGACAGTGGAATTTGTGTTTTTATTCAAAAAAACTAATCATGCTTTTACTTAGTAAACGGACATCTTGCCTCGGTAAGCAGTGATTGTTCGCGTAAAATGGTAGAGCTTGAGTTTGTAAAAAAAAAATTTGATAATATTCAAGCTTTTACTTAGTAACCGGACATCTTGCCTCAGTAAGCAGTGATTTTTCATGTAAAACGGTAGAGCTTGAGTTTGTAAAAAAATGTGTGAATAAGTTCTATTTCGTAGCCTCTCTAACTCGAATAATTAAGTTCGTAGAGGTGTTTTAACACTTAGTGCCATAAGGCCAACTGGTCTGGGAGTCACTAGCCCAAAACTCTTAACATTGGTTAAATAGAAAGTTTAAGGAAATCAGACACTTCTTTTTAATATCTGATATCCGAGCAATTAAGTCCGTAGGGGTGTCTTAACACTTAGTGCCTTAAAGCCAACTAGTTTGGGAGTTACTGGCCCAAAGCTTGTTACAAGGATTGAAGATGTGTTTTTTTTTTATAAATTTTTTTTTGTATATAAATAAATTACCATTGCCGAAAGGTGTAAATTCTGATATAACTTTAGGAAAAAAAATATTACTCTCTTTTTAACTAGACCTGTGAATATTGTGGGCACAATGAATTGATTGATACTTTATTTTATGTTTGTATGGAAGAATGATAAAAAATACAGGAGAATTTACTCAATTGCTCATTTAGAAATAAATAAAACAATTATTAATTTGGATACGAAATTGTTTTTTTAAAGTTTTTCGCTTAAATTACTAGGGACTAGTAATAAGCTAGTGGGGGTGATGAACACTAAAAATTGCATATTTATTAAAAGAAAAATTAATCATTTTACATTTATAGTTTCATTAATCCCCTTAATTTAGCATATTTTGTAAAATAATAATTAAATTTATGTTTTATATATTTTTATTGTGATTTTTATTTATTATGTAGAAAAAAAGACATGACACTTGGATTTTGGAGGCCAAAAACTTGAAATGGCATTCTGACAGTAAAAATTCAGAAATTCCAACCCTGCGTAATTTTCGTATTTGGGCCATAAAGTTTTACTTCGATATCAGATTGAGGTGAGTTCAGTTTCATATGAAAGAAGATTCACAAATCTACAACTTTAATGTTGACAAGACTTTCTAATTTGGAGGTTTTCAAGGCCGAAATTCATAAAATTCCAAAGTGTATTATATATCATTATTAAAGCAAAAAAAAAAACAATAAGAAAAAAAGAAAAAAAAAATATATATAAAAATGGGTGGATTGGCCCATTGTTGACTAATTTGCATTGCAATTATGAAATATAAATTATTGGAGGGTGCTGATCCCTCTATAAATAGAGGTGCTCATCACCTTATTTAGTTAGTCTAGATTCCATAGTTTTCTCTGAAAATTTATGAATTTCCAGCTCTTGTGTATTTTATTTTTCTAAAGCTTTCTTGTTTTTTTTTTTTTTTAGTAATAAAATTATGAGTGTTTTTATTCAAATTATGCGTAGCTAATTTTGCCTTGTTATGGTAATAGGAGAAGCTTTTAATATGAAAATTTAGATTAATCTTATTTATATTATAATATATAAATTATAATCTAATGATTAATATTTAATTTAAATCTGGATTAATTATTGACATATTTTGCTACCGCCTATATCGTTGGTTTTATTTATTTGGCATAATGAGTACCTGACTGGACTTGCTATAGACAAAAGTTATCACCGCCTTTATGACTGGTTTTATATGTTTTGACATAATTAATTACTGAAATAAATTACTTGGGTAATAAATTACCATTGCCGGAAGGTGTAATTCTGATATAACTTTAGGACAAAAATATTATTCTCTTTTTAACTAGACCTGTGAATATTGTGAGCACAATCAATTGATTGATACTTTGTTTTATGTGTGTATGGAAGAATGGTAAAAAAATACATGAGAATTTACTTAATTGCTCATTTAGAAAGAAATAAAATAATTATTAATTTGGATAAGAATTTGTCTTTTAAAAGTTTTTCGCTTAAATTACTAGGGACTAGTAATAAGCTAGTTGGGGGGTGTGATGAACACTAAAAAATACACATTTATTAAAAGAAAAATTAATCATTTTACACTTATAGTTTCATTAATCCCCTTAATTTAGCATATTTGTAAAATAATAATTAAATTTATGTTTCATATATTTTTATTGTGATTTTTATTTCTTACGTAGAAAAATAAATATGACACTTGGATTTTGGAGGCCAAAAACTTGAAATGGCGTTCTGACAGTAAAAATTCAGAAATTCCAACCTTGCGTAATTTTCGTATGTGGGCCATAAAGTTTTACTTCGATATCAGATTGAGGTGAGTTCAGTTTCATATGAAAGAAGATTCACAAATCTACAACTTTAATGTTGACAAGACTTTCTAATTTGGAGGTTTTCAAGGCCGAAATTCATAAAATTCCAAAGTGTATTATATATAATTATTAAAGCAAAAAAAAAAACAATAAGAAAAAAAGAAAAAAAATATATATAAAAATGGGTGGATTGGCCCATTGTTGACTAATTTGCATTGCAATTATGAAATATAAATTCTTGGAGGGTGCTGATCCCTCTATAATTAGAAGTGCTCATCACCTTATTTAGTTAGTCTGGATTCCATAGTTTTCTCTGAAAATTTATGAATTTCCAGCTCTTGTGTGTTTTATTTTTCTAAAGCTTTCTTGTTAATTTTTTTTTAGTAATAAAATTATGAGTGTTTTTATTCAAATTATGCGTTGCTAATTTTGCCTTGTTAGGGTAATAGGAGAAGCTTTTAATATGAAAATTTAGATTAATCTTATTTATATTATAATATATAAATTATAATCTAATGATTAATATTTAATTTAAATCTGGATTAATTATTGACATATTTTGCTACCGCCTATATCGTTGGTTTTATTTATTTGGCATAATGAGTACCTGACTGGACTTGCTATAGACAAAAGTTATCACCGCCTTTATGACTGGTTTTATATGTTTTGACATAATTAATTACTGAAATAAATTACTTGGGTAATAAATTACCATTGCCGAAAGGTGTAAATTCTGATATAACTTAAGGACAAAAATATTACTCTCTTTTTAACTAGACCTGTGAATATTATGAGCACAATCAATTGATTGATACTTTGTTTTATGTGTGTATGGAAGAATGGTAAAAAAATACAGGAGAATTTACTTAATTGCTCATTTAGAAAGAAATAAAATAATTATTAATTTGGATAAGAAATTGTCTTTTTAAAAATTTTCGCTTAAATTACTAGGGACTAGTAATAAGCTAGTTGGGGGGTGTGATGAACACTAAAAAATGCACATTTATTAAAAGAAAAATTAATCATTTTACACTTATAGTTTCATTAATCCCCTTAATTTAGCATATTTGTAAAATAATAATTAAATTTATGTTTTATATATTTTTATTGTGATTTTTATTTCTTACGTAGAAAAATAAACATGACACTTGGATTTTGGAGGCCAAAAACTTGAAATGGCGTTCTGACAGTAAAAATTCAGAAATTCAAACCCTGCGTAATTTTTGTATTTGGGCCATAACGTTTTACTCCGAAATCGGATTGAGGTGAGTTCAGTTCTAGATGAAAGAAGATTCACAAATCTACAACTTTACTGTTGACAAGACTTTCTAATTTGGAGGTTTTCAAGACCGAAATTGATAAAACCCCAAAGTGTATTATATATAATTATTAAAGCAAAAAAAAAACAATATGAAAAAAAGAAAAAAAATATAAATGGGTGGATTGGCCCATTGTTGACTAATTTGCATTGTAATTATGAAAGAATAAATTGTTGGAGGGTTCTGAGCCCTCTATAAATAGAGGTGCTCATCACCTTATTTAGTTAGTCTGGATTCCATAGTTTTCTCTGAAAATTTGTGAATTTCCAGATCTTGTGTGTTTTATTTTTCTAAAGCTTTCTTATTATTTGTTTTTTTAGTAATAAAATTATGAGTATTTTTATCCAAACTATGAGTAGCTAATTTCGCCTTGCTAGGGTAATGGGTGAAGCTTTTAATATGAAAATTTAGATTAATCTTATTTATATTATAATATATAAATTATAATCTAATGATTAATATTTAATTTAAATCTAGATTAATTATTGACATATTTTGCTACTGCTTATATGACTGGTTTTATTTATTTGGCATAATGAGTACCTGACTGGACTTGCTATAGACAAAAGTTATCACCGCCTTTATGACTGGTTTTATATGTTTTGACATAATTAATTACTGAAATAAATTACTTGGGTAATAATGATAATTTATATATTATAAAAAGTAAGATTTCTAAATTGTAATTTATATATATATATATATATATTGAATGTTTTTTGATATGATCAATGTTTTCATAAATTATGGGATGTCGCGCAATGCTGCTTGACTATCATGATTTTGATAAATACATTTCCTTTCTTTGTAAATAACTGCATGGTAAAATAAAGTGATTATTCAATTAGATTGGTAAATAAAAATTAAATTAGATATATGTGTTGTATGATTATGATTCATAGCCCCATATAGGGTGTCTGGTTCACACTCTCAATCTTGGGTGTTTAGTTATGCAGCCTCGTACGACGTATTCACAGCGCCTTTGTGATGTCTGGTTCACAACTCTCGTATTATGTGTCTATTTCCCGACATCGTTTTGATAGCCAGTTATGTGGCTCCAGCCATCACATTGATTATTCAAAACCTCTTTATGGTGTCTGGTTCACGGCCCTGTTTGGGTGACCAGTTACGTGGCCTCGTGTGGCATTACTCAGATTTACCATTGATGTGTGATCACATGACGATTTTTCATAAAATGATTAAATTATATTGATGATGCATATATATATATATATATATATATATTGTTAAATTTTCGAAAATCGCATCATCGATGTTTTGTTTATAAACAAGACATACATATATCTATGTACTTTATTAACCATGCATGGCATTTGTAAAACTAATTACATACATATATCTATGTAATATATTAACCATGCAGGGCATTTGTAAGACTAATTAATGTGAGTTATTTAATCCTTACTGAACGTGTGGTTTACTCACCCCTAAATAACAACCATCCATGTAGATTCGTCTGTGTCTTGGGAAAGTAAGGAGTGAGGTTGATTTTCCTCGAAACATTTGATCACGATGAGTGGATTCTCTTCATAAATCCTTCATAGTACGCTTTTGAGGTTTCTTGACTTTATTAAAAATTATCATATTATGAACTTATTCGAAGATACATTACATAATCGGACCATTGTTTTGAATTTTGATTATTTATATATGCACATTAAAATGTTGGATTGTTTTTAACATTGTATACACGATCTTATTTTTATTTATATTTTAAAAGTCCCATGGGATAGGGGTGTTCGTGATGCGATTCGGATCGATTTTTTTCGTTTTACACTTCAAACCACGCAGGTTGGCGGGTTGGGAAATTAGAAACCGAAATCGTAAATTTTATAAGGAAAACTTCGGCGGTTCTGGTCGGCAGTTTAGTGGTTTGGGAGGTTAGGATCGGCGGTTTGGATTAGAAATTTTTTAAAGAAAATTTTGTGTGTTTTTACATAATAATTGAATAGAAAAAATACCTAATTTTCATTTATACATTGCATATTGTCATATGATCATTAAATATTTTAAATTTCATGGTTAAAGAAGAAGAAAAAATATAAAATAATGTCTAATTTAAACGCGGATCGGCGGTTTAGGCGGTTTAGATCGCGGTTCGGGTCACAATTTGTGGTTTGTGCGATTCGGGTCAAAACCGCGTATTGACCCAAAATTTACAGTTCGGTTCAGGCTGACCCGAAATCAGAACATTTTTTTTCAAACCGCGTGGTTCGGTTCTGATCGGGTTGAGGTTTGAACCGGACCCGTGCACACCCCTACCATGGGATATGTTTTGACTTTTTAACTAATTTCCTCTAATTTTTTGACCATTTGATTAGTTTTTGAATCCGTTTTATTTTGTATTATTTACCTAAAAGTCACTGATCCCGATTTTGGATGGTGATATCTGGATCCAAATTCGTACGAATCTTCAAAATCTAAATTTAAATTCGGATTTATATTAATATGGTTATGGATCTTTCCGAATCCAAATATTATTGATATCCTAATCTTTATTGGGCAAAGTGCAAACATCAGATACGACCCGATCCGATATAACCCGGATAGTCAGTCACTCCTGTGGAAAAAAAGCAAGTAAAAAATACAGGTACGCAAAAGCACTTTGCCAAGCCGAAGTAACAGAGAGTATAAAAAGATGCCGGTGATGGAGAAGCTGAGGATGTTCGTTGCACAAGAGCCAGTGGTCGCAGCTTCTTGCCTTATGGCTGGTTTTGGTACCACTCCATTTCCCTAAATGGACATCTCAATTGTTTTATTATTATTAATATGTGTTAATTGATTGATACTTTGGGCGAATGTAACCTAAATTGATGCGAATACAAGCATTGTTATCATTTGTACGAAATCGCATGGCATTAGTCGAGATAATTTCATAGATTTGAGGTTTTCAAGTCTAATTAAGAGGTGTTTTTAGTTTTTGATTCCTCGGGTTTCTTCAATTTTGTAGAGGGTATTTTTAGGTTTTACTCAAATTTACTGATTATGCACTTCAATCAATAGATTTGAATGAAGAGTTCTTGATACTTTTTTCTTGTACCGGAAATGTTCTTAACTTTTGATGTATTCTTATTCTGGTTCAGTGCTTTTGTAGCCAGAAATGCTATCTTTAAGTAGTACGCAAGAGCCGACAGTGTGCTGAAGAGGAATTATGTAGAAATGTCTTACAAAGCTGTATTGTTCTGGTTGAGCAGTATGCAAAAGTTTAGATGGTGGTGGAGAGAAGGAGAGGTTACATTATTGCATCTTTCTCGGAACTATATGTTGATAATTAATACGTTTACTTTATTTCCCTTAAAATTTTGTGGCCGCCTAGAACCGCCTAATCGCCTGACACCGCCTAGCAATCGTTTTGATGCATAATCGGAACGGCCAGGCATCGCCTAGCACCTAGGGACCGCCTAGGCCGTTTTTTAGAATACTGGGCAGAAGAAATTTTAAGTGGTAAATGCGTTGTTCTTTGTCTTACAGAAAATTTCTCAAATAAAACTACAAGTGCTTTCAGTAGTGCTTGAAATTATAGTTTACAAGGGTTCTCTACTTATTGCAGTGAATCAGTTTAATTTTTTTTTGAGGAAATAATTATTTATCTTCCTGGTGAGTGACTTAACTTTTGTGAAAATCTCAGGCCTCTTCCTTCCAGCTTTCGTGAGGCCCATGCTTGACTCCTTTGAATCATCAAAACAAGTTCCTCAACCCGCATTAAGTGATGTGAGTATTGAAATTGGTTTATGATATTTATGTTTCCGGGTTCACTGAGAAATTTATGGACGTATCAGTAGTTTGCAGTATAAATTTAAGCAGGTGCCTTTACTGGCTTCAGTGATTTCTTTTCAAGTTTATTGCCATTCACTATAAGTCTGGAATGTAACACCCATATCATGTATTTCTGAACTTGTTTCTCTCTGTAAAAATAGGTCTTTTTAATTCAGGTTATTTTTCCCTTTTGGCCGTAAGTATGTGGAAACCAATATGAATTTTATATCTCATTTTTGGAAGGAATAGAAATCCGTCTGAAATGTAATGGCTAAATTTGTCATGTTAAATGGCTGCCTACCCGTTTCCTTTGATGGATCTGATGCAACAAGGTTAGGAAGTAACGATAGTACTAAATATGGTCTATAAAACTGGAGATGTGGAAGTCTGTTACCAGAAATGTGTTTCACTCCCTTGCAGTATGTTTTACTAATTCTAATACTTTGTCTTTCATCATTGCAGGTGGTTGCAGGTGTGACTGGGAAAAAACAGGGTTGATGCAAGTTATAGATGAACTTGAAGATCTTAGCATACCGTTCGCAGCATCCTGTTTGCTTGTGTTTTTTATTTTTGTTCATATCACAAATGAAATAAGCCACAGTTTTATTGCGGAAAATGGAAAATTGTTGCATATTGAACAGGTTTATTGAGACAGGTTCCTTTTAATTTACGTTCCCCCTTGGCTGATCTTGCCATTTTAGCTTGTGTCACTGCTGTCATTGAAGCAAACCGGTGTAGATAATGTTTTAAAAACACCAGGTAATAACAAATTGTTCCTCACAGAGACATCCACAGGAAGTTATAACAGGTGGGACATTGATTTTCCATGAAAGAGTTAAGCCGTTCTGCAAAAATTGACTTTGTTGATTGCTGTAACAAGCAAGTAATTTGTTTGGTCATTGTTCTTGTTCCACTTTGATTCAGATCCCCCTCAATTGAGTTTTGTCCATTTTCTTAGAGGTTCATTTTCAGTTCTAATTTCCTTGCGTTGTGCTGATAAATTGTTGATGATTTTGCAACAGCTGAAAATACTCAATTTTAGGCTTGTCTTGGCCAGATTCTGATTTAGATTCAGGAATTGAATTTAATTTCAACTCCAATTTTTCAATTTTCAGCGTTTCCTTTTTTTTTTTTTTAAAAAATTTTCAATTTAAATATCAAATTTTAATTAATTTTAATTTTTCATTATCAATTCACGTCTCAATATCAATATCAATTTCCATTTCCATGAATACTAAATTTTCTTTTTAAAATTTTCAGTTTTTTTCCTTTTTCAATTTCCATATTTCAATATGAATATGAATATTTCTAGTCTGTCACCACCAACCAGAAAGACCGCCCTTGCAAATAATGCTACCAAGAAAGACATTATATATTATTATTACATTTGATACGTCATTTCATCATCACTACTACTAGAGCTAATTATTCAACGACAAATGTAAACTGTGCCCGGTGACTGCCCTAAGAAAAGTCATCCTCCATGGCTTCTCTGCTTCTCCATGGAACCACTTGCTTCAATCCCCTGTATATATAGTCCCCTGTATTCTCAAAAGTCAAAAATAACACTCTTTACTTCTACTCTTAACTTTCTTTAACATTAACAAGTTCATTGTAAATTTTGCTAGTGACTAGTAGTCCTTTAAGCTAGGGGTGGTAGAAAAGCCCGAAGCTCGGCCCGGCCTGGGGTGGGGTGGAAAAAGCCCGGGCCGGGCCTTAAAATGAAAGCCCGGCTCGGGCTCGGGCCAAAATAAATAAAAATAAAAAATAGAAAAAAATATATATATATATTTTTTAATTATTTTTAGCATTTAAATTGTTAATTTATCAATAAAACTTGTGATTTATTTATAAATTGTCTTTGTATATAGTGTAAATGTATTTTATATTTATATATTTTTATTTTTTTTTAAAATTCGGGCAAAAAAAAAGCCAGGGCCGGGCTTTTCCTGGGCCCGAGCTTTTTTTTTTGTTGGCCGGGCAAGCCCGGGCCCGGCCCCGCCCGTTGCCACCCTTGGTTTAAGCTAGCAACTGTGCCACCTAATCTGTAGTTGCTGCTCATGAATTTGTTTGGGTCATATGCTGCGGAAGTGCGGTTCGGGAGAAATCATATATTTATAATTTATTCATATTTCACATAAACATATTATTCGATATCATATAACAACATAACTAATAATGAAAACATTAGGAAATTTTTACGGAAACAATTTTCCGCAAAATAACATAAAATGCGTTTTAATCGAATCGACCAACCGTGACCATACGGGGGCTGTCCAGGTCAGCCCCAGTGGTATTTGGGCAGTTCATGTGCTGCCTAAACAATGACCAATTCCATGTTTCGACAGGCGTTACCCGATAAACTCAAAACTCACCCGGTAACGCCGTTTTTCAAAGTTTTCATTTATTTTCACTTCGAAACAATTTCCGGAAATTATCCTAACTCTTAATACACATCCAACACATCCAAATGAGATATTTGTCATAATTAAATTTTCATAATTTTCAGGTCTAAAACATTGAGCAAAAATTATAAATTTTCATGCTTTAAATCTAATTTTCTCAACACTAATCAAATTAATCTTACACGAAATCAAAGTCCTTACTTATGAAGAACTCTAGAACAATTCTAGGCATAACAAGAGTGGTCATTACACTCTAGAATGACAACTAAGTTGTCCAACAATAAATTGAACACAAATTACACTAATTTAGTTCAAAGTATATCTACACATGCTCAAAGCCACTCAATCAATCATCCAAATTAGAAAGCCCCAAATCTAAGAAACCAAAAAAAACCCTAGAATATTTCTAGTAGCTCAAGAATAAGAAACAAACTTTCAAAGCTTAAAGATATTAAAGATTACCTCATAAATCTTCAAATTTTTTTTAGCTTTGTTCTTGATTCATGCATTTCATTTTGTCTCTCAAAACATAATTTTTGAAGCCCTCTCTAATGGAAAAATTCATGCATCATCAACCCATAGAGAAAAAGAAATTTTTTCTTTTTATTCATGGAAGTGATGTTATTTAGGGGTAAAAAGATCAAATACAAATCAATTTTAAATCAATTAAAAAGGCTTGATAAAAAGTGTGACACATGACATTTTATTTAACCATATATTACCTCAATATTTATTAAATAAAAAAGACAACTCTTTACATATGTAAACTAAATAATAAAAGTCAAAACAAGACAATAATTATTACTTACATGTGTCATCAAATTATTTGTCAATTAATGTGTATCTAATCTAGTCATTAATCAAATACAAATACACATTAGAACGATCAAAATTACCCCGACATGTGAATTTTCATTTACCAATTAAACAATTCGAATTAACTAATTTAATCCGATAAAATATTATGAATAATCAGTATTATTCATAACTCGATGTCCAAGTACTCAACGAGTACACTTCATATTGTGGGACTCTCTAAGTTCGGGTACATCCGTCATGAAATCTAATTTCATGTCCATAATTCACCCACTCGTAAATTTTGACGACTACAGATTATCTCGTTGAACAATGCAAGTCGAGATCATCACATACGTATAATCCTTCTATCACAGGCTATCCATATTATACGAGGGATATAGATGAGAAGTCAAATCCTTAAGGTATAATATAGTCGACTTATAAATTTACAATCAATGAATAACACTCGAAACTCGTATCCACAGTGTACCACGACCATGGATTTAACATATCGTAAACATGTGTAGGATACATATGCCTTGTACACAGGACTAGCAGATTCTATCTTGATACATACCGGATATCATGAGCATCAGTCCATACCCAACGAATAGGCGGAAGTCTGACCTAAATAGGTCGTTGATGTGACTATCATCAAAGCGTGGAGGATAACTCATATATCCACTGTGGTATTTCAAGTCTAAGGACCACTATGCTATTAGACTCGAGAAGATTCCTATTGACGTTGGTGTACCATCTATTAGGAAATCTTCGGTGAGTTGTTCAGTGTTTATCGAATAAAAACCTACATGTCTATATGAGTCTCCGAAGACTCATGGCTCATTGCGATAAACCATCGGACTAATCAAAAAGATGATTTAGTGCTTCTGAAGCATATCCCCCAAGAGTATTGAAACTAATTCGGTAATTCTCAATATAAAACGAATCAAATCATATAAGATTCGATTTCTCCCACAGACAAATTCCATCACAATGGAATCGTAGGAGGATAATATTGAGTAAGAATCATATTCATAAAATAATCTTAGAACTAGTTGCCTTAAATTCATCTATTTGATCATAATGAACAATTCAAAGACTCTCGATGAATTTTATAGGTATAGTTTTTCAAACTTCAGATCGAAATTCTTTGAGCCAGTCAAAATATTCAATCTACGTTTCATCAGAACAGATTGAAAGTTGTCGAACCTTTCAAGACGTTCAATGTGTTCTTTTAAAAACACGTAACTAAGTCATGAAAACTCATCAACTAAGTTACGAAGTAAAAAAAAAAACTATCCAAGGTTATTTATAATTCATTAAACTACATACATCCAATGTATTAGTTTAATAAATATGTGGTCTAATGACGATCATTGGTTAAATAAGATTTTAATCATATTTCATGAATACAATATTCATTAAATGGATAAGGATGTGGGGTGTGATCTCGTATCAGGCCATCCTTTACCATGCGAGATAAAACATCTAATACTTAAGTGATAAAACCTCATAAACTACTCTTCTAAATTATTTAATTTACCAAAAATATTTTTTAATGTTTATATTTACGTCCATAACACTACTAGTCATATTAAAATATGTAACAACTGTTTATAAAAAACAAGTAACTATCTAATAGTAGCAAGTTCTGATATCAAATATCAAAACAATCATTAAATAATATTTTAATAACTAGACGGGAGATCTGATATCTAATATTTATAATTTTTGTGTTGCGAGAATCGATATTCTCTACACACAAATATACACATCTCTTTTCTTTAACATTTTAATTCACAGTCAACTATTCACAATAATTGCAAACAATTGACTAGCAAACAGTGTCGGACACGTGACCTCTAAAGGTCACTAAAGTCAAGAAACATAATTATTAGATAAACAAATACCTAATGGAGTTTTTCTTAATGCTAGTGAAGAATATCGAGACATGAACCAATTCATGTCAATCCTTACTGCACAAGAAACTATTCTCTCTAAAAATAATATCCTAAACTAGTCTACTCTATAACATATTCTAGAAATCTATAACCATAAATGAAGTCAGAAAACATATATCAAAAATGCATGCAGTGGATTTGAAGATAAAATCTATCTACACGACATAATAAGGAAAACAATAACAGGCAATTTTCATAGCATTACACACTGCCTAAGTTATGGAATTTTAACTCAGTTGTGTCTCCCACTAATTTACATAATATCGTAATCACTAACAGAAAATGTGAATAAAATAATTAAATCGAATTTCATTATGAGAAGTAGATCCCATGAATATATTTCGACTCACAACTTTGGCATGTTCTCACCTACGTATATTTACAGGTAGACAATTCATTCTCAATCACACTGTTGTGACTTCTGATTTTGGTTCTGAGCGTTTCTCGCTGTGACAGCTATGGCAGGTTCACAAGAGGCGTATCAAGGCTATACTTGTCAATGACAAACTCAAGCTACCGATGTAGTCCTGACAGCTTTGGCATGTTCAGGATTTCCACTTTCACTCGAATTTGTCTCTTATCATATAAGTTCTACTAGCGTAAATGAACTACCATCAGCCATAACTGCACAGCTTTGACACGATACAACTATGGCGTCAGGAAATCATTCACATCCGTACTGCAAAGCGAACCAAGAGACAAATATTCCTAATGCTAGTTACTATAAAGCCTTATTAAGCGAGGATATTCCTAAAGTGGGTTTTACTCTACATCAAATGCAGATAGTTAATCTAGATCAATTTCTCAACAATTTAATTCTATCTAAACATAACTTAACTTAACCAACAAACCCAAGCTACCGATGTAGTCCTGACAACTTTAGCTCGTCCAGGATATCCACTTTCACTCGAATTTATCTCTTATCATATAAGTTCTACCGGCGTAAATGAACTACTATAAGCTATAATTGCACATCTTTGGCATGATACAGCTACAACATCAAGAAATCATTCGCATCCGTACTGACAAGGCGGACCAAGAAATAAGTATTCCTAATGCTAGTTACTATAAAGCCTTATTAAGCGAGGATATTCCTAAAGTGGGTTTTACTCTACATCAAATACATATATTTAATCTAGATCAATTTCTAACTAGTTTAATTCTACCCGGGAAAACATAACTTAACGTAACCATTAAATCTCAGTTACGTTTATTGTTAGCATAGAACCAAAAAATCAAGAAACATCTGGATTACAATCATGTGCATATATCAAAATTTGATTATATATCATATATTAAGCATGAAATATG
Source organism: Zanthoxylum bungeanum (assembly GCA_019454045.1). NCBI lineage: Eukaryota > Viridiplantae > Streptophyta > Magnoliopsida > Sapindales > Rutaceae > Zanthoxylum > Zanthoxylum bungeanum. The sequence goes on along the minus strand of SKCR01021679.1, from coordinate 174,666 downwards.
TGATGGATGTAGGATCAGACCCACTCTGATATCATTTTGTTCGGAAACGTGATTCAGGCAAAATCATAATTTTAAAACTTTTAAAGTTACCGAATAAATTATTTGATATCATATATCTATAATTTATTCATATTTCACCTAAACATATTATTCGATATCATATAATGACATAATTAATCATGAAAACATCGGGAAATTCTTACGGAAATGATTTTTCGCAAAATAGCATAAAACGCTTTTTAGTCGAACCGACCGACCGAGACCATACAGAGGCTGTCCAGGTCAGCCCCAAGGGTATTTGGGCAGTTCATGGTCAGCCAAAACAGTGACCAATTCCATGTTTCGACAGGCGTTACCCGATAAACTCAAAACTCACCCGGTAACGCCGTTTTTCAAAGTTTTCATTTATTTTCACTTAGAAACAATTTCCGGAAATTATCCTAACTCTTAATACACATCCAACACATCCAAATGAGATATTTGTCATCATTAAATTTTCATAATTTTCAGGTCTAAAATAGTGAGCAGAAATTATAAATTTTCATGCTTTAAATCTAATTTTCTCAACACTAATCAAATTAATCTTACACGAAATCAAAGTCCTTACTTATGAAGAACTCTAGAACAATTCTAGGCATAACAAGAGTGGTCATTACACTATAGAATGACAACTAAGTTGTCCAACAATAAATTGAACACAAATTACACTAATTTAGTTCAAAGTATATCTACACATGTTCAAAGCCACTCAATCTATCATCCAAATTAGAAAGCCCCAAATCTAAGAAACCAAAAGAAACCCTAGAATATTTCTAGTAGCTCAAGAACAAGAAACAAACTTTCAAATCTTAAGGATATTAAAGATTACCTCATGAATCTTCAAAATTCGTTCAGCTTTGTTCTTGATTCATGCCTTTCATTTTGTCTCTCAAAATATAATTCTTGAAGCCCTCTCTAATGGAAAATTTTGTGCATCATCAACACATTGAGAAAGAGAAAATAATTTTTCTTTTTATCCATGGAAGTGGTGTTAGTTAGGGGTAAAAAGATCAAACAAAAAATCTATTTTAAATCAATTAAAAAGGCTTGATAAAAAGTGTGACGCATGACATTTTATTTAACCTTATATTATCTTAATATTTATAAATAAAAAAGCCAACACTTTTCACATGTAACTAAATAATAAAAGTCAAAACAAGACAATAATTATTACTTTACATGTGTCATCAAAGTATTTGTCAATTAATGTGTATCTAATCTGATCATGAATCAAATACAAATTCATATTAGAATGACCAAAGTTACCCAGACATGTGAATTTTTGTTTACCAATTAAATAATTTGAATTAACTAATTTAATTCGATAAAATATTATTAATAATCAATATTATTCATAACGTGTTCCCAAGTTCTCAACGAATACACTTCATATTGTGGGACTTTATAATTTCGGGTACATCCGTTACAAAATCTAATTTCATGTCTCTAATTCACCCACTCGTGAATTATGACGACTACATGTTATCTCGCTGAACTATGCAAGTTGAGATCAGCGCTTTCGTATAATCCCTCTGTCATAGGCTATCCATTTTATACCAACGATATAGATGAAAACGTCAAATCCCTAATCTATAATATAGTCGACTTATAAATTTATGATCTATTAATAACACTCGAAACTCGCATCCGTATTGTACCATGATTATGGAATTAACATATCGTAAATACGTGTAGGATACATATGCTCTTTACACAGGACTGACAGATTCTATCTTGATACACACCAGATATCATGAGCATCAGTCTATACCCAATGAATAGGCATAGGTCTGACCTAAATAGGTCATTAACGTGACTGTTGATCGGTGAAATCACTCACGTAACACAAGCGCACGTATCGCTCAAGTAGTATAAAATGTATCGATCCCATGAGGACTTAATACCTAAGCTATTAATTTAAAAAGCCAAATGTTTACGAGTATCTAATAGATTGGTTGTTTGATTGAATGGTGATTTTAAACTAAAGACAAGTAAATAAAATAGTGCGAAAGTGAATTAAAGGAAAATTCAATATTATAAAACTATCTAGGGTTATGAACCTTCCAATATCTTTTAAAGATGAAGTGGTTATCTCATGTTGTGTAATATATTGGTTTATTAACCTGGAACATGAAAATATGCAAAAGCCTATGTCGAAGGTCAGATGCAAATACCCAGCTTAACCCAATTAATCATATGTCTATGTTAACCAAGTTACCTGAATTCTTTAAGATTACGTTCCAATTATGGCTACCCCCGCCCGACAGGTATATGTCTATCATGGAATGAAATCTATTAAGGGGTATCTAATCCTTAAGGGAGATCGTGAGCTATTAAGTTTAAGGCTGAAACATAAAATTCTTTCGTCAAGTTTATTTTAAGTTTACCACATCAATCTTATTAATAGCCAGTTAGCAAGAAACATTAAGCTTAAGACTTAAAAATAAACCTTTATTTTACCCAAGACACAAAATAACCCCTTATAAACCGGTGATATTGGAATTCATCACAACCCCAGATATGATATTTAGTTACAACACATATCTAGGACTAGTAAAATCTTAAATAAAGTAAATGACATAAAGTAAAACTTGGAAATTAAAAAGGTAAATAAAGTAATAAAGAAAATGTTGGGGTTAGATGATCCACTTTTATTACAATGAATTTTAGATATCTCCCTTATTATAATATATAAATTTTGCATGATATTACCAACCAACCATGTAGACGGTGTCCTAATTAAGTCAGATTTATGATTAATTCCAACCGACCATAAAGGCGGTATCCAATTTAGTCAGGTTAAAATCAATTTAATTAAGTCCAACCGACCATAAAGGCGGTATCCCATTAAGTCAGGTTTTAAATAGTTTATATATTATAATTAAGGGAGATTAATCTAAATATTAGTAATAAAAGCTTTACCCTTCACCCCAACATAGGGGAGTTACCTCCTCATACTGAAAAGTAAAAATAAAAACTGAAAAGTGAAGTAAAGAAAGAACTATTGCGTAAAATAAAAAATTAAATATAGAAAGCTGTAAATAAACAAATAAGATACAATCTTCTTAGTATTCTTAAGGAAATCCCTAGAAGAATGTATGAATTTTACAAATGAAATGACTTGGTATTTAAGGCAAAATTTTGCCTTCACCAATTTCTCCACTAATTTCTCCACCAAACATGGCACAAAACATGACACTAAATCCTCCACCAAACATGCATGTTTGGTGGAAGTTTGACAATTTTAATTTTAAATTTAATTTAATTTAATTTTTTGTTTTGAAAATGACTTTAATAATTGCACATAACACACTTATGGATGTTTTATCAATTTCGGTCATGAAAACTTTCGAATTCGAAATTATTATGAATACCAAAGTTGTAGATCTTTGAGTCTTCTTTAATCTGGAACTTGAATCACCTCAATCCAATATCGGAGTAGAACATTATAGCCAAACTACGAAACTTACACAAAGTTGAAATTTCCGAAATTGTACTTCGTTAGAACGCCATTTCAAGTTTCCAACCTCCAAAATCCAAATGTCAAGTCTAGTTTTTGCCCTTATTTGTTCTATATTTAGTCCTGATTGATTCCATTGAGTCCCAAAACTTTATTTATCTGTAAAACACACAAAAACACATCAAAATATTCATAAAACTCGAGAAACCATACAAAATATTAGGTTAAAGGGGCTGTAAATAGTTATATATTTTCCGCTCATCACACCCCCAAACCTAAAATGTTGCTAGTCCTTGAGCAAAACAACAAAATAAAATAAAATAAATAACTGAAACTAAATTAAACTAAGCCACTTCCGTAGGGATCACGATTGCATTTAGCATATGCAACAAGCCTTTAAACCCCTAGGTGTCCCTAGTAGACGAGTTGTAGTCTCGTGAGGGCTTGCAGCGACGATACCCACAAACATCAAATGCACACAAAAGCAAAAAAGATCAAACAAGTCAGTGACTAAACAAGTGAAACTCTTATCCAAGTTAATAGTTGTTTTCTTTCTTTCTAAATTACCAAATAAGTAAATTCTTTGATTATTTTTACCATTCTCCATATACACAACCAACAAGGTATTAATCAGCTCATTGTGCCCACAATATTCATAAGTGTAGTTGAAAAGAGAATAATATTTTTGTTCTAAAGTTATATCAGAATTCACACCTTTTTAGCAAATGAATTTTTTTTTTCTGATTCTTTTTTTTATAACATCTTCAATCCATGTAGCAAGCTTTGGGCCAGTAACTCCCAAGCCAGTTAGCTTTAGGGCACTAGGTGTTAAAACTGTTGGTTTCTATTACCAAGCCCCAAGATCAACAAGAACAAGCAAAATATATAAATACATGAATGAATTAATTGAAGTATGGCGGAATCATACTCACAATACTTGAAAATGGATGCTAAGATGATGCGAATTCCTCCCTTGTGCAGTGAAGCTCTCGGCCAAGAAGAAAAGAGGGACTCCAAGTCGAGTTTGATCCTTCCAAGCTCAAGGATTAGTTTCCCATATCACCTATGTGTGATCCCTTGAAGGTGCTAGCCTTTGTTGTGATTTTGAATGCACAACTTCTTCAAATCTTGCCACAAAAATTGAAGAAATGGAGAGCCCAAACTGCATGTAGTTTCGGCAATATGAGAGAGAGGAGAGTTGAATGATTTTTGTTACAAAAAATCAATTTATATTTATGCCATAATATTTATTAAATTAATAATAAACTTATGACACAAATCATGCAATGGCTTAGAGTGTCAAACACTCAATTTCCATGCAAAACCATTGAGTGCATTGTACACTATCTCCATGCAATGCATTAGAGTTAAATAATGCATAATATGGCATGTGTCATGTGGGCCCCACACGTTTCCAATGAAAGTGGGCCCACGTGCACTCACGCGTTCGGGTTCGATATTTCCGAAATACCGAACTTACGTCGCGACGTTAATTAAATCGAATTTAAATAAATAATTGCGCCTAGCGAAATTATTATTTACGTCGCTAACGAATTAATTCTAAATTAACTCGTTTGCCCGAATTAAAATCTAATTTTAATTTCGCGTCGAAATCGAATTTCGATTATTATATCGAATATAATAATTTTACGATTAATTCCAAATTAATCGTTCTCTCTCTATGTATAGTACTTTATCCAAGATAAAGTCTCTCCGTAATTAATCCAAGATTAATCGAGTTTGAATCATACGTTATTGGTGAATCTTCGGGAAGCGACCCAAGAGATCTCCGGATGTGTTGGCAGTAAATACGGTCGTCGGATAATCCGAACACGTACGTACCTCGTACTACGTTTTTACCGATTCACAAGACAAGGTTGGCTTCTAGCAAAGCGCCATGCCTACCCAATTCTCCAGAAATTTCTTATAGGAATATAAGATCTATATCAAGCGTAGTATACCGTAGTTTGTTATCGATAACCAGTATCGGATGATCACATGTAAGGCCTGGGGCTGGAAATGTCTCTGCCCCGTACGAAACATATATCGGACATCAAGCAACTAGTCTCTTTAAATCGGACAATCCTGACCTGGTCATATTGTCCCGACGGTTGCAACCTTTTATAGAGTACTAGTTCTGTGTCCTGCGTGATCACACCTCCATATGTCTGAAGTGATACTTCCATCTCGACATCACATCCAGTACACTACGATTCTCGATAAACCCAGAAGAGGTGTACACAGAACCGGTTAAGTCCCCAACCACCAAAACCAAAGTTTACCGATTGTCGCAAGTACTAGCGATGTAAGTCTCAGGTTAAGACCATATACACCTACCCTGATGCGGCATCCCATAGACACGCAGACATACTACCAATGGGATTCCGCGGGGTCTATCCAGAGCGAAGCTGTTTTCCGTACCATCGGTAAAACACAACCTCCTATCGCACTTGCATAAGTATCCAATACTTAAATATATGAGAACTATGCCGTTGTGCCCTCACAACGTGCACAAGCGCAATACTAGTCTATTCCGCATTATCGATGTCCGATCTCGATAATACTCCAACTAGGGATATTTAATGATTAAACCTTTATGATTGATACTGTCTCATATCATCTCAATCCGGTATTAATCATATGGACTTTCGCCATTTATATATCAAAGTAAATAATATTACAAAACGGCAAAAGGCAATTTCATTATCACATAGTTAATTTTGTACAATAATACAATATCATTTACAAACAGTGACGCTATGGGACATAATGTCTAACAATCTCCCACTTGGCCTATAGCCAGTCACTCAAGCATCTAATACCCGAACTATGTATGTGTCGTTCAAAAACTTGCTGAAGAACAGCCTTCGTCAGCGGATCTGCAATGTTGTCATCTGATGTGACCTTCTCGACCTTTACATCGCCACGATGTATAATCTCCCGAATCAGATGGTAACGTCGAAGAACATGCTTGGACCGTTGATGAGACCTTGGTTCCTTAGCCTGTGCTATAGCCCCGTTATTGTCACAATACAATGGAACGGGCTCAGCTGCTAACGGAACTACTCCTAATCCGATTAGGAACTTTCGGATCCAAACTGCCTCCTTTGCTGCTTCAGATGCAGCGATGTACTCCGCTTCTGTTGTTGAATCGGCAACAGTATCTTGCTTGGAAGATTTCCAGCTCACTGCTCCGTTATTCAAACAAAAAATGTACCCGGATTGCGACTTGTAGTCATCCTTGTCGGTTGGAAACTTGCATCGGTATACCCAGATACCGCAAGTTCTCCATCTCCATAAATTAAGAAAGCATCCTTAGTTCGTTTAAGATACTTAAGGATATTCTTAACTGCTATCCAGTGACCTTCACCTGGATCGGCCTGATAGCGACTGCACATGCTCAAAGCATATGAGACATCAGGTCGTGTACATATCATGGCATACATGATCGATCCGACTGCCGAGGCGAACGGTATCCGACTCATGTTGTCTCTCTCTTCCTGAGTCTTAGGACACATGTCCTTAGACAGAGAGGTACCACGTACCATTGGAACCAATCCCCTCTTGGATTGTTCCATGTTGAATCGCTTCAACACTTTATCAATGTATGTACTCTGGGAGAGTCCAAGCAGCTTTCTAGATCTATCCCGGTAGATCTTTATTCCAAGAATAAAGGCTGCTTCTCCCAGATCTTTCATGGAGAATTTTAATGAAAGCCAAGCTTTCACCGACGTTAGCATGGGAATATCATTGCCTATAAGCAATACGTCGTCGACATAAAGGACAATAAAAGTAAGTGCTCTCCCACTAACCTTCTTGTATACACAAGGGTCATCTGCGTTTTGCACGAAATCATATTCTTTTATGATCTCATCAAAACGCTGATTCCATGACCGTGATGATTGCTTCAATCCATAAATGGATCGATTTAACTTACAAACCTTGTTTGCAAGTCCAGGTACGATAAAACCGTCAGGCTGTTGCATATAAACATCCTCCAAAAGGTTTCCGTTAAAGAAGCGGTTTTAACGTCCATCTGCCATATCTCGTAATCGAAATATGCAGCTATTGCAAGCATTATCCGAATGGATTTAATCATGGCAACGGGTGAGAAGGTTTCGTCATAATCAATACCATATTGTTGACGATACCCCTTCACTACAAGCCTAGCTTTGTACGTTTGTACGTTGCCATCCATGTCGGTCTTCTTCTTGAAGATCCATCTGCATCCAATAGGCTTTACGCCTTCTGGTGCATCAACTAGTGTCCAAACTTGGTTGGCGTACATGGAATCCATCTCGGACTTCATGGCTTCTTGCCATAAAGCGAATCGATATTTTGTATCGCTTCCTCATACTTAGCCGGCTCATTATCCTCAATAAGATTAATATCTACATGAGGTGAGATCAGGAACCCATACCTCTCAGGTACTGTTCTGACTCTCTCCGACCTACGCGGTCCTTGTGTATGTGAAGTTTGTGGTACAGACTCATCCCGGACGGTCTGTTCTTGTTCCGTCGTTGATTCATTGCCAGGAACAGTATCACTACGATCTTCATCGAGTTCTACTTTCCTCCCACTTACCACTGCATTTATAAAATCCTTCTCAAGGAAAAATGCTTGTAGAGCAACAAATACTTTGTTCTCTTGTGGGTGATAGAAGTAATATCCTTTGGTTTCCCTAGGATATCCTACGAAAAAGCATTTATCAGATTTGGGTTCAAGTTTGGTACCTTCCAAACGTTTAACATATGCCCAGCATCCCCAAATCTTCAGGAAAGAGAAACCTGGTTTCCTTCCTGTCCATATCTCATATGGAGTCTGTTCAACAGACTTCGACGGTACCTTATTCAAAATAAGTATAGCACTGTTTAATGCGTATCCCCAGAAGGATATTGGTAGCTCAGTGCGACTCATCATTGACCTTACCATGTCCAACAAGGTGCGGTTTCTCCGTTCGGACACACCGTTTAATTGCGGTGTTCCAGGAGGAGTCCACTGTGAAAGAATACCATATTCTTTCAAGTAATCTTGAAACTCATAACTTAAGTATTCGCCACCACGGTCTGACCGTAATGTCTTAATACTCTTCCCTGTTTGTTTCTCCACTTCGTGTCGAAACTCTTTGAATTTCTCAAAAGTTTCCGACTTGTGTCTCATAAGATACACATAACCGTAACGAGATGCATCATCTGTGAAGGTTACGAAGTAGTGAAATCCACCTCTAGCCTGGCTAGACATGGGCCCGCATACGTCAGTATGAACGAGAACCAACAGTTCTGTGGCACGTTCACCTTTACCGCTAAAAGGTGATTTAGGCATTTTGCCTAAAAGACAAGATTCGCAGACGTCATATGAATTGGGATCAAATTCGTCCAAGTACCCACTCTTCGAAAGTGTGGATATGCGAGTCTTGTTGATGTGTCTTAGACGACAATGCCACATATAAGCTTCATCTTTTAGGTTACTCCTTTTGAGCCTTTTGTTTGTCATTTTAGGAGATTCATTTATATTCAAAATATAAAGACCGTTATTTGCAACAGCTGTGCAAATTTCTGCATCATTTTTATATAAATAACACCCAGTGTTTCTAAATACAAAAGTGTAACCCTGCTGGGTTAACAAGGATACAGATATAATATTCCTAGTTAAACTAGGTACAAAATAACAGTTCAAAAGTTTAAGTACATGCCCTGAGGGCAGTTCTAAAACAAAAGTCCCTACGGCCAAAACAGCAACTGGTGTTCCGTTTCCGACCCGTAGATCCATCTCCCCCGATGCCAGCACCCTGCTATCCTGCAGATCCTGCACATCAGTACAAATATGAGCACCACAACCAGAATCAAAAATCCAATTTTTAAAACTAGAAGTATTCATATTTATCTCAATAACAAACATACCAGAGGCGATAGCCTTGCCAGCCTTGATATCCTCCCTCTGCCCTTTGCCCATTCGGCAGTCACGTTTCCAGTGACCCCTCTTGCCGCAGTTGAGGCAGATGTCGCGAGATTTGTCCTTTGGCTTCCTAGAAGCCACTGTCAACTTGCCATTGCCCTTGTTCTTGAACTTCTTCTTCCTCGCACCTCCAATTGCCTTGGGCCCAGCCCTTGGCGCATGAGAGGTCGATGCATAATGTGCCTCACGCTTGCTCCCCTTTATGAGTTCCTTTTCGGACTCCTTCAGCACGGACAACAACTCTCCAAGAGTGTCGTCAGTGTCCATCAACTTATAGTTGATGATGATTTGTTTCCAAGTATCGGGTAGCGATTGTAATAGCATATCAATCGTCAACTCTGCCTCCAAGACAATGCCCATCTTGGCTAACTCATCTATGTCAGCGATCATTTGAGTCCCGTGGGCCTCAACTGATGCGCCGTCTGTCATCCGGGAGCGGAAGAGTTTCCTTACTAGCTCGTACCTCTCCATCCGCTTGTTGGTGCGGTGGAGATCACGCAATCTTGCCATCATGTTATAGGGATCCAAGTCCCTGTTCTGGCGTCTGAAATGCTGGGTCATTGCAGCTAGCATAACTGACTGAGCTTGGTCACAATCGTCACTATGAGTCTTCCATAACTCTAGCTCCAGTGGCTCAGTGGTTTAGGCGGGAGAGGTCTCTGAATAGTATACAGCACCCTCTCAGCCCCAAGCACTATCTTGAGGTTCATTTCCCAGTCGGCAAAGTTTGTCCCTTTGAAGACATTATCGCCCATGATTATGTCGTGGACATTACCCTTGCCAGTCATCTTGACAACTATAGTCCAACTATAAAGTCAACGATGTTATGGGTACAGTCAAACTGTTACAAGCAAAATAACAATATATTAGTCCAACTAATTATTAAAATATTGACGAAATAATTTTGAAAGACGCGTAAGGCTAAGTATCTGAACGAAATTGCAAATTCAATAATAGCCTCCCACTATTTTCTTCAAGTCTCTAACCCTCTTGTGAGAACTCGGGAAATCGCATTTCCTAGTGGGCTAGGATCCCGTTAAATAACACACAACCTTGACTTTGGCCAATAAAAGCTGTTTGCTATTTAACTTAGGTAGATCTCTATGATCAATTGGATCTCATCCAATTCCTAGATCCGGTTAGGTGGACATCCAAGTCCGAAACATATGTATAATGTCAATGTATCCATTACATTTTCCTAACCCTATCCTCCGAATCATCTAGGCCTTGGCTTTGGCCAAAAACAAACCTAATGATTCCAGTTAAGCGGGACCCATTGACGAGGAAAGTTTCGTAATCAATGTCATTGGACAAAAAGTGATCTTGACTTTGGCCAATAAAATCACGATTTGGACAAGACACCGATATGCAACAAAACTCTCATGATTCAAGTACATCCTTGATTGACAAAGGTCTTGACTTTGGCCAAACAAACCAATGCCAACTTCGGATCTTGAACAAGAATCATTCAATGGAAGGAAAATCGCTTAATATTGTTTGAGGGATTTTTCGCGTAATTGGCAACCAATTAATTTATCTTTGTTAGGTCTCATCATCATACACCCTTAAGCATGCTTCTAAAACATCATAAAGCGCGTAAAGTAAAGTAATAGCGATATACGGATGGATATGAACAACAACTTGTTCCTAGAAAAAATCACTCCCTTTCCTCTCCCCGCTAGCACTATTCTACTCTTACCCAATTACATAATACAATAAGAAAACCTCATTTACATTGAGGGGAATTAGGTGAGAAGAGAATACAAAGAGACAATAAGGAGAGGGCTGGACACGCAGGTCCAATTTATAAATTCTAAATTTACAATAATTTCTAAAATTACCCTTCCCTTCTAATATCCATCCGATATACACTATTCATACATCACATCCACATTCATTCATTCAAGGCATGTTATACAACCAATCAAATCCAATTAATTAGTCTTTAATTAAGTGACAATACAATGTTCAAATAATTGTTTGCATTTGCGCGAGTCCAACTCAATTTGAGAATAAATACTTATAGTATGAATTCACGAATTATATCGAACTACTCGTTAAATCCAATTTAAGTCGTATTCAATACTAATCCTATTATTTAATTCTAAATTAAATATTACACTTTTATTGTGCTTTTATAACTTAGATTCCAAATCTAATACAATCGGGTCTCAAATCCCAACTAACATCTAATGTCCGTTTAATTAAAGTCCGATGGGCTTTCAATTGATTTCTTTAGGCTTGGGTTTTGGTCAATGTATGGGTCAAACCCAATTACCAAGCCCAATAAGGAATCACCCTCATATGCCATAAAATCAATATCAAGCCCATAAGGCCCAATTAAACATAAAAGCCCATTTATTATATTTGGGCTTAAATGGTGTGATTTAGGCCCATTTTGGATCCAATCCAAATGGTCCAAATCTACTTGGCCCAACCAAGCCCATTATGTCCAAATATAATAGTTTTAGGCCCAATTCAAATTAAGCCCAACTAACCAAATTTTAAAATTCCAATTTTTATAACTTAATTAATTAAGGTGTATTATCATGATTAATCCTTTAAATCAATATTCCCAAAATATCAAATTAATCCATTAATCATATTTTTATCTTAAATATATGTCCAACATTATTTAATCAAAAAATCAAGTCCCCAATCCTCCATCAAGCATTCGGCCAAGGTGATTAAAATGGTTCCGATTTCGTTTTCAATCCAATCGAGTTACAAATCATCATTCCATATTGTTTCAAGTCATCTAATGTCTTAAAATTAAAAAATCATCTAGTCCATATGCTTGCATGTATTCGGCCAAGCCTCATTTGGGTTGGAAAAATTAATCCAATTTATTTTCCATGAAATTGATGATGTATAATCTAAATAACATACATCTAAGCATATTTAATCAAGCAAACTCATCAAATCATGCTTCATACAATTTTCCTCAAATAACATCCTAATATATTTGCATGCTCTTTAAGCTCAATGATACCATTGTTGGTTTCTATTACCAAGCCCCAAGATCAACAAGAACAAGCAAAATATATAAATACATGAATGAATTAATTGAAGTATGGCGGAATCATACTCACAATACTTGAAAATGGATGCTAAGATGATGCGAAATTCCTCCCTTGTGCAGTGAAGCTCTCGGCCAAGAAGAAAAGAGGGACTCCAAGTCGAGTTTGATCCTTCCAAGCTCAAGGATTAGTTTCCCATATCACCTATGTGTGATCCCTTGAAGGTGCTAGCCTTTGTTGTGATTTTGAATGCACAACTTCTTCAAATCTTGCCACAAAAATTGAAGAAATGGAGAGCCCAAAACTGCATGTAGTTTCGGCAATATGAGAGAGAGGAGAGTTGAATGATTTTTGTTACAAAAAATCAATTTATATTTATGCCATAATATTTATTAAATTAATAATAAACTTATGACACAAATCATGCAATGGCTTAGAGTGTCAAACACTCAATTTCCATGCAAAACCATTGAGTGCATTGTACACTATCTCCATGCAATGCATTAGAGTTAAATAATCATAATATGACATGTGTCATGTGGGCCCCACACGTTTCCAAATGAAAGTGGGCCCACGTGCACTCACGCATTCGGGTTCGATATTTCCGAAATACCGAACTTACGTCGCGACGTTAATTAAATCGAATTTAAATAAATAATTGCGCCTAGCGAAATTATTATTTACGTCGCTAACGAATTAATTCTAAATTAACTCGTTTGCCCGAATTAAAATCTAATTTTAATTTCGCGTCGAAATCGAATTTCGATTATTATATCGAATATAATAATTTTACGATTAATTCCAAATTAATCGTTCTCTCTCTATGTATAGTACTTTATCCAAGATAAAGTCTCTCCGTAATTAATCCAAGATTAATCGAGTTTGAATCATACGTCATTGGTGAATCTTCGGGAAGCGACCCAAGAGATCTCCGAATATGTTGGCAGTAAATACGGTCGTCGGATAATCCGAACACGTACGTACCTCGTACTACGTTTTTACCGATTCACAAGACAAGGTTGGCTTCTAGCAAAGCGCCATGCCTACCCAATTCTCCAGAAATATTCTTATAGGAATATAAGATCTATATCAAGCGTAGTATACCGTAGTATTGCGTATATCGAACCAGTATCGGATGATCACATGTAAGGCCTGGGGCTGGAAATGTGTCTGCCCCGTACGAAACATATATCGGACATCAAGCAACTAGTCTCTTTAAATCGGACAATCCTGACCTGGTCATACTGTCCCGACGGTTGCAACCTTTTATAGAGTACTAGTTCTGTGTCCTGCGTGATCATCACCTCCATATGTCTGTAGTGATACTTCCATCTCGACATCACATCCAGTACACTACGATTCTCGATAAACCCAGAAGAGGTGTACACAGAACCGGTTAAGGTCCCCAACCACCAAAACCAAAGTTTACCGATTGTCGCAAGTACTAGCGATGTAAGTCTCAGGTTAAGACCATATACACCTACCCTGATGCGGCATCCCATAGACACGCAGACATACTACCAATGGGATTCCGCGGGGTCTATCCAGAGCGAAGCTGTTTTCCGTACCATCGGTAAAACACAACCTCATATCGCACTTGCATAAGTATCCAATACTTAAATATATGAGAACTATGCCGTTGTGCCCTCACAACGTGCACAAGCGCAATACTAGTCTATTCCGCATTATCGATGTCCGATCTCGATAATACTCCGACTAGGGATATTTAATGATTAAACCTTTTTGGATTGATACTGTCTCATATCATCTCAATCCGGTATTAATCATATGGACTTTCGCCATTTATATATCAAAGTAAATAATATTACAAAACGGCAAAAGGCAATTTCATTATCACATAGTTAATTTTGTACAATAATACAATATCATTTACAAACAGTGACGCTATGGGACATAATGTCTAACAAAAACACCCCTACGGACTTAATTACTAGGATCTCAGATGTTTAATTTTTTTTTATTTTTTATTTTTTATTTTTTTATTCCATTGTTTTTTTTAGATGCTTCCTCCAATTAAACTAGAGCACTGAATATTACAAACTTTTCAATTACAACTCATGGCTGTATGTTACCATGCATGTTGATAATACCTGTCAACTGAGCATATGAAGATCCAATTTAGTCAGTATTATGGAGAATTCACAAATTAAATAATTCAAAAGGAAATAAACAAAAATTAACTTGTTACGAAATAGGTTGAGATATGTCTCAGGAGTGGAAATTCATTTCTCAGCTATCTCATACCAATTTCACCTGATTAGTCAAATTAAAAACACAAAATATTTTTTTTTATTTTTTTTTAATTTTTTTGAAAATTTTTGACTAAAAACCAAGCAAAAACAACACAACGAAAAATAAAATAAAAGTAGATACTAATCAACTATTCCCCTCCCCCAAACCTAATTGAGACATTGTCCCCAATGTCTAAAAAAGTAGAAGAAGAGTTTAGAGGATCGTACCTGGTTAGCTGGTATTCTACGTCTAAAAAGAAAATTAAAGGTTAAGATCCAGATTTATCCGACACTTCTTACCACAATCATTATCAGACCAGTTTATCTTGGAAATGATAGGGTCAATTTGTGGTTCAAAAGCTAAAAATTGGTCAATTAAATCATGGGCAGTTCTGGCAGTGAAAATGATATCTTTTACAGGTTTTGACACGAACCCATTTCTCCGGGCATCATCAAGAAACACACAAAGAAAATCATAAAATCCATTAACGTTAAACAGTCCAATTGGTTTCTGGTGTATGTTAAAGTTCGCCCAAGTTACCATTGTAAAAATTTCCTCCATCGTGCCCAATCCACCTGGCAAAGCAATAAAAGCATCAGCACAATTAATCATTTCAACCAGTCGTTCAGACATACCTGTCACGATAAGTTCATCTCCATTTGATGGTTCTATAAGATTCGTCTCTGCCAAAGGTTTTGGGATGATTCCCAGAACTTGACTATCACTTTCCTGTACAGCCCTTGAAACGTACCCCATTAGTCCAAGATTGTCAACGCCATATATTAGGTGCATATTCCTTTCAGCTATGATTCTACTCAATTCTTGCGCTGCCTCAACTTACTCTGGTTTAGATCCAACACTAGTACCGCAAAACACAAAGATGTTTACAACTCGTCTTCTTGAAGTTACTTCCATTTTTTTTATTGTGTATTTCTTTCTCAAATCGGGATGGCTTCTAGAGTGCAATAACGAGCTGAATTTATAGAACCTGGAAAGGGGTGAGTAATAATAGCACTAGTACCTGCCAAATGACAATTATTAACTAAACAGTAAAATATATCGTGAAAGTCAAAAATTCTGGATCATGTCGGAGAACATAAAAGAAAATAACAAAACAAATCACAATTATTATATAAAGACAAATAGATAATAATATTTACAAGAAGTAATAGCTTGATTGACATCTATGCGTCAAGGACAAGCTTCCCATCCAATTTTCTTATAAATTGGCAAACAAGGCCTTTTAAAGTCAGATTCCCGGACTTAAATATTGTCTTTCTTTATGAAATTGTATATGTAACATGTGAATTATGTGATGCACATATCCACTAGGATGCGTCTCAAGAGTCAATGATATGTCATCCAAAGACTCTTTACTCAAGCCATCCCTAATGAATTTAATTTTATCTTCACGGTTATCAGACACCATTCCTAAAAAATGACAACGAGTATTACATGTCATGCGTGCATATTTATATCAAACACCTAATCTTTTAGCTCTTCTTTTCTTAGCATAGGTGTTTTTTCCTAAACCCGAAAGATATGAAATAAAAGAGTCAGAAGACTCACCTGCCAATCAGACTCGTGCTTCAATTTACGAGAACGTCTTCCATCATGAAATGTGACTTTTAACCTACACAAATTAAACACACCAAACCTTAATATATACACAAATTGCATGGGTTGGCTCCCTACTAGTGCTAAGTTTAACGTTGTCAGCTAGACATAACTGCCCGAACGTTAGGCTGGATCTGAAAGTGTGACACTTTCTTTTTGTTGCTCAAATGATTCTCCCCAGTAGTGCTTGACATGCTTGCTTTTAACCTTGAATGTTTTATTAGAGGTGGGATCATGTAACTCAACGGCTCTATCTGGTAAAACTTGGGTGATTAAGAACAGACATGACCACCGTGATTTTAACCTTCCAAGGAAATATTTCGATCTTGATTTGCTGAATAATACCTGTTGCCTCGATTTCGGTTGTATGCGCACTAATTTCTCAGCATGTCTCTTCTTGGCCTTTTCTTTGTAAAGTTTGGCATTCTCAAAAGGTTGTATGTGAAACTCCTCCAATTCGTTAAGTTGGTGGAACCGTTTCTCTTCAGTTGCTTGCAGTTCAAGATTTAACTTGTTCAGTGTGCAGTACACTTTATCTTCAAGCAGATGACATGCTTTAAGTTTGTCAGTTGAACTTTTCTTTTCATCTGAGTTCTGGACGGTACTATCTATCACATCAAGTCGGAAACATTCATTTTTCTTTTCATCATTCGGGAATTCCATGGCTTTGAAAATATTGAATTTTACTTCTTGGTCATGTACCATCATGGTTAGTTCTCCTTTTAGTACATCAATAATGGTTCGTCTTGTAGCCAAGAATGGTCTCTCGAGGATGATGGGAACGTCTTCGTCTTCCTCTATGTCAAAGATAGTAAGGTCTGCTAGGAGAATGAGTTTGTCGACTTTGACCAGCACATCTTCAACTACACCTCTTGAAAATATGAGCGATCTTTCAGCAAGTTGCAGAGAGACTGAGGTGGGCATTGCTTCTCCAATTTACAGTTTCCTATAAATCGAAAAAGGCATCAAGTTAACACTAGCTCCTAAATCACACAAAGCCTTACCGAAGTTATGTTCTCCTATGGTGCAAGAGATGGTGAAACTATCAGGATCTTTCAACTTTGGGGGAAGCTTCCTCTGAATGATAGCGCTGCATTCTTCTATCAATGCTACTGTCTTGTAATCTCCCAATCTTCTCTTTCGTGATAGAATGTCTTTCATGAATTTGATATAGCTGGGCATTTGTTCCAACGCTTCTGCAAATGGAATGTTGATATGTAGCTTTTTGAAGATCTACAGAAATCGAGCAAACTACTTGTCTAATTATTTTTCTAGAGACGCTGTGGAAAGGGTGGAGGTGGAGTAAATCTTTCTCAATCAATTGTTTTTGCTTCTCTTTCCTCCATCTGTGGATCTGCTTCGCTGCTTTCTTTTGGAACTTCCTCAACAGTTGCCTTGACTCCAATATATTTGTACATCTCAATACCGCTTTTCAAGGTCATGGCATAACATTGCTCCTTCCCTATATTCCTTGGATTTAGTTATGTGTTGCTAGGAAGGGTACCTTGCAGTCTGTAACTCTGAGCATTGGCCAGTTGTCCCATTTGATTCTCCAGTGTTTTCAATGATGCTGCTTGGCTTTGAATCAATGGTGTTTGGGATTGAAACATAGCATCATATGTTGCTTGTTGCTTTTTCATTTGGGCCAGTAATTCTGCTATTCCTGGTTCTTTTTCATACTCATGGCTTTTGTTTTGCTGTTGGAATCCAAGTGGTGGATTGTTCATTTACCCTGAATTGTTGTTCCATGCGAAATTGGGATGATTCCTCCACCATGGGTTGTAGGTGTTGGAATATGGATTGTTCCCTTGTTTGTTGAAATTGTTGACATTGTTTATAGTCTCATCATGTTGGTTTGTTTCTGGTGCTCCTCCATATGATGAAATTATGGATCCAGCATTATCTTGCATGCTAAGAGTTTCCATGAATTTGCATATCTAATCCAGATTGGCATTCATTGCTGTGTTGGCTCCAACTTCGTAAATTCCTACAATTCGTTGGATCAAGCTCATTTCTGTTGGCCACAAAGAATTATTGTTGGCTGTTTCTTCAATTAAATCACAGGCTTGATCTTCTCCTTTTGCTATTAAAGCTCCTCCAGCAGCAGCATCAATTGTGGTTCTCATCAGTCCAGAAAGTCAATTTTAGAAGGTTTGGACTTGTAGCCGCTTTGTAATCTCATGGTGAGGACATTTCCGGAGCAATTCATTGTATCTTTCCCAAGCTTCACAGATGGATTCTGAGTCATGTTGTACGAATGATGTAATGCCATTCCTCAGCTTTGCAATTCTAGCTGGGGGAAAGTACTTTGCAAGGAATTTGGTGGTTAGAGTGTTCCAAGTTGTGATGGAACCCGCTGGTAGTAAATGTAGCCAATCCTTAGCTCTATGTTTCAAGGAATATGGAAAAACACACAGTCTCATTGCTTCTTCTACCGCTCGGTTGTAATTGAATGTGTCACAAACTTCCAGGAAATTACTGATGTTGGCATTAGGATCTTCAGTTGCATTCGCCCCAAACTGAACTGACTGTTGTATCATCTGGATGCATGTTTTGATTTCAAAGCTTCTGGTTCTTCTCATGTAGTGACTGAGAACCTGAAACACAAGAAAACAGAAATAATAAGTAAAAAAAATTAGACACATGTAAAGGTATCTAACCCCAAAATTAATAGTGAAAGATAAATAAGTCCTCGACAACGGCGCCAAAAACTTGATCGGTGGTAAACACACACACGTTACGCAAGCGCACACATCGCTCAAGTAATATAAAATGTATCGATCCCACGAGGACTTAATACCTAAGCTATTAATTTATGAAGCTAAATGTCTACGAGTATCTAATTGATTGATTTTTGGTTGGATGGTGATTTTAAACTAAAGACAAGTAATTAAAACAAAACAAAAGTAGATTTTAAGTTTTAAACAATGATATGAAAATATCCAGGGTTGTGAATCCTTCCAATATCTTTTAAAGATGAAGTGATTATCTCATGTTTGTATAATATATCAGTTTATTAACCTGGAACATGAAGTTATGCAAAAGCCTCTTCCGATGGTCAGATGTAAATACCCAAAGTAACCCAATTAACTATATTCCTATGTTAATTAAGAAACTCTGAATTCATTAAGATTAAGTTCCAATTATGGCTATCCCGCCCGACAGGTATATTCATATCCTGTAAGGAAATCTACCTAACAGACATTTACCCCAAGGTGAGATCCTGAGCTATTGAGTCTATGGCTAAAACCTAAAATCCCTTTTCCAAGTTCATTTTTAGTTTACCAAATCAATCTTATTAATGGCCAGTTAACAAGAAGCATTAAGCTTAAGACTCAATAAATAAACCAATATACTACCTAAAACATAAAATAACCACTTATAAAATGGTGATATTGGAATTCATCACAACCCTAGATAATATTTTTAGTTACAAAACATACCTAAAATTACAAAATGCATAGTTAAACAAAATAACATAATAGAAAATTAAAAAGTAAAGAAAATTACAACAATAAAAGAAAATGGTGGAGTTAGGGGTTTCACTTTTAATACTTCAAATATAGATTACTCCCTTATCAATTAATCATTTCTTGAATTAATTATATTAAAACCGACCATATAGGTGGTGAATGTCATTTGTCCAAAGTCCAACCGACCATATAGGCGGTAACAAAATCATATAAACCGACCATGTAGGCGGTAACAAGGTTAGCACTTAAACCGAATATATAGGCGGAAACTAAGTCCAATAATGTAAAACCAACCATATATGCGGTAAATAATTAATTCAATTTACTTATTTAAATTAAGGGAGTAAATCTAAATTATTATATTAAAAGTTTCACCCCAGACTCCAGCAAAAAGAGATTACCTACTCATGATGTAATTAAAAACACATAAAAATTTATTAAATAAATAAAGAGAAAATACAAGAAAACTTAAATAAACATACAAGACACTTTATTTTAGGTTTTCATGGAGAATTCCCACAAAGAAAGCATGAAAAATTTACAAAGTTTAGCATGATATTTATAGGCAAATACAAAGGCTTCCACCAATTTCTCCACCAAGCATGCCACCAAACATGACACCAAACATGGCACCAAATCCTCCACCAAACATGCAAGGATGTTTCGTGGAAGTTTGATAATTTCCATTTTTTCATTTTTTTTTTTATTTTTTTTTTACTTTTGAAAATGACTTTAATAATTATAGATAACACACTTCCGAATGTTTTTTTATCAATTTAGGTAATGCAAACTTCAGAATTCGAAAATCTTATGAACTTCACAGTTGTAGATCTTTGAGTCTTCTTTAATCTGGAACTTGAATCACCTCAATCTGATATCGGAATAAAAAGTTATAGCCAAAATATGACAATTGCGCAAAATTGATATTTTCGAAATTGTACTTCGTTAGAACGCCATTTCAAGTTTCCAATCTCCAAAATCAAAATGTCAAGTCCAGTTTTTGCCCTTATTTATTCCACATTTCATCCTGATTGATTCCCTTAAGTCCCGATTTTATTTTATCTGTAAAATATTAAGTAAAAGGGGCGGTAAATATTGATATATTTTCTGCTTATCACTAGTAACAATTAAGATAAAATTGATATCTTTAATCGTATATAATATAGTATATATTATGCCATCATCCTATGATACATAAGATTGATTAGACATTCTAATCAATTTCTCTTTCGACAAAGGAATCATCCTTTACGAAAGATAAATACTATATACAAGAGACACACTAACTGTCAAACAATTATATTAACCGTCACACATATAGTTTTGATGTGTCCTTTATTAGATCATATCTAATGCACGACTAATGAGAGTATCTCACAAGTCTCTTTTTTTATATCATATATAAATCTTTATATCGAATATAACAGAGACTACTCCCACTGCTTTCACGGAGAAAAGAAGACTTAGGTAAACCTTTTACCTCACAAACATTTCATTATTACATTAATAATGATAATGTAGTTAGGATATACAATACTAGAAAGAAATATATATGCTCCCACAAACCCTACTATCAAATTTTGATAAGATAAGACAATATGACTGTAATAAAAATAGAGAATACAAATTTCCGGAAAGCTCACCCGAGTCTACAATAGGCTCTATAAGCTAGTATATCAAACTTTGATATTAACAGAATACAAACTCCAGGGCCATTCTAGAACGGACTCTTCAAACAAAGAAATCACAATGGATCTCTTCTTCGAAGAAACCATTCAAGAACATCTCTTTGCATTTTTTAGCCAAAATACATAGTTTAATGTCAACATTAACCAACAGATCTTTAATTGTTCAATTAGTGTGACTAGAGACAAGTTTCCTCATAATCTACAATAGATTGCTGAGTATAACATTTCTTACTGTCATACTATAAGGTCAAACCTTTAATAAGCTCACTTTGCTTTTGCTGCGCAAATAATTTTCACATTTTATGAACGATTCATAACGAAAGCTTAATCAAGTTCAAAACTTGATTGTAGTAAGCTATGAATAATCTTAGATCTATGGTTCAATGTTAACTTCTGGAATCGATATCAAATATCGCTCCCACTACAAGTTATAGGATAATGTTCTTCGATAAGAAAACAACAGAACCATTAAGTATCAAATACTTCGCAAATGATTCTGACATTCTAGTGGACTTATATGGAAGATGTCTAAGGATCTTTTCATCTTATTAAATATGTAGTTCCATTTATAGTTTATCACTCTCACATTTGACTTCAATAAGTCAAATCTTTTCTATAATGGTCAACATCTGATGTTACACACTAAGTAATAAAACAATTTTATTACTCGGGGATCGTAGAAAAGATATTCTATCAAATGGAATATAATATTCTATTAAATAGAATAACTGATAAGCTTTTACTTGTACCTCCGAGGCGCAAGTACTTTTCAATTATATAACCATTATATAAAAGAAAGATTCAAATCTCAAACTTTTCAAGATTCAAATTTTCTACTTATACATATCATTTACGTAACTGTAGAAACTAATGGAACATAATTAAAAGGATGAATTAGCGTTACTGGAGCATATCCCCAAGAGTATTGAAACTAATTCGGCAACACTCAATATCAAATGAATCAAATCGTATAGGATTCGATTTCTCCCACTGACCAGTTCCATCACGATGGAATCATAGAAGAATAATATTGAGTAAGAATCGTATTCATTAAATAACCTTAGAAATAATTATCATAAATTCATATGTTTGATCATATCAAACATCTTTGAACAATTCAAAGACTCATGATGAATTTTAAAGATATAGTTTTCAACACTTCAAATCGAATATCTTTGAACCATTCAAAATATTCTATCTGTGTTTCATCAGAAATATATTGAAAGTTCTCGAACAATTCAAGACGTTCAATATTTATTCTTTTAGAAACACCGAAACTAAGTCATGACAACTCATTAACTAAGTTACGAAATAAAGAAAACTATCCAAGGCAATTTATAATTCATTAAACTACATACATCCAATGTATTAGTTTAATAATGCTGTGGTCCAATGATGATCATTGGTTAAATGAGATTTAATCACATTCCCGAATACAATATTCATTAAATGGATAAGGATATGTGGTGTGATCTCATATCAGACCATCCTTTACCATACGGAATAAACATCTAATGCTTATGTGATAAAATCTCATAAAGCATTGTTCTACGTTATTTACTTAACCGAAATTTTTTCTTAATGTTTATCTTTTCATCAATGACATTACTATTCATATTAAAATATGAAATAACTATTTATAAAGAACAAGTAACTATCCAATAGTTGCAAGTTCTGATATCAAATATCAAAACAATCATTTAACAATATTTTAAATAACTAGATGAGAGATTTGGTATCCAATACCTACATTTGTCGTATTATGAGAATCAATATTCTCTATACACAACTATACACATATCATTTCTTTAGCTTTATAATTTGCCTTCAACTATTGACAACAATTGTAGATAATTGATTCGCAAATTGTGTTTAACACACACCTCTAAATGTCACTAAAGTCAAGAAACATCATTATCAGATAGACAAATACCTAATGTGGTTTTCTTAATGCCAGACAAGAATCTCGAGACATGAATTAATTCAGGTCAATTCTTACTACAAAAGAAACTATTCTCTCTAGACTATTATATCCTAAAACAAATATCTATTTAGATTACCTATCGTGACTTAGTAACTAAGTCACTAACCATCTTGATTTTCAAGAGAAACGGAACAACAGTTCCTGATGGTTTTGACTAATCTAAAAATATCCAGACCTACTCTTAATCTAGAACCTATTTTGGAAATCTGCAACCATATGTGAAGTTAGAAAACATATACAAATAATATGCATGCAGTGGATTAGAAGTTTAATTCTATCAACAATATAGAATAAAGGAAACAAAAGCACCAATTTTCATAATATTACACACTGCTTTAGTTATGGATTTTTAACCCAGCAGTGCCTCCCACTACTTTACATAATACCGTAATCCCCAATGGAAAACGAGAATCCAATAATTAAATTGAATTCCATAGTGAGAAGTGGACCCCATGAATATATTTCGACTCACTACTTCAGCACATTCTCGCCTACGTATATTCACAGGTTGACAACCTATTGTCCATCACACTCACTGTGACTCCTGATTTTGGTCCTGACCATTTCTCGTTATGACAGCTTAGGCTCATTCACAAGGAGGCGTATCAAGGCTTCACTTGTCAGTGACAAACTCAAGCTACCGATATAGTCTTGACAGCTTTGGCACGTTCAGGATTTCCACTTTCACTTAAATTTGTCTCTTATCATATAAGTTCTACCGGCGCAAATGAACTACCATCAGCCATAACTACACAGCTTTGGCACGATATAGCTACAACATCAGGAAATCATTTGCATCCGTACTGACAAGGCGGACCAAGAAACAAGTATTCATAATACTAGTTACTTTAATGCCTTATTTAAGTAGAGATATTCCATAAGAGGTTCTTTACTCTACATCAAATGCAGATTTTAATTTAGATCAATTTCTCAACAGTTCAATTCTACCTGGGAAACATAACTTAACTTAACCATTAAATCTCTGTTATGTTTTTCCGTTAGCGTAGAACCGAAAAATTAAGAAACATCTAAATTTCATGCATGTGTAAATATCAAAATTGGATTATATATCATATAAAAAGCATGAAAAATGTAATGGATGAAGGATCAGACCTGCTCTAATACCATTTTGTTGGGGGTTTTTGACGCGAGCGCATCGGAAGCTCACGGTTCGGGCGAAATCGTAACTTTAAAACTTTTTAAAATTACCAAATAAATTATTCAATATCCAATATGAATAATTCATTCATATTTCTCCTAAATATATTTATTCGATATCAAATAACGACATAAATAGGTTAGAAACATCGCGAAACTTTTACGAAAATATTTTTCCGTAAAATAGCATAAAACGCATCCGAACTGACCAACCAACACACATGGGGGCTGCCCAGGTCAGCTCCAATAGTGCTTGGGCAGTTCATGGGCTGCCCAAACAATGACCAATTCACTTTTTAGATAGCGAACACCCGGTAACGCCGTTTTTCACCATTTTCACATATTTCAACTCCGAAACAATTTCCGGCAATTGTTCCAATGCCCAAAACACATCCAATACATTTATACAACATACTTTTCATTACCAAAATCACAGAAAATCTAGATCTGATTTGGTAACCAAAAATATCATTTTTCATGCTTTAAATCCAATTTTCTCAACATTAATCATATCAACATGAACACCAACCAAAGCCACCACCTATGAAGAACTCAAGAATAATTCTAGGAGTTACAAGAGTGGTCATAACACTCTAGAATGGTAACAAGTCATCAAATAACAAAATTGGACTAATATTATAATAATATTATCCAATCCAACTTCACACATGCATCTAGCCTCCAAATCCATCCTCCAAATCAAAAAGCATCAAAATATAAGAAAGGAAGAAACCCTAGAACTATTCTAGATATTTAATAATAAGAAACAAGCTTTCTAAGTTTAAGATTATTGAAGATTACCTCCAAATCCTGTAATTTCCTTAAACTTTTTTCTTGAATTTCTTCACTTTCTTCCTTGACTCTTCAAGAAATTTTGGGAGCTTTTCTTTGAGATGAAATTCGGCCATTGGAGGTTATGAAATGAGAAAAAAAAATTCCACTTTATAAAGCAAGTAAAAACCGACTTAGGGGTAAAAGAGAGGGCATTTTGGTCATTTGGTCATTTTTAATCTAATTAAATAATAATAAGCTTTTAAGTTGACAAATCCAATTTGTAAACTTTAAGCTTAATAAAATCATGCCACATGTAACCAATAATAATCAAATATATTGCATAACATTTATGTAATATTGAAATAATTTAATTATCTAGATATTTAACATTTAAACATCTAAATAATTAATTAATGTGATTATTATTATATATGTATTTTTATTTACATTAAATAACAAATAAATATATTAATGGCATGTGTCGAAGTCTCATTTGACAATTAATTAATATGTATCAAATCAAACCATGTATCAAATATAAATACATATTAATTATTAATTGACCAAAATGCCCCCAAAGCATGTATTTTCATTTAACCGTTTAACCGACTCGAATTAACTCATTTAATTCGGTGAAGTATTAAGAATAATCTAACGCGTTGTCCAAGTGCTCAACGAGTAAACTTCATATTGTGAGACTCTCTAAGTTTAGGTTTATTTGTCACGGAATCTAATTTCGTGTCCATAATTAACCCACTCATGAATTATGATGACCACAGATAATCTCACTAAACTATGCAAGTCGAGGTCATTGCATACGTATAATCCCTCTGTCACAAGCTATCAATATTATACCGGGGATATAGATAAGAATATCAAATCCCTAAGGTATAATATAATCGACTTTCAAATTTACGATCTTTAAAAAACACTTGGAACACACTTCCGAAGTATACCACGGCCATGGATTTATTAGATCGCAAATACGTACATGATACTTATGCCCTGTACACAGGACTGACGGATTCTATCTGATACTCATAGGATATCATGAGCATCAATCCACACCCAACGAACAGGCGGAAGTCTGATCTAAATAGATCGGTGACGTGACGGCCATCAAAATGTGGAGGATATCTCACATATCCACAGTGGTATCTCAAGTCGAAGGACCACTATGCTACTCGACTCAAGAAGATTCCTATTGACGTTGGTGTACCATCTATTAGGAAATCTTCAGTGAGTCGTTCAGTGTTTATCAAATAAACACCTACATGTCTGTACGAGTCTCCCAAGACTCATGGTTCATTGGGATAAACCATCGGACCAAGACATGATATACGACATGTACTGGTCTCAGCAGATTTTACTAACCGACAAGTGTTAGTAAATCTTGACCAGAAACTTTATTTAATAATATACTTTTAGTAGTGACACTTCCCAATGTCAATTACAAACTACATTGTAACTGCGCACTACAAATATATTATCGGGTCTTTGTCAAATATATACATATCACTGTTTCAATCTAATCATAATTAGATCGAATATGTATATAAAAGAAAGAAGTACTACCATAATTAAGTAATATTATGAAAAAATGAATAATTTATATTCATGAATCGGACATAAATATGATCTGGATTGGCACTCCGAGCACCAACTCTAACACTTTATTCCTTTCTTCACCACTGTATGGCCCAATAAATTTCCAAATGTGACCCCAAACACGCACTTCTTGGGGTTGAGCCTAAGGTTGTATCTATCTACCCTCTGTAAGAATTTTTCCAATACAATAACATTTTATTCTCTTGTCTCTGACTTGACCATCATATCATTCATGTATATCTTGACCTCATTGTGCATCAAATCATGGAACATGGTGGCAGCCATCCTTTGATAAGTAGCCCCAACATTATTAAGTGTGAAAAGCATCACCTTATAATAATATGTCCTTCGTATTATGGTAAAAGTCATCTTGTGTTTGTCCTCATCTGCCATGAATATCTTATTGTACCCAGAAAACCCATCTATAAATAAATACATGGCCGATAGGGCTGCACTATCCATTAAAACATATATGTGTGGTAGGGGGAAATCCTCTTTCAGGAAAGCCTTGTTCAGATCTCTATAGTCTACACATATTATGACCCTTCTGTCCTTCTTCAGTACTGACACAATTTTAGCTAGCCATTCCAGATATTTCACTACTTCCAAGAATCATACTTCAACCTGTTTATTTACCTCATCCCTTATGTTTTCTGCCCATTATGGCCTCATTTTGTGAAGTTTCTGCTTCACGGGTCTCATTTTCGGATATGTAGGTATTAAATGTTGTGTTATGCTTATGTAAACTCCCAGATTGTCTTCATATTTAGCATAACAAATTTGACTTCATCTTCAATTGGCTCTAACTTGACCACCGCAGTAAAGATACCTTCTACTTTTCACTTACTTTCATCATACGCCTTTATTGTCATGTCATAAGGGATTAGATCATCTACCATTACACACGAGGTCATTATGCCATTTACCTCAACCTTGATGAACAACGGACGATTGTGGTTTTGCCACTCCATCGGGAGATCATCTTCAGAAAATGTGATAGTTAGCTTCTTCTTCTCATGGATAGATATGATGATGGCTGATGGGTCTCTGTCTACGGGTACCATAATCTTTCCAAGGGCTTTAACCACGACCCTAATGTGTTCATGACAGGAGCACAACAACTCATTTATGTTAATCTGGGCTTGAGTTTTCCTCAATTGTTGGAGAACTGCGTTATCTTCGTCCTCATTTCCTTCATCTACATCTTTCTCTTTTTACTTCTTTCCTTCTACTACTTATTCCTTCTTCTCAGTGGTGTTGTCATAGTTGATCATGTATGTGGGTAGTAGTATGGTGTAGTGATTTGGTAGAGGGTTTAGGGTAGTATTGGGTTGGTTTTTCTAGGTCAGGGATTTTTCGAGTGTCTATTAGGTCTTGGATTTCATGTCTGAGTCGGACATAGTTATCGGTATCATGCCATTTCTGTTGGTGAAGTGAAAATATTGATCTAGGTTGATGTGGTGAGAGATGGGGTTTGGTAGTTGTAGGACACAGAAGTTGGACGACGCTGTTCTGGGCTCGCAGCCCGGTTGGAGTACGGGATAGCTCGCGGGGGACTAAACTGGAGAAATAATATGGAGTCGCCACCCGTGTGAACCGGGATAAAGATTTAAGGTCGCACTCACCCCTCGCAAGGGAAGACCTAAAACCATTGGGTTCGGAATGGTCCCTTACTTATGCCACTTGTAATGATGTGATTTGTGCAATAATTTAATCGAATCTAGCAACATACATTCCCAATGGGTATTCTATTTCTAAGCTCACATGCATAAGTACAAGGCTCATATCTAAGTTTGCATATAACCTATGTCCGAATTTGCATACAACCTATTTGCATATAACCTATGTCCAAATTTACATGCATAAAGGTAAATTGAAATACGGCAAGCATACAACTTCATAAGCACACCATATTCATGGATACGGAAACGCAAGGAAATGGTAATTGTACAAACACGCATAAAAGTGAATCAGAATAATGGCAAGCATACAATTTCATAAACACATTGTACTTATGCATATGGGAACACAAATAAATGGCAATTGCACAATCATGCGTAATAAAGAGAAGCAATTAGGTACATAATGCAAAGAGATAACTAATGAGGCAGTTTTACATTAAAATAAACGTGCAATGATGCGATGCAAAAGATAGACAATGAAAGTGAAAGAAAAGAGATGCGACATATGCCCACATCTATATAGGACTTTGTATGCTCGGTTGAACATATCTCACATCCAACCAAACATACTTTGTCCGGCGCGGCAAAGTATTGTCGTAAAGGTAGCCTTTTGGCCTTTTCTTCCCTCAAATAGAGAACCTTAACATACTAAGCTCATGCGCACTATATCATCAATTACATAAACAACTAATGTACATAAAGTAAAAGACGGAATATAAAAGGCGCGGCGAAATATCGTGGTAAAGGTAGCCCTTAGGCTTTTTATCCCTCAAAATGGAGGACCTTTAGACCAACGTAATAAGCCCATGCGCATCACATCACAATGCATATAAAATAAATAAGACAATGATATGGGACTTCGCATGCCCGATTAAACGTATCTCGCATTCAATCGAACATACTTCATCCGGCGCGGCAAAGTACTGTCGTAAAGGTAGTCTTTTAGACTTTTCTTCTCTCAAATAGAGGACATTTAGACCAACATACTAAGCCCATGCGCACTATATCGTCATTACACAAGCAAACAACATACGGAAATTAAATGGCGGAAGATAAAATGCGGATAATAAACAAACAAGATAAAACATATCGAAATATGTGCCGTTTGCTCAAGTGGTACGTGGAGTTGTATCCCAAGTACAGACCGTACTACCGTCCATTTGGATTCGGCTACGGAATTTACGTTTGGGTTTCCATCTTATATACCACAAGAGACGACACATTTTCCATTCATTCAAAGTCCACAACATGCATCCACAAGCGACTCTCATGCGAAGAAAATAAATAAAACAATTAAAAGATAAATGAAAATAAATAAGAAAAGTGCCCTCAGGTCTAACCTTTTTAAATCGTCTATCGGATGTACGGTATACGGTCGTCGGAAGGGTCGATGCTCCTCAACTCCTCTGGTTCACTGATTCAACATTTTCCCTCGCTGTTTGCACTCCGTTTCGCTGCTATTTTGCTGCTGTTTTCAGTCACTATTTTGCGATAAAAGGCTACTGTTTCGGGGACTGTTTTGGAGTTAATTCGAGGACTATTTTGGACTATTTTGGGGCTGTTTCGGGGACTGTTTTGGGGTGTAATTTGGAGTCGGTTCTGGTCAGTTTTCTGGTATGCAGGGGGTATTTTCGAGGGCAGTCTCGGTTGTTGGTGTTTTAGTGGTCTGTGTGTCTTTTGTTGCTTGCGCTGGAGTGAGAGAACGTGGGAGAGGGCTGCTTCGTGAGTGAGAAGAGGAAGTGGGTGAGTTGGATCCGTGAGAGTGGCTGCTTTGAGAAAGGTTTGATGGGCAGTTTACGTGATGGGGCTGAGGTGCGTGAGGGTTCTAAGGGCCTTTATTTGTTGCGCTAATATGGGTTATTGGTCTGCTTATGTTGGTTGATCAGAGGGGTTAGATGTCGTTGAAAGGAGCTAGGCGTTAAGTGTTTGGTTGATACGTGGATGGCAGTGTGAGATCGTGGCGTTGAAGGCAAAGGGGCAGTGAATGGCTGGGCGAGAACGCGAGGAAGAGGCTGCTTTTGGGTGTTGACGTGTTTGTCTCTAATTCCGTGAATGACCTCTTAGTTTTTTTTTTTTGTGTTTGTTATTTTTTTAAAGGGCGGGCAGCTGTTTTTATGCGTGAATGGGTAGCATGGTGATAGTGTTGTGCGTAAAGGGCTGGTGAAGGCTTTAACGTTAAGAAGGATTGCTATGGGGAAGGGGCGTGTTTGTTTGTTGAGGGCGATGAGCTGGTCGTGAGGCTATTAGTGTTTTTCTTCGTGAGCAGGAGCTAGCCTTGTGTGAGAGTTTTTTGTTGTTTATATATAGAGAGAGAGAGAGAGAGGGATGTGGTGCCGTGAATAGTCTTCCTAGGGTTTCACTTGTTTGAATAAGAAAGGGATCAATTAGTGTCACACAAGGAAAAATATATTTAATTGGGGACAAGATTTGCTTAAATTAGGAATAGGTTTATTTGATGTTTATTTGTTTTATTTTAATTTGGTAATGATTTGTTGTGTTTGTTTAGGTAAGTAATTTGTTTTATTAGTAGGTGATTATTCAGATTTTATTTGATTTATTTTAATTTCCCATGTGTTAAATATGTGTTTTATTAATTTGGATATGTTTTATGGGCTTAGGCGTGTGTGGGCTAGGCTTGGGCGTGTGTGGGCTTGGCTTGGGCGTGTGGTTTGAGGTTAAGGCCCAGTGGTTTGCGGGGGGGTTTTGGGATAGGTTTAGATTTTAAAATCGAAGGTCCACAAGCGAGCCCGAAGCTAAACAAGCGAGTTAAATCCAACAAAAATCCCAATTTCTGACTTTTCCCTTCCGACGTCCGTTTCCCGTGATTTCCGCGACTTAAAAGGTAGTGTCTCCAAATGAGACTCATTGTAGGCACTGCATTTTTGCATGTAAGTCCCGATAATGAGTCTCGTATGGAGAAACTACCTCTTTGATTGTGAAAGCCGTGGGAAACGGATGTCGGAAGGGGAAAGTTGGAAATTAGCATTCGGAGGGATTTAACTCGCTTGTTTCGCTTCAGGTTCGCTAGTTGGACCTCTGTTTTAAAAACATACCAAGCCCAATCCAAAATAATTAAAACATTTAAAAATACATGTCACAAATTAATACCAATTAAATTCAAATTAAACACAAAGAAAATCCATTAAATCACATCTCACAAATTAAATAATTAAAACCTTTAAAATACATGTCCAATTAAATAAATTAAATTAAATAACTAATTGAAATGAAATTACATTATTAAAACCAATTAATGAATTAAAGCAAATTAAATTTAAAATTAAATTAAACCTAATTCCAAAATGAAATAAATCACTCACCTAATTTAAATAATTCATTACCTAAATAATTAATTAAATTAAATTATAATCAAACTAAATACACGTATAAATTAATTGATTTTGTTCCTATTAAAGCCATGCATAACCCTAATTCCCCTACCCTCTCACTATAAAATAACAGAAACTAAACACTAAGACTGGCTGCTCATATCACGACAAAGACACTAACCGAAACCCTAAAATACTTTTCTGTTCCTCTCTCTCCTGCCCACGCTCAGCTCTCTCTCATCTCCTTCACGCCGTAAGCAACACTTACCCTGACAAATAAAACACACTTACAGCCGGCACACCCCTTCACGCATCAACACGCCACTTAGCCACCTGCACACCCCTTCACGTATCAACACACCACATAGCCCACCTTCACTTCGCCTTTGCATCGCCCCAATCACGCCATCTACACTAACCAGCCCATTTGACGTGTTAGCCTTCAGCCACCCACACTTCACAGCCCCACGCCACATAACACCCTCAACACAACACGTCCTCAGCGCCCCCTTCACGCATCACCCTTCAACACGTCAACAGTCCCTTGCCCCTTTGTTCCACTTAGCCAATTCACTTCATCATCCCCCCTGATCACGTAACAACACTCACTCCATACACAATTCACGCAATCTGCCCTTACCTTCAACGTGACAAACCCTTCACAAAAGCCAAATTAAGGACACATCAAGAGCCCTCAACGTGAAGTCTCCTTGCCACAAACACTCGCCACCTAGCTTCATGCCTATAGATCACACCGAGCAACCACAACTTGCCTTCCCACAAAGCCGCACACACCTGCCCACTACTCTTCGACAATTCCGCACCTGAACAGTCCATGTAAAATGCCTTCCTGCACGCATAAATTGCCAAGAATCTGCTCCAGAATAGTCCCCGAATTAACCAAAAACAGTCTCAAAACAGCCCCTTAAACCCTTAAAACAGTGACCAAAAAATATAACAAAAACAGCAGCGAAACAGAGTAAAAAATAGCAGCCCGAACAGCAAAACAACGAGGAAAGACGTTGAGTTAGTGAACCGAAAGAGTTGCGGATCATTCACCCTTCCAACGGACGTGTAACGCCCTTTCGTGAGACAACAAAAGAGGTTAGACCTGAGGGCACCCTTTTATTTATTATCTTTCGTTTATTTTGTTTATTTTAAAAATATTATCGCATGAGAGTCGTTTTTGAAGCATGATGTGTGTTGGATGCGGAATATGTGTTCCCTTTTGTGGTATATAGGATGGAAACCCGGACGTAAATTCCGTAGCCGAATCCGAATGGACGGTAGTGCGGTTTGTACTCGGGATACAACGCCACGTACCACTTAAGAGACACATATTCGTCTCATCCAAACTTGTGTTTGAGCATGTTATAGTTCGTAGGTTATTATTTTGTTAGTAAAGCATGATTTAGCTTAGTTTGTTATTTATTTTCAAAGTATGATTATGTTTATTTATGCTGGTATTTTTTTTGTTTAGTTATGATTATGTTTAAATAGTTATTTGTTATTTGGTTTAATGGCTCAATGTGCTCATTGTGTGATATTGCGTGTTTGCCATTTAAAGACTTATTTTCGAGCATGCAAACTTAGATTAGGAGTTATTTTGATGAATGCATACTAGACGTAGATTACCCTTGAGCATGAATGTTGAATAGATTCGGTAGTTTATTGCACAAATCATATCATCACAAGTGACATAAGTAAAGGACCATTCCGAACCCAACGGTTTGAGGTCTTCCCTTGCGAGGGGTAAGTGCGGCCTTAAATATTTTGTCCCGGTTCACACCGGGTGGAACTCCATTATTCTCCGGTTTAGTTACCTGCGGACTACTCCGTACTCCCACTAGGCCGCGAGCCTATAACAGCATGCGTCGTCAAGTTCTGTTTCCTACAGTCTGGGGACTCCACTGGGGATAGAGAATCGGCCCCGAAAAATGTCTTATAATGTTTGGATTTGTGCTTTAATTAACCGTGTCTATAGTGGGTTAAGGGGTTTAGTTAAAGGCATTTTCAGCGAGAGCCTTCATCAGCGAGAGCCTTTGTCTGCACTCCCGTAAACCCACATGTGAACCTTAATCGTAGAACTAATAGAAATTATTATTTTTTTTATGTTGATGTTTTGGACCGTTGTCATTTGGATTCAGTTGGACTTGTTGTCATGAGGTATGGGCTTGTTGGGCCATTTAAACTGGGACGAGTCTGTACTTATAGCAATCGGGCCAAAATTTTCTAAAATGTTGATGGGCCAACTAGTGTAAAATTATTATGAGCTTATATATTACATGCATCACACGCATCTCATGCATCTCATGCATACATGCATCATGTTAACCCCCGCGTCTTAAAAGCCATCATAGATATCCGTTGGGTTAGGAAAAAAAAGACTTGTCAAAGAAGAGTTTAGCAAACATGGATATCGTGGAAAAGGAAACGAGGAACAGAGAACCTTACGGCAAGGATTGAAAGACCATTGGGGGGCCTTCAAAAAAAAAAGGAAAAAAAAGAGAAGAGAAAAAGGAAAAAAAAAGAAAGAAAAAAAAAGAAGAAGAAAAAAAAAGAGAAAAAAAAAAAAGAAAAAAGAAAAAAAAAAAAAAGAAAAAAGAAAAAAAAAAAAAAGGGTAGTTTAGTCCTTAATAGTTAGACGTAAGTCCGATGATGAAATTGTTGTTTTAGGGTGAAATCTTAGAAACGTTAAACTCTTGATGTGCTTTTATCTGATGCTTTGAGTAATTGATCTATGTTAGACTCGTAAGCACTTAATTGTAGGTTCTTAGCGGTGAAAACCTGAGTAGTTGGCAAGATGACTAGTTGAAAAAGATTGTAGGTCGGTGAATGACCGTTTACTTAGATGTCTATCCTGACTTGCTTGTGTTATGATGTGTGGTATGGTTGAAAATAAAAGAAAAAGTCTCTAAAGAAAAGAAATAAACCGCCTATAACCGATAAGCGTGAAGCTATCCATGGGCGAGTATTAGGACCACCATGAGGAGAAATGCTACCTTAAATGGTAGGTGTGTTGAAAAAAAAAATGAAAAAGAAAAAAAAAAGAAAAAAAAAGAGAAAAAGAGGGACAAAAGAAAAGAAAAATAAAGCCATACCACATTGAGTGCGAAAAATCAATTGCAGAGCATAACTGAGACATCTAGGTTGGTTTGACCCATCGATCACGATTTTTGAAACGAAATCTTCGAGTTAGCTTACCTAAGGATTATGCTGCGAAAAAACCTTTGCACACACACACTTTGAGTCTGGCATAGATCATTTATTCAAAAACTCAGATTTGAGTTGCATTGAGTGTTTTGAATGTTCTCTGGTTTCATTACTGGGCATTCCTTGAGGAAGATAATATGTATAACTATTGAGACTATTTCGTAGCATGTGATATAGTGTGATGATATGGAAGGCCCCACCATGTGGTTCATCTTGACCAAGTGCAAACAGCGGAGAGCATAAAGCTAAATCAAGACTGGGAGCGAACAGTCTACCACCCCGTGAATAAAAAGAATAACAAGAAATTAAGCCATGAGACCGGAGAGAAGACTGAGCAATCACCTGGAGAACTGGCAGAAGACCTAACCCAGTGGATTAGGAAATTCATTCATGCATGCATGCATACCCGTAACATATTTTGCATTCTTTTTTGTGTTTGTTTTGTTTTGTATTCACAGGTTTCAAAGAAGAAAAAGAGAAAGCAGCAAAGACAAGCCAACCAGAATCAACAACATTGAGTAGTAGTTTTGGGGATGAGCCAGGGTTGAGGCCCATGTTAGTTTCAGTTTGGGGATGAGTCCCGGGGTCG
The DNA here is from genome assembly GCA_019454045.1 of Zanthoxylum bungeanum. Taxonomy (NCBI): domain Eukaryota; kingdom Viridiplantae; phylum Streptophyta; class Magnoliopsida; order Sapindales; family Rutaceae; genus Zanthoxylum; species Zanthoxylum bungeanum. The sequence continues at coordinate 138,824 of SKCR01021679.1, read as the reverse complement.
AGGCCCACATTAGCAGAGTTTTGAAATGAATCCGGGAATAAATCCCAGGGTCGAGGCCCATATCAACTCAGATCGGGGACAAAGCCCACATTCACTACAATTCGGAACAAAGCCCACAATCAGCTCAGATCGGGGATAAAGCCCACATTCAGTACAATTCAGGAACAAAGCCCACATTCAGCACAGTTCAAGAATGGACCACATCACAGTAACGGTTCGAGAATGGACCATCTCATACAGTACAATATTAGTTTTGTCGGGTATGGCATTCTGAGGGGCGAGGCCCACATTAGTTCAGTATCAGTTCTGCCGGGTATGGAATTCTGTGGGCGAGGCCCACATTGGTTTAGTATTAGTTCTACCGGGTATGGCATTCTGGGGGGCGAGGCCCACATCAGTTCAATATCAGTTCTGCCGGGTATGGCATTCTGGGGGCGAGGCCCACATTGGTTTAGTATTAGTTCTGCCGGGTATGGCATTCTGGGGGCGAGGCCCACATTGGTTCAATATCAGTCTTGCCGGGTATGGCGCTCCGGGTATGGAGACATCAGATCAATTTTGGCCAGGTACGACACTCCGGGTATAGAGACATTAGAATCAGTCTTGCCGGGTATGGCACTCTGGGGCTAGGCCCATATTAGCATCAGAATCGGTCTTACCGGGTATGACACTCTGAGGGCGATGCCCATATTAGCATTAGTATCAGCATGGTGGCGAGGTCCATATCAATATCAACATAGAGGCGAGGCCCATATCAGTATCAGTTTGAGGGCGAGGCCCATATCAGTATCAGTCTGGGGCGAGCCCACGTCAGTAACAGTTGAGGGAGAGGCCCACGTCAGTATCAATTAAGGGCGAGGCCACCATCAATATCAGTTTTGGGGGCGAGGCCCACGTCATCATCAGTTTGAGGGCGAGGTCCCTATTGTCACCGGTATTGGGATGCGTCCTAGGGTCGAGGTGCCCCCGTTATCGGTTGTAGTTCCGGGATGCGTCCCAGGGTCGAGGTGCCCACTACATCATCATATGGAGGGCGAGGTCCCTATTGTCAGCGGTGTTGGGTCGAGGTGCCCCCGTTGTCGGTTGTAGTTCCGGGATGCGTCCCAGGGTCGAGGTGCCCACTACATCATCATATTGAGGGCGAGGTCCCTATTGTCAGCGGTATTGGGTCGAGGTGCCCCGGTTGTCGGTTGTAGTTCCGGGATGTGTCCCAGGGTCGAAGTGCCCACTACATCATCATATTGAGGGTGATGTCCCTATTGTCACCGGTGTTGGGTCGAGGTGCCCAGGGTCGAGGTGCCCCCGTTGTCGGTTGTAGTTTCGGGATGTGTCCCAGGGTCGAGGTGCCCACTACATCATCAGTTTGAGGGCGAGGCCCACATTGTCAGCGGTATTGGGTCGAGGTGCCCAGGGTCGAGGTGCCCCCGTTGTCGGTTGTAGTTCCGGGATGCGTCCTAGGGTCGAGGGCCCACTGCATCATCAGTACAGTTCACATTCGGTGGTTCGGGAACAAAGCCCAGAGGTCGAGGCACCTCGCCATCATATCAATTCAGTTCAAAACAACATGCAAGTCAGGTGGCAGCTGGCGAGCCAAGAATTCATTCATCATCACTTTTAGGATGTTTCCCAAGGTCGAGGGCCCACACATCAGTTGCAGTTCTGGGATGCATCCCAGGGTCGAGGGACCACTGCATCATCAGCACAGTTCACATTCGGTGGTTCGGGACAAAGCCCAGGGGTCGAGGCACCTCGCCACCATATCAACTCAGTTCGAAGAAGCAGGCAAGTCAGGTAGCAGCTAGCGAGCCAGGTAAGTAAAAATGCATTGCACGTACTTTGATAGGATTGTCATTGCCACACACTGCACAAGTCCCATCAAAGTGGGGGTGACTGTAGGCACTGCATTTTTGCATGTAAGTCCCGATGATGAGTCTCGTATAGAGACACTACCTCTTTGATAGTGAAAGCCGCGGGAAACGGATGTCGGAAGGGGAAAGTTGGAAATTAGCATTCGGAGAGATTTAACTCGCTTGTTTCGCTTCAGGTTCGCTTGTTGGACCTCTGTTTTAAAACACACCAAGCCCAATCCAAAATTATTAAAACATTTAAAATACATGTCACAAATTAAAACCAATTAAATTGAAATTAAACACAAATTAAAACCCATTAAATCACATCTCACAAATTAAATAATTAAAACCTTTAAAATACATGTCACAATTTAAATTAAATTAAATTAAATAACTAATTGAAATGAAATTAAATTAAAACCAATTAAATTGAATTAAAGCAAATTAAATTTAAAATTAAATTAAACCTAATTCCAAAATTAAATAAATCACTCACCTAATTTAAATAATTCATTGCCTTAAATAATTAAATTAAATTAAATTATAATCAAACTAAATACACGTATAAATTAATTGATTTTGTTTCCTATTAAAGCCATGCATAACCCTAATTCCCCTACCCTCTCACTATAAAAATAACACAAACTAAACCCTAAGACTGGCTGGATCATTATCACGGTAAAGACACTAACCGAAACCCTAAAATACTTTTCTCTTCCTCTCTCTCCTGCCCCCACGCTCAGCTCTCTCTCATCTCCTTCACGCCGTAAGCAACACTCACCCCTGACAAATAAAACATACTCACAGCCGGCACACCCCTTAACACATCAATACGCCACTTAGCCACCTGCACACCCCTTCACGTATCAACACGCCACATAGCCCACCTTCACCTCGCCTTTGCATCGCCCCACTCACGCCATCTACACTCACCAGCCCCTATGACGTGTTAGCCTTCAGCACACCCACACTTCACAGCCCCACGCCACATAGCACCCTCAACACAACACGTCCTCAGCGCCCCCCTTCATGCATCACCCTTCAACACGTCAACAGCCTCTTGCCCCTTTGCTCCACTCAGCCAATTCACTTCATCATCCCCTCTGATCACGTAACAACACTCACTCTATACATAATTCACGCAATCTGCCCTTACCTTCAACGTGACAAACCATTCACAAAAGCCAAATTAAGGACACATCAAGAGCCCTTCAACGTGAAGTCTCCTTGCCACAAACACTCGCCACCTAGCTTCACGCCTATAGACCACACCGATCAACCACAACCTGCCTTCCCACAAAGCCGCACACACCTGCCCACTACCCTTTGACAATTCCGCACCTAAACAGTCCACGCAAACTGCCTTCTTGTACGCATAAATTGCCAAGAATCTACTCCAGAACATTCACCAAATTAACCCAAAACAGTCCAAAACAGCCCCTTAAACCCTTAAAACAGTGACAAAAAAATATAACAAAAACAGCAGCGAAACAGAGTAAAAAACAGCAGCCCGAACAGCAAAACAGCGAGGAAAGACTTGTTGAGTTAGTGAACCGAAAGAGTTGCGGGTCATTCACCCTTCCAACGGACGTGAAACGCCCTTTCGTGAGGCAACAAAAGAGGTTAGACCTGAGGGCACCCTTTTTATTATTATCTTTCGTTTATTTTGTTTATTTTAAAAATATTATCGCATGAGAGTCGTTTGAAGCATGATATGATTGTTGGATGAGCGGAATATGTGTTCCCTTTTGTGGTATATAGGATGGAAACCCGGACGTAAATTCCGTAGCCGAATCCGAATGGACGGTAGTGCGGTTTGTACTCGGGATACAACGCCACGTACCACTTAAGAGACACATATTTCGTCTCATCCAAACTTGTGTTTGAGCATGTTATAGTTCGTAGGTTATTATTTTGTTAGTAAAGCATGATTTAGCTTAGTTTGTTATTTATTTTCAAAGTATGATTAGTTATTTTATGCATGGTATTTTGTTTAGTTTATGATTATGTTTAAATAGTTATTTGTTTATTTTGGTTTAATGGCTCAATGTGCTCATTGTGTGATATTGCGTGTTTTCCATTTAAAGACTTATTTTCGAGCATGCAAACTTAGATTAGGAGTTATTTTGATGAATGCATACTAGACGTAGATTACCCTTGAGCATGAATGTTGAATAGATTCGGTTAGTTTATTGCACAAATCATATCATCACAAGTGACATAAGTAAGGCACCATTCTGAACCCAACAGTTTGAGGTCTTCCCTTGCGAGGGGTGAGTACGGCCTTAAATCTTTGTCCCGGTTCACACCGGGTTGCGACTCCATTATTCTCCGGTTTAGTTCCCCGCGGACTACTCCGTACTCCCAACTAGGCCGCGAGCCTAGAACAGCATGCGTCATCAAGTTCTGTTTCCTACACTCATCATAGGACTTATATGTAAAAATGCAGTGCCTATAGTTGTGGTTTATGCGCTAAAGGTGTTAGTAGGCCCTGCCTCTTTAGTTTCTCAAGCACCATTGACAAAGGTCTGCCAAGGTTGGAAAACCTCATATTCCTTATAGTGGAAATTTTTGTAAGACTCGCCTTGTTACCATAAAACCCTCCCGTAGTCTTCTTATTATTATATAATTTTCTATTCTTTGCTTCCTCCATTTCTATATCCATAACAATTTCCCTCAATTGTCAAAAAATAGAGATCATAGAAGTCATCGTCCTCAGCTTGTTATGAATCAAAGACATAATGCCTTTCATTTTCATCTTGATGTGGTCCTTTTTTTGAAGGACGTGTCTGTATCTTCAAGAGCTGGATTCTCCAGCGGTCAAAGTACTCTTTAAAGCTTTCTTCTTGCTTTTGCTTAGTGTTTTCTAGGTCTCGGAGTTACACATCAATCTCCATGTCTCTGATATATTGACTCAAGAAATCCTCGGCCAGTGTTCTCCAATCCTTATTTACTTTCTTCTCGAGGCTATGGTACCACCCATGGGTGCTACTTCTAGTGACATCATAAACATCTTATGCACTTGGTGTTTGGAAAGTCCAATAGCACTCATCAAGGACACGTACTAACAGAGTGTTCCATGAGGTCTCCATTCCATTGAACTTCACTATTTCGAGAATTTTGAACTGAGCGAGCAGCTGTTTCTTGAAATCCATGGGGTTTTAATCCAGTAAATCTTCATTTTTACCCTTCATCTTTTGGGTCATCTCATTCATCTATTCCTACAATTTATGTAGTTCCATTTTGGCCTAAGACTTGGCCATTTTTCCCACATCGTATTCTTCCATTTCCTCATCGTCTAGGGCAGGTGCTTCATCCACTCTACTATCGGGACCCTTGCACATTTTCTCGCTAGACTCGGCCTCAGTCGATTGAGGTGTTGGTTGAATCACCGTCATATTAGCAAGGATACTGAGCACAGTCTGCAACTGCTCTACCATCTTGTTCATAGTGGTTTCCAACTGAACTACATGAGAATTGTCATTGTTGGCCATTTATGCGATACTTATTATTGATTTCCTAACTAGTCTTCCGTTCTCCCTAACCCAACGCTCCCTAATGATTGCTGCAATCATAAGGGATTAGCATGATGCGTGAGATGAATGATATGAGTGTATGCATGAGATGCATGGAATGTAAGGTTTTTTCACACGATAGCATACATCATTCCAACCTTATTTGTCACTGACACGTGGTTAGTCCAATATATTTCCTAGGTTTGGCTTAGCTCATGCACCAACGGTGGGGTACACGAGCTTGTTCTCTCTTATGATAAAAAGGTAAACCTTGGATATTTCGTTTATTTTCCATCGTTAGAAGTCAAAGGTCGCACATTTATAATATGACTAAGCCTAACATGGGGATTGTTCCATTGTCTAATAATGATAAATTAGACCATTAGTAATAATGGTTATTTTCGGTTCGGTATAAAAGCATTAAGTATGCTTAAATGGGCCCAAACAGGGGGTGTCTTTTTCTTGGATGAAAGCCAAGTATGGGCATCGCACTCGTGGTTTTAACACTCTTTGATCATAATTACACGCTCTAAGTCCAATAGGGTTTACATCCAAGGTAGCCCGGGAAAATTTCAAAACATTCAACCCAATTATCAAGGAACGCGAACTTGTCCCAAGTGAAAAGTCCCAATAAGTTCTTCATTTCATGGTAAGAGGGTTGGATTATCTCAAATTATTAGTGTATGAAACTATTTTCCCCACGTAGCGGAAGTGACTTAGGTACCAAGATTGACCTTGAAATTTTTATGCCCTCTCCCTTATGAATGCTGAATCTAACATGCCCCTTTGGACTTATTTTTTTTTTATTTTATGTTTTTAACTATTTTTCTGTCCCGGAACAGCCCCCGAACAACAGCTTAAATTTGGATTGTTTTGCACACGTTATGCGCGCACAACTCACCCAAAATCAGCCTCTGTCTTATGTGTATATGGACAGTGATTCAGGTCCGAATTTTTTACCAAAACACCCATTTGTATTCCTAATTTTTTTGGGACAAAAAATACACTCCTCAAATTCAAGCAACAAGAGGCAACATTGAGCAGATTTTTCTGCTGACTACCGTGTGTATGTAGAAAGGAAAGAAAGGCATTTTCAAATTGATATCCAATAAGTCTTCCGTGATATGACTCGTTACCAACAAAAACTAGTGTGGGCTAGACTCACAACTTAGATCTCTAAACTCTTTTAGAGAAATAAAATTTTTTCACACTAAAATTTTCTTGTTTTTCCTGTTTGTTCTTCACACATTTTTCTTTCAACTATTGAGAGAAAAATAAAAAAAGGTGGCTAGGATTTTCTTGGAATGAAATTATGAAAATAAAAACTTATCTTTTTCTTTTTATACTTATGGTTTATGTTGTAAAAAAATAAACAAACCCTAAGCCTATTTCCATCAAGTTTCGGCCACCCTATGATATTTTAGTAATATCAAAATTTTATTAAATATCATCATAATGCATTAAAGTATTACTTAATAAAAAAAATGTAACTACCATTTATGAAAAATTGAATTTTAAAATCATATTTTAAAATCTTTTATTTGTAAAAATGATATAATAAACAATTTATTATTTATAATAAATTAAATTATTATCCCATAATCATTTATTTAATGAAAACCTTATATTAAATATAATATAATGTTACATGTGTGACAAATATATTATTAATCTCATTAATAATAATATATATGTGAATAGATAATCAGACTATCCAATTATATTTAATTTGCTACAATATATCGAGCTAGCACGGGGATCAAATGGACCTACAGTTCCGAGGTCTAACAATCTCGGGATATTAATTAAGCTCTTTAATTAAATATTCTGAATGATTAACTTTAAGTTATTCCACTAAAAACCCAAAGTTTCACTCTCGTTGCCGTAGATAAATAATATAAGTTGAACTATGTCGGTGTCCATCGATATAGTCATTACATATGGATTGGCTCTTCACGGGTATCTCATAATTAGAGCCGGATCATAATGTCCGTTATACCCCTCTAATTATTTTTACCTTAAGTATTATTGATTCTCTAATGAACGATTTATTCATAACCATTATGAATATTAATCTTTCTATTCACAATAGAAATATTTGAGCGCTCTAATCATTCAAGTACTGAATCAACCTTTAAGGAAGATACTCCTCTACTTCTCGTAAGAATGAGTGAACTCGATATTTATGTAAAACATCCCCAGCTACACACAAAACCATGTCCCCAAAGTACGTAGCTATTGGTCAGGATTGCAACACCAACCTCACATTTAAAAATTAAAGGACACAGGCTGCCATGTAGGAGTTCGCAGTACACTCAGGATTTAGATCAATCCACATATGATCATCTAGTAGATTAAAATTAATTTTTTCTATTTATCTGATATTATAAGAAATTCATTTCAATCTAGCTCCAGTCTTATATGATTATACACGATCACGGTTCTGGTTCGAAACCGAAATCGAACTGGTTGGAACCAGCCAATTCCAGTTCTGGAACTGGCCGGTTCTGGTTCTGTAATCGGAATCGATTTTATTCTGTTCGGTTAAGGTTCGCCCCTAACCGAACTGAACGAAACCGTACAGTTCCAACGGTTCTACAGTTCCAACTGGAACTGTTTGGTCCCGGTTGGAACCGTTGTAGTCCAACGGCTAAAAGTCATTGGGCTACATAGTGGGCAGGGAGCCGCTCCCTGCCCTAAAATTAAAAAAATATATATATATATATATTTTAATTTTTTTTAATTCTAATTACTAAAGTACCCTTAATAACATTAAAAAACGACTAGTGTTTTGGAAATTTTAGGTATCACAAAAATAATCCAAAAATGTATAAATATTGATCATTTTTCATTTTTTTAACACACCAATTCTTAATTCTCTCAATTTCCTTAATTATTTCATTCTCAATTCTCTCATCTTCAATTTCTCATTCTCAATTCTCTCATTCTTCAATATTAACAAAAATGGCAAGCTCATCTAAGAACGCCATGTCCAATGTGCCAACCCAAGAGAACGACCAAAATATCCATACACGGAGAAGAATAGTTAAGTCTCAATCCTCCGATATTTTCAAAATTTATTTTCATTTTGTCGAGACTGAAAATGAAGGTCCAAGAGCAATATACAACTATTGCGGTGTATCTTACAAATTTACCGGCGACTATGGCAATATGAACAAGAACTTGGATAGACATCAAGCCGTTGAAATTGGATTTGATACAACGCAAACTCAAATGGACAGGTACAAATCATCTATTAGATGTACGAGTTCTTTAGATTTATTTAAATATTCTGATGTTAAAAATAGAGAAGAATTTGATAAATTTACTTATATGGCACATCTTTCGTTAAGTTTTAGTGAAAATTTTACTTTTACTAATTATGTTTGAAATGCTTTAAATCTTGTTGCTTGTAAAATGACTAGAAATACAACAAAACATCAAAAATTTAAATTAATTTAAATGAAATATTTAGAGATATTAAAGGTCTCTTTCTATTTATTTTGATATTTGGAGTGACCATTGGCAAACACACTCATACATGGGTATGACTTTTCATTGGATTGATGCACCATGGAACATGCAAAAATGACTTATTGAATTCAGAATTTTTTATGAGTAATATACAGCACAAAATATTTATAGAATTATCGAAGTAATTTTTGATGAATATGGTTTATTAGGTGAGTTTTAAAAATTGGTTTTGACAATGCATCTGCAAATACTTCATCAATTAGAGATTTTAAAGAAATATGCCAACCAAATTTGGGGGGTCGATTTTTTCATGTTCGTTGCAAATGTCATGTCCTTATTTTATGTGTTGAAGATGGTCTGACTTTTTAAGAACCGTACATTGATCCTATTAAGATTGCACTTAATTGTATTTGGTCATATTCTCAAGTTATGAGAGAATCTGCCAAGTTTTGTAAATTAAATGGTGTTAAATCGGAACAATTTTCACGAGATGTTCCAACACGTTAGAATTCAACTTATTTTCTTTTAAGTGAAGCTTTCCAATACAAAGATGTATTATGTAGTTTTTGTTGGACAATTATGACCCATATCATCACTATTTGTACAGAACATGGTGTTGTTGTACAAATTAACTATGTGACAAAGGAAATTTATCTTTTATCATTTGTAATTGGATTACCGGGATATATAAATGATAAAAGTCCATATGATTAGTTTCGGATTAATAAGATATGAGACAGTATTAATCCACTAAGGTTTAATCATTAAAATATCCCTAGTCGTAGTATTATCGAGATTGGACATCGATAATACAGAATAGACAAGTATTGCACTTGTGCGCGTTGTGAGAGCATAACGTCATAGTTCTCATATATTTGGGTATTGGATACTCATGCAAGTGTAATATGAGGTTGTGTTTACCGATGGTACGGAAACAGCTTCGCTCTGGATAGACCCCTCAGAATCTTATTGGTAGTATGACTATGTGTCTATGTGAGTCCGAATCAGGGTAGGTGTATTTGGTCTTAACCTGAGACTTGCATCGCTAATACTTGCGACAATCAATATACTTTGGTTTTGGTCGTCCAGGGCTTTAACAGGTTCTGTGTACGCCTCATCTGGGTATACTGAGAATCGTAGTGTATTGGGTGTGATGTCAAGATGGAAGTATCACTCCAGTCATATGGAGATGATGATCACGTAGGATACGGAACTAGTACTCTTATGTACTGCAGTCATCGGGATAATATGACTAGGTCATGTTTATCCGATTATAGAGACTAGTTACCAGAGATCCGATATATGCTTCGTATGGGGTAGACACAATTCCAGCCCCAGGCCTAACATGTGACATTCGATACTGGATCGTAATACGCAATACTACGTATACTGCGCCTAACATAGATTAAATATTCCTTAAAAGAATATTTCTGAAGAATTGGGTAGGCATGGCACTTGGCTAGAAGTCAACCATGTCTTGTAAATCGGTAAGAACATGGTACTAGGTACGCACGTATTCAGATATTTCGATTACCGGATTTACTGCCAACATATCCAGGGATCTCATGGGTCGCTTCCCGAAGATTCACCGATGACGTATGACTCGAACATAATTAATCTGGGATTAATTAGATGAGAGAGAAAATTTATCTAGAATTAATTGCGGAGAGATTTTATCTGGGATAAAATACTATTTGACGAGAGAGAATGATTAATTTGGAATTAATCGATAAAATAATATATTCGATATATTAAATGAAATTAGATTTCATAACGGAATTAAAATTATATTTTAATTCGGGCGAACGAGTTAATTTAGAATTAATTCGCTAGCGACGTGAATAGTAATTTTGCTAGGCATAATTATTTAATTAAATTTGATTTAATTACGTTGCAACAGAAATTCGTTAATTCGAAATTAGCGAACCCGGGCCCGGTATGTGTTGCGGGCCCACTCGGATTTTGAATCAAGTGGGGCCCACGTGTCACATCACTTGTCACTTTAATTAACTTTTTTGTTGATGGGTTTTGGTGGGTTGTTGGTGACTTGTCCAACACACCAAGTTGGTAAAGTGAATGACTTTTACCAAATATTATTTTTTGGTATATCATTTTGATTTTTTGAAAATCAAATCACAAGTTATCATTTTACACAAAAACAATTCACTCTCTCTCATTCCACTCTTTGGCCGAATATAGGCCCTCATTTTCTCTCCAATGCCGTGAGCCTAGGGCTCATTTACTTCTTGATTTTGCTTCAAAATCAAAGGTGCTAGCACATCCATGGAGTCATTCTAAGGTGTTAGGGAAACCGTTCCCATGAGTTTGGAATTCAAGATTCAAAGATTGGAAGCTTGGAAGCTCAACATACATCAAAGGGGAGCTTGTAGCACAACACAAAGGCTTGGAATTTTTGTTATCTCCTACATCCAAAACAGATCAAAGTGAGTATTTTCCGCATTCTTATTTTGTTGTATTCACATGATTTCTTGCTTAATTGATCTTGGTTTGACTTAGAAAACCCAACAATGGTATCAGAGCCATAATTGAGCATGAAATTGAATTTATGGTTCTTAATCTTGATTTGGGTATTTTTGATTTAAGCATGATTTGATCAAATTATTTGTTTGAATATGCTTATATATTGATAACTTAGAGTTATGTATAATCAATTTGAAGACAAATTAATTGGATTAATTTTCCCCAAATGCATTAGCTTGGTCGAATGCAATATAAACCTTATGTCATGGTGATTTTGATTTTTGGACCATTGGATGTGTTTGAAATGATGGATAAATTGATTTGGGATTTAATTGGATTGAAATCAAAATTAATTAAGAAAAATCCCTAATTGCCGTGACATGTATAGCATGGAAATGAATTAATTTTGTTTCAATTATGTTGGACATGAATTGATAATAATAAAGCATGATTAATTAGTGTAATTGGTATTTTGGAAGTATTAGTTTAACTAATTAATTATGGCTATACACTTTAGTTAATTAAATTGTGATATTTGGAATATTGGAATTTAATTAATTAGGCTTAATTTGGAATTGGGCTAATAATGTTGTATTTGGGCTTAATGGGCTTGGTTGGGCCAAGTATGGTTTAGGATAATTGGTTGGATCCAATTGGGCCTAAAACCATTTCCATAAAGTCCAAATATAATAAATGGGCCTTTTATAATTTAATTGGGCCTAATGGGCCTAAATTGATTTTTGGCAAAGGTTGATTCCTTATTGGGCTTTGGTTGCCAAAGTCCATGCCTTATAAATTAATTGAAAGCCCATTGGACTTTAATTGAATTGACATTGGATGTTAATTGGGCATTAAGACCCGTTAAGATTAGATTTAGAATCTAAGTCGCAAAGGCTCATTAATAAAGTGTAATTATTTAATTTGGAATTAAATAATGAATTAGTATTGAATAAAAATTAAATTGGATTTAATATTGTAGTTTGATATAATTCAAGAATACGTACTTTGAGTAGTTATTCTTAAACGAGTTGGACTCGCGCAAATCAAATCGTTGTTTGAACATTGGATGGTCATTAATCAAAGATTAATTAATTGGATTAGATTGATTGATAACATGCTTTGTGTGAATACATGGATGTGATGTATGAATAATGTATATCGGATGGATATTTGATGAGTGAGGGCAATTTTGGAAATTGTTGTAATAAATTTAGAATTTATTAAACTGGACATGCGTGTCCAGTCTATTACCTCTTGACTCTTTGTATTTCTCTTCTCACCTATTCCCCTCAATGTAAATGAGGTTTCTTTAGAAGTGTTATGTAATTGGGTAGAAGTAAGATTTGTGCTAGCGGGAGTGGAAATGGAGAGAGATTGTTCTAGGAACAAAATGTTTTAAATGTCCATCCGCATATCATTATTAATTTATTTATCGCGTCTTATTATGGTTTTAGAATGCATGCTTAAGGGTGTATGATGAGACATAATCAAAGATAATTAATTGGTTGCCAATTATGCGAAAAACCCTCAACAAATATTAAGTGTTTTCCTTCAATTGAGTGATTCATTCTCAAGATCCAAGATTGTCACTAGTTTGTTGGACAAAGTCAAGACCTTTGTCCATCACGGATGTGTTTGAATCATGAAGGCTTTGTTCCATATCGCATGTCTTGTCCAAGTTGTGATTTGTTGGCCAAAGTCAAGATCACTTCTTGTTCATCGACATCGATTACGAAGCTTTCCAAGGTCAATGGGTCCCGCTTAACTGGAATCATTAAGCTTGTTGTGCCAAAGCCAAGGCTTAGTTGATTCAGAGGAAAAAGATTAGGGAATATATTGGATATATTGGCATATATTATATATATGTTTCGGACTTGGAAGTCCACCTACTGGATCTAGGAATTGGATGAGATCCAATTGATCTTAGAGATCTACCTAGTTAAGTTTCATACAATTTGTTGGCCAAAGTCAAGATTGTGTGTTATTTAACGGGATCCTAGCCCACTAGGAAACTAGGTTTCCAGAGTACTCAACAGAGGGTTAGAGGCTCGTCGAAAAATAGTGGGAGGCAAGTATTAAATTTTCAATTTCGTTTAGATACTTGCCAATAAGCGCTCATTTCATTTTTCGTCATTATTTATTAATATAAATATATTAGTTGGACTAATATTTTATTGTTGTTTTAAAATAAACAGTTGGATTGTATTCAAACTATTTCATTTATAGTTGATTATATAATTGGATTATAGTAATCAAATATATTTGAATTTAACCAATCAAATTATAGTTGATTATATAGTTAGACTATAGTAATCATTATATTCAATTATACCCGAAATCGTTGATTGGATAGTTGGACTATTGGAATCAAGATAAATGAAAGATTAGCATTTAGAACATAATCCTGGGTGAAAATGTTTTTTAAACGGCTCCAATTTTCAGATTGGGAATAGAACCTCAGGATAGTCCTGGGAACTGAGAAGTTACTCTATTTTATATAGCAACCTCTCGGGCCTAAGCTCGGAGTTGAGCGAATAGTGGAGCATGAGTTTTGGAAGACTCATGGTGATGATAACTTTAGTGCTCAATCCGTTATGCTTACCGAAATGACTCTTTATTTCCGTCATCAAAATTAAGGATTAGATCATTGTACCATGATGTTGAAATTAAAAGATCTTCATAGATTTATTCTTAGATCTTAGAAGTACAAATTGCAAAAGAAGCTCTTTCGCTCATGAATGTCAGAGGGTACATCTGTCGAGCACTAGGTGTCGCAGATGATTGCTGACATCGATCAACTAGGTTAGCTGGGCATTACCTACGTGACCGAGACTACCAAAGATTTGATCTTATAGTTTCTACCCGAAAGATGGGGCATGTTCATTATGAACCAAGAGTAAACTCTCGGAGAGTTGATGGCTATGCTCAAGGAGGCAGAGCCAGAGCTTCTAAAATTGGCAAAGGTAAAATAATCACAGCCTTCTGGGAAGACAAAGGACAAATCCCAAGATGTCTGCCTAAACTGTGGCAAATGGAGTCACTGGAAGTGTGACTGCCGTATGGACAAGGCAGACATGAAGGAAGTGAAGGCGGGGCAAGGCTCCGGCTTCAAGTATATTTGTCATAAACATATTCACTACTAGTTTTAAAATTGGATTTTAGACACTGGCTGTGGTACATAATATATGTACTGATGTGCAGAATCTGCTGATGAGCAGGATACTGACTTCAGTTGAGATCTACCTGCGAGTCAAAAACGGGATGAGAGTCGCTGTTTTAACCGTAGAATCCTAAGTTTAGGAACTACCATTTAGTATGTACTTAAATTAGGAAACTGTTATAATGTACCTAGTTTGACTAGAAACATTATCTCTATATCTAAGTTTAACCCGTTACGGGTATACCTTTATATTCTAGAACACTAAGTGTTTTATTTTATAAAGATGATATTGAGTTAAACACATTAGATGTGAATAACATATTTATATTTTGAATATAAATGAATCTCAAACGTATAACATGACAAACAAATAGCTCAAACTAATTTAATCAGATGAGACTTATTTGTGGCATTGTTGTCTCGGACACATTAACAAGAATCGTATATCTACACTTTCGAAGAGTGGGTACTAGGACGAATTTGATTCTAATTCAAATAATGTCTAATCTAGTTTATTAGGCAAAGTGCCTAAAACACCTTTTACTTGGAAAAAGTACAAGTGCCACCGATCTGTTAGCCCTCGTTCATAGTGACATAAGTGGGCCCATGTCTAGCTAGGCTAGAGGTGGATATGAACACTTCGTAACCTTTACGGATGTGGCATTGCGTTATGGCTATGTATTTCTTTTCAAACATAAATCGGAAACTTTTGATAAAATCAAAGAGTTTCGACACGAAGTATAAAAATAGACTGGCAAGAGTATAAAACATCACGATTGGACCGTGATGAAAATACTTAAGCAATGAGTTTCATGATTATTTGAAAGAGTATAGTATTCTTTCACAGTGGACTCCTCCCGGAACACCTTAATTGAGCGGTGTGTCCAAACGGAGAAACCGAATTTTGTTGGACATGATAAGGTTAATTATGAGTCACTCTGAGCTACCATTTTCCTTCTAGGGATACGCATTAAACAGTGCAATATTTATTTTGAATAAGGTTCCATGATAATCTGTTAGACAGACTTCATATTAGATATGATCAGGAAAGAAACCGGGTTTTCTCATTCTTGAAGATTTGGGAATGCTGGGCATATGTTTGGATGATACCAAACTAGAACCCAAATCGGACAAGTGCCTAATTTGTAGGTTATCCTAGGGAAACCAAAGTATAGTACTTATACAACTCACAAGAGAACAATTTAATTGTTGCTCTCCATGCGGTTTTCCTACAAGGAATACCTATATGCAGTGGTAAGTGGGAGGAAAGTAAAACTCGATGAAAATCAGAGTAATATTGTTCCAGGCACCGATTCCTTAACGGAACACAAACAGTTCATCAGAGATGAAATTGTACCACAATCTTCGAATACACAAGAACCGCGTAAGTCGGAGAGAGTCAGAAAACAACCTGGGAGGTATGGGTTTCTGATCTCACCTCATGAAGATGTCAATCTTATTGAGGAATACGAACTGGCTACGTATGAGGAAGTGATACAAGGTATCGACTCCATATTATGGCAAAGTGCCATGAAGTCCGAAATGGATTCCATGTATACCAACCAAGTTTGGACACTGGTTGTTGTACCGGAAGGCATTGTGCCTATTGGTACTACATGAGTCTTCAAGGAAGACAAACATGGATGGCAACATACAAACATGCAAAGCTTGGCTTGTAGCGAAAATGTATCGTTATCAACATTGTGTCGATTACGACGAAACCTTTTATCTGTTGCCATGGTTAAATCCATTTGGATAATGCTTGCTAATGATGTATGTTTCATTTATGAAATATGGCAGCTGAACATCAAAACCACTTTCCTTCAACAGAAACCTTTTGGAGGATGTTTACAACATCCTGATAGTTTTGTCGTAACAAAAACTTGCAAACTAGGTTTGCAAGTTAAATCGATCCATTTATGGATTGAAGCAAACATTACGTTCTTGGAACTAATGTTTTGATAAGATCATAATGGTATATGATTTAATTCAAAATGAAGATAATTCTTGTGTATATAAGGAGGTTAGTGGGAGCGCACTGACAATGATTATCCTATATAATGATGATATATCATTTCTTGGAAATGACATTCCCATAATACAATCGGTGAAAGCTTGGATTTCATGATAATTCTCCATAAAATACTTGGGAGATGCAACATTTATTATAGGAATAAGGATCTACTAGGATAGATATAAAAGTTGTTGGCACTCTCCAAGGACTCGTACATTGAAAGATATGTACACGAACTGGTGTCTCATATGCTTTGAGCATATGGAGTCACAATCAGACCAATCCAAGTGATAGTCACTAGATTGATGTTAAGAACATCCTTAAGTATCTTAGATGAACTAAGGATGCTTTCTTATGCTATGGAGAATGAGAACTTGAAGTGACTGGGTTCACCACTGCAAGTTTCCAAACTGATAATAACGACTGTAAGTCGCAATAAGGGTACTATATAGTTTGAATAACGGAACATTGAGCTGGAAATCTTCCAAGCAAGATAATATTGCCGAATAAACAACAAAAGCGGAATATTCCTGCAGCTGAGGCAGCAAAGGAAGTAATTTTTGGATCTGGAAAATTCCTAATTAGATTAGGAGTAGTTCTGTTAGCAGCTTAGCTAGGCTACAACATAGGCTAAAGAATTAATTGTCTCATCAATGATCCAAGTATATACTTCAACTATTTCATCTGATTCGTCAGATCATACATCGTGGCGATGTGATGATCGAATAAATCGCATAAGATGATAACATTGCAAATCCACTGACGAAAGCTGTTTCTCAGTAGAAGTTTGAGCGACCCGTACATAGTTCAAGTGTATGACACTTGAGTGATTGGTTATAGGCCAAGTGGGAGATTGTTGGAAAATTATGACCCATAACATCACTATTTGTACAGAACATGGTGTTGTTGTACAAATTAACTATGTGACAAAGGAAATTGCTCTTTTATCATTTGTAATTGGATTACCGGGATATATAAATGATAAAAGTCCATATGATTAGTTCCAAATTAATAAGATATGAGACAGTATTAATCCACTAAGGTTTAATCATTAAAATATCCCTAGTCGTAGTATTATCGAGATTGGACATCGATAATACGGAATAGACTAGTATTGCACTTGTGCACATTGTGGGAGCATAACGACATAGTTCTCATATATTTAAGTATTGGATACTTATGCAAGTGTGATAGGAGGTTATGTTTACTAATGGTACGGAAACAGCTTCGCTCTGGATAGACCCCTCGAAATTCCATTGGTAGTATGACTATGTGTCTATGGAAGTTCGAATCAGGGTAGGTGTATTTGGTCTTAACCTGAGACTTGCATCGCTAATACTTGTGACAATCAATATATTTTAATTTTGGTCGTCCAGAGCTTTAACAGGTTCTGTGTACGCCTCTTCTGGGTATACTGAGAATCGTAGTGTATTGGGTGTGATGTCAAGATGGAAGTATCACTCCAGTCATATGGAGATGATGATCACGTAGGATACAGAACTAGTACTCTTATGTACTGCAGTCATCGGGATAATATGACTAGGTCATGTTTATCCAATTATAGAGACTAGTTACCAGAGATCTGATATATGCTTCGTACGGGGCAGACACAATTCGAGCCCTAGGCCTAGCATGTGACATTCGATACTGGATTGTAATACGCAATACTACGTATACTACGCCTGACATAGATTACATATTCCTTAAAAGAATATTTCTGGGGAATTGGGTAGGCATGGCGCTTTGCTAGAAGCCAATCATGTCTTGTAAATCGGTAAGAACGTGGTACTAGGAACGCACTTATTCGGATATTCCGATGACCGGATTTACTGTCAACATATCCAGGGATCTCATGGGTCGCTTCCCGAAGATTCACCAATGATGTATGACTCGAACATAATTAATCTGGGATTAATTAGATGAGAGAGAAAATTAATCTAGGATTAATTGTGGAGAGATTTTATCTGGGATAAAATATTGACAAGTGTAATAGGAGGTTGTATTTACCGATGGTATGGGAAACAGCTTCGCTCTGGATAGACCCCTCGGAATTCCATTGGTAGTATGACTATGTGTCTATGGAAGTCCGAATCAGGGTAGGTGTATTTGGTCTTAACTTGAGACTTGCACCGCTAATACTTGCGACAATCAATATACTTTGGTTTTGGTCGTCCAGGGCTTTAATAGGTTCTATGTACGCCTCCTCTGGGTAAATTGAGAATCGTAGTGTATTAGGTGTGATGTCTAGATGGAAGTATCACTCCATTCATAGTGGAGATGATGATCACGTAGGATACAAAACTCGTTCTCTTATATGCTGCAGCTATCGGGATATTATGACTAGGTCATGTTTATCCGATTATAGAGACTAGTTACCAGAGATCCGATATATGCTTCGTACGGGGCAGACACATTTCCAGCCCCAGGCCTTGCATGTGACATCTGATACTGGATCGAAATACGTAATTCTACGTATACTACGCCTGATATAGATCACATATTCCTGTAAGGATATTTCTGGAGAATTGGGTAGGCATGGCGCTTTGCTAGAAGCCAACCTTGTCTTGTAAATCGGTACAAACGTAGTACTAGGTACTTACGTGTTCAGATAGTACGACGACCGGATTTACTGCCAACATATCTGGGGATCTCATGGGTCGCTTTCCGAAGATTCACCGATGATGTATGACTCGCACTTTATTAATCTGGGATTAATTAAATGAGAGAGAAAATTAATCTGGGATTAATTACGGAGATATTTTATCTGGAATAAAATATTATATAAGAGAGAAAACGATTAATTGGAATTAATCGATAAAATAATATATTCGATATATTATACGAAATTGGATTTCGACGCGGAATTAAAATTAGATTTTAATTCGGGCGAACGAGTTAATTTAGAATTAATTCATAAGCGACATGAATAGTGATTTTGCTAGGCATAATTATTTAATTACGTCGCAACGGAAAATTCGTTAATTTGGAATTAGCGAACCCGAGCCCTGGAGTGTTTGCGGTCGCACTCGCATTTCGAATTCAAGCGCGGCCCACAAGTCACATCAAGCGTCAAATCACTAGTCAATCGATTGATGTGATGTCTAGTCACTTTGAGTGATGTGACAACTTGTCATTGTGATTGATGGTGGTAGTTGGCAAAGCTTTAATGCCTTTGACTTTTTGAAAATGGTAATTGTTTTTGGTTTTTGTTTTGGAAATAAAATAACCATTACATACACATTTTCCACTCTCTCTCTTCACACTCACGTTTTTGAGCCATTTCCCTCCTCTCTCTCACGGTCTTGGACCAAACTTCTTCTTCTCTATTTTCTTCTACTGCCGAATACAAGAGAAGCAATATGAGTTTTGTTACAAAATCAAGAGTGCTAGCACACAAAGGAGTCATCCTAAGGTGATAGGGAACCACACTTGTGAGCTTGGAATCACCATTTGAAAGCTTGGACCTTGGAGCATCAATGGAGGTGGTGACCGAAAATGAGGTGCTCAAAAACAGTCCATGGCCGAGAGCTTCATCACCATGGAGGAAAAGTTTTTTTTCTTCGTCGCATCCAAACCGATCAATGTAAGTATGTTTCCGCCATATTTCATTGTTCTATTCACATGTGTTTCTTGCTTGATAATGATCATTGGGACCTTAGAGAAACCCAACAATGGTATCAGAGCCATTTGAGCATGAAACTTGAACTTAGGGTTAAAATTGGGTAAATTGAATTTGGGCATGATTTGATAAAATTAATTGATTGAGTATGCTTGAATGATGTTTATTGAAGTTGGATTGATCAATTTCATGAAAATTGATTGGAACAATTTTCCCCAAATTGGATGGCTTGGCCGAATCTTCACTGTGCCTTAAATGTCTTGGTATTTTTGATTTTTGATCATTGGATGACTGAAATCAATTGGGTAATGTTGAATTGGATTTGATTGGATTAAAATCGAATCGGAAAAGAAATCCATACCATTGCCGAGACTGTAAGGATTAAATGGGTTTGATTTTGATTAAAATGTGTTGGACATGTTTTGATGTTAATGAGCATAATTAATTGTGTAAATTGATGTTTTAGAAATGTTAATTTGGGTAATTAATTATGTCAATACACTTTGGTTAAAAGTTATAAAATTTGGAATTTGGTAATTTAATTATTGAGCCTATTTTGGAAATTGGGCTTGTAAAGTTGTAATTGGGCTAATTGGGCTTGGTTGTACCAAGATTGGTTTAGGCTAAATTGGTTGGATCCAATTGGGCCCAAAACCATTTCCATAAAGTCCAATTATGACTAAATGGACCTTTAATATTAATTGGGCCTAATGGGCCTAAATTGGTTTCTTGGGAAATAAGGGTGATCCTTAAATGGGCTTCGGTATTTGGGTTTGACCCATATTAACCAAAAGTCCATGCCTTTCGAAATTAATTAAAAGCCCATTGGACTTTAATTAAATTAACACTGGATGTTAATCGGGCTTTGAGACCCGTAACGATTAGATTTGGAATCTAAGTCGTAAAGGTTCGTTAATAAAGTGTAATATTTAATTTGGAATTATATAAATGAATTAGTATTAAATACAAATTAAATTGGATTTAATGTTGTAGTTTAATTTGATTCAAGAATTCGTACTTTGAGTACTTATTCGCAAAACGAGTTTGATTCGAGCAAAATCAAATCGTTGTTTGAACATTGGATGGTCATTAATTATCAGATTAATTAATTGGATTAGATTGATTGATAACATGCTTGTGTGAATACATGGTTGCGATGCATGAATAATGTATATCGGATGGATATTAGATGGGTGTGGCAATTTTGGAAATTGTTGTAATAAATTTAGAATTTATTAATTGGACCTGCGTGTCCAGCCTATTACCTCCATACTCTTTGTATTTCTATTCTCACCTATTCCCCTCAATGTAAATGAGGTTCTTTAGAAGTGTTATGTAATCGGGTAGAAGTAATACTTGTGCTAGCGGGAGAGAGGAAATGGAGAGATTTGTTCTAGAAACAATGTGTTAAGTATCCATCCGCATATCATTATTATATTTATTTATATGCGCCTTATTATGTGTTTAGAATGCATATTTAAGGGTGTATGATGATGAGACCTTAACAAAGATAATTAATTGGTTGCCAATTGCACGCGAAAAACCCTCACAACATATTAAGCGTTTTTCCTTCCATTGAGTGATTCTTACTCAAGATCCAAGACTGGCATTGGTTTGTTGGCCAAAGTCAAGGCATTTGTCCGTCGAGGATGTGTTTGAATCATGAGAGATTTGTTCCATATTGGTGTCTTGTCCAAGTTGTGATTTGTTGGCCAAAGTCCATATCATTTCTTGTCCATCGACATTGATTACGAAGCTTTCCAAGGTCAATGGGTTCCGCTTAACTGGGATCACTAAGTTTGTTGTGCCAAAGCCAAGGCTTAGTTGATTCAGAGGAAAAAGGTTAGGCAATATATTGGATATATTGGCATATATAAGATATATGTTTCGGACTTAGACATCCACCTACTGGATCTAGGAATTGGATGGGATCCAATTGATCTTAGAGATCTACCTAGTTAATTATCATACAATTTGTTGGCCAAAGTCAAGACTGTGTGTTATTTAACGGGATCCTAGCCCACTAGGAAACAAGGTTTCCCGAGTACTCCACATAGGGTTAGAGGCTCGCCGAAAAAATAGTGGGAGGCAAGTATTAAATTTGCAATATTCGTTTAATTACTTACCATACGCGCTCATTCAAATTATTCGTCAATGTAATAATTATTTATTAGCTGGACTAATATTTAATCGTTGTTTTAAATAAAACAGTTGGACTGTTTTCAAACTATTTCATTTATAGTTGATTATATAATTGGATTATAGTAATCAATATATTTGAATTAACAAATAAAATTATAGTCGATTATATAGTTAGACTATAGTAATCATTATAATAAATAGTACCTAAATCGTTGATTAAATAGTTGGACTATTAGAATCAAGATAAATTGAAAGATTAGTGTTTAAAACATAATCCTGGGTGAAAATGTTTTAAACGACTTTAATTTTCAAATTGGGAATAAAATAACAGAATAGTCCTGAAAACTGAGAAGTTACTTTATTTGATAAAATAACATCTTAGGCCTAAGCCAGGAGTTAAACAAATAGTAGAGCATGATCTTTGGAAGATCCATGTAATGATAACTTTAGTGCTTAATCCATTAAGCTTGCCAAATAGACTCCTTAATTTATTAATCAGAACTAAGGATTAGATCCTTATAGTATGATAATGAAATTGAAGGATCTTCATAGATCTATTATTAGATCTTAGAAGTATTAAATTGCAATAATAAACTCTTGGAGAGTTAATGGCTATACTTAAGGAGTCAAAGCCAAAGTTTGCAATAAGGCAAGAAGCGCAAGGCGCTCACCTTACTTCGACATCCCAGAATGCCAAGGCTTGGCCAAAGGCTTCTGGAGTGTGAAAAGGAGTAAAGGCAAAGTCATTATAATCTTCTGGAAAGATAAAGGACATATCCCAAAATGTCTGCCTAAATTGTGGCAAACGGGGACACGGAAGCGTGACTGTCGTATGGACAAGGCATACATGAAGGAATTGAAGATGGGGAAGGCTCCGACTTCAAATATGTTTGTCATAAAATATGTTCACTGCTAGTATTAAAATTGGATTTTAGATACTGGATGTGGTACATAAATATGTACTGATGTGCAGAATCTACTGAAAAGCAGGATACTGACTTCAGTTAAGATTAATCTGCGAATCGAAAACGGGACGAAAGTCGATGTTTTAACCGTAGAATCCTAAGTTTAGGAACTGCCTTCGGGTGTGTACTTAAATTAGGAAACTGTTAAAATGTAACTAGTTTGACTAGAAACATTATCTCTGTATCAGGGTTTAACCCGTTGCGGGTATACCTTTATATTCTAGAACACTAAAGTGTTTTATTATATAAAGATGATATTGAGATAAACACATTAGATGTGAATAACAGAATTTATATTTTGAATATAAATAAATCTCAAACATATAACATGACAAACAAATATCTCAAACTGAGTTAATTAGATGAGACTTATAAATGGCATTGTTGTCTGGGACACAATTAAACAAGACTCGTATATCCACACTTTCGAAGAGTGGGTACTAGGACAAATTTGATTCCAATCAAATAAAGTCTACGAATCTAGTTTATTAGGTAAAATGCCTGAAACACCTTACTTGGTAAACGTGCAAGTGCCATCGACCTGTTAGCCCTCGTTCATAGTGACGTAAGTGGGCCCATGTCTAGCTAGGCTAGAGGTGGAGATGAATATTTCGTGACCTTTACGGATGTGGCATCGCGTTATGGTTATGTGTTTCTTTTGAAACACAAATCGGAAACTTTTAGAGTTTCGACACGAAGTAGACAAACAAGATCGGCTAAAGTATTAAACAGTCACGGTTAGACTATGATGAAAATACTTAAGCAATAAGTTTCTCAAATAATTGAAAGAGTATAGTATTCTTTCAATGAGGACTCCTCCCGGAACACGTCAATTAGACGGTGTGTCCGAACTGAGAAACCGAATTTTGTTAGACATGATAAGGTTGATCATGAGTCGCTCTGAGCTACCATTTCCTTCAACGGATACGCATAAAAAATGCAAAACTTATTTTGAATAAGGTTCCATAAAATATGTTAGACAGAATTTATATTAGATATAAACAGGAAAGAAACTAGGTTTTCTCATTCCTGAAGATTTGGGAATGCTATGCATATGTTTGGATGATACCAAACTAGAACCCAAATCGGATAAGTGCCTAATTGTGGGTTATCCTAGGGAAACCAAAGTATAGTACTTATACAACTCACAAGAGAACAATGTAATTGTTGCTCACCATGCGGTTTTCCTAAGAGGAATACCGATATGCAGTGGTAAGTGGGAGGAAAGTAAAACTCGATGAAAATCGGAGTAATACTGTTCCAGGCACCGATTCCTTAATGGAACACAAATAGTTTATCAATGATGAAACTATACCAATAATCTTTGAATACACAAGAACCGCGTAAGTCGGAGAGAGTCAGAAAACAACCTGGGGTATGGGTTTCTGATCTCACCTTGTAAAGATGTCAATCTTATTGAGGAATACGAACTGACTACGAATGAGAAAGTGATACAAGGTATCGACTCCCTATTATGGCAAAGTGCCATGAAGTCCGAAATGGATTCCATGTATAACAACTCAGTTTGGACACTGGTTGTTGTACCAAAAGGCATTGTGCCTACTGGTACTATTTAGTCTTCAAGGAAGACATACATGGAAGGCAACATACCAACATACTAAGCTAGGCTTGTAGCGAAAAGTTATCGTTATCAACATTGTGTCGATTACGACGAAACCTTTTATCTGTTGCCACGGTAAATCCATTTGGATAATGCTTGCTAATGCTGCATGTTTCATTTATGAAATATGGCAGCTGAACGTCAAAATCGCTTTCCTTAAAGGAAACCTTTTGAAGGATGTTTATAACATCCTGACGGTTTTGTCGTACCAAAACTAGCAAACAAGGTTTACAAGTTAATTCGATCCATGGATGGATTGAAGCAAGCATAGCGTTCTTGGAATTATCGTTTTGATGTAATCATAATGGTGTATGATTTAATTCAAAACGAAAATGATTCTTGTGTATATAAGGAGGTTAGTGGGAGTGCACTGAAAATGATTCTTTTGATGACATGTCA
The DNA here is from genome assembly GCA_019454045.1 of Zanthoxylum bungeanum. Classification (NCBI taxonomy): domain Eukaryota; kingdom Viridiplantae; phylum Streptophyta; class Magnoliopsida; order Sapindales; family Rutaceae; genus Zanthoxylum; species Zanthoxylum bungeanum. Next base: position 113,584 of record SKCR01021679.1, on the reverse strand, counting down.
TTTCTTGGAAATGATATTCCCATAAATACATTCGGTGAAAGCTTGGCTTTCATGAAAATTCTCCGTAGAATTCTTGGGAGAAACAACCTTTATTCTAGGAATAAAGATCTACTAGAATAGATTTAAAAGTTGTTAAAATTCTCCGAGAAATCGTACATTGAAAAATGTACTCGACCTGGTGTCTCAAATGCTTTGAGCATATGGATTCACAATCGAGCCAATCCAAGTGATAGTCATTGGATTGATGTTAAGAACATCCTTTAGTTTTAGAGGAACTAAGGATGTTGTCTTATACTATAGAGAATGGAGAACTTGAAGTGACTATGATCACTGTTGCAAGTTTCCTAACCGACAAAAATGATTATAAGTCGTAATAACGACACTATAAAGTTTGAATAACGGAACATTGAGCTGGAAAACTTCCAAGCAAGATACTGTTACCGAATAAACAACAAAAGTGGATTATTGCTGCAGCTGAGGCAGCAATAGAAGCCTTCTGGATTGATAAAAATCCTAATTAGATTAGGAGTAGTTTTGTTAGCAGCTTAGCTAGGCTATAACACAGGCTAAAGAATTAATGGTCTCATCAACGATCCATATATATACTTCGATATTCATCTGATTCGTTCGGATCATACATCGTGGCGATGTGATGATTGAATAATCGCATCAGATGATAATCATGCAAATCCGCTGACGAAAGCATTTTCTCAGCAGAAATTTGAGCGAACCATACATAGTTCGGGTGTAAGACACTTGAGTGACTGGCTATAGGCCAAGTGGGAGATTATTGGACAATTATAACCATAGCGTCACTATTTCTACAGATCATGGTGTTGTTGTACAAATTAACTATGTGACAAAGGAAATTGCTCTTTTATCATTTGTGATTAGATCACCAAGATGTATAAATGATAGAAGGTCCATATGATTAGTTCCGGATTGAGATGATATGAGACAGTATCAATCCATAAGGGTTTAATCATTAAATATCCCTAGTCAGAGTATTATCGAGATTGGACATCGATAATGCGTAAAAGACTAGTATTACACTTGTGCGCGTTGTGAGGGCATAACGACATAGTTCTCATATATTTGGGTATAGGACACTCATGCAAGTGTAATAGGAGGTTGTGTTTACCAATGGTACGGGAAACAGCTTCGCTCTGGATAGACCCCTCGGAATTCCATTGGTAGTATGACTATGTTTCTATGGAAGTCTGAATCAGGGTAGGTGTATTTGGTCTTAACCTGAGACTTGCACCGCTAATACTTGCGACAATCAATATACTTTGGTTTTGGTCGTCCAGGGCTTTAACAGGTTCTGTGTACGCCTCTTCTGGGTATATTGAGAATCGTAGTGTATTGGGTGTGATGTCGAGATGGAAGTATCACTCCAGTCATAGTGGAGATGATGATCACGTAGGATACATAACTCGTTCTCTTATATGCTACAACTATCGGGATATTATGACTAGGTCATGTTTATCCGATTATAGAGACTAGTTACCAGAGATCCGATATGTTCTTCGTACGGGGCAGACACATTTCCAGCCCCAGGCCTTGCACATGACATCTGATACTGGATCGAAATATGCTATACTACGTATACTACGCCTGATATAGATCACATATTCTTGTAAGGATATTTCTGGAGAATTGGGTAGGCATGACGCTTTTCTAGAAGCCAACCTTGCCTTGTAAATCGGTACAAACGTAGTACTAGGTACTTACGTGTTCGGATAGTCCGACGACCAGATTTACTGCCAACATATCCGGGGATCTCATGGGTCGCTTCCCGAAAATTCACCGATGATGTATGACTCGCACTTTATTAATCTGGGATTAATTAACTGAGAGAGAAATTTAATCTGTGATTAATTACGGAGATATTTTATCTGGGATAAAAGATTATATTAAGAGAGAAAACGATTAATTTGGAATTAATCGATAAAATAATATATTCGATATATTATACGAAATTGGATTTCGACGCGGAATTAAAATTAAATTTTAATTCGAGCGAACGAGTTAATTTAGAATTAATTCGTAAGTGACGTGAATAATGATTTTGCTAGGTATAATTTTTTAATTACGTCGCAACGGAAAATTCGTTAATTTGGAATTAGCGAACCCGAGCCCGAGAGTGTTTGCGGGCGCACTCGCATTTCGAATTCAAGCCCGGCCCACAAGTCACATCAAGCGTCAAATCAATAGTCAATCGATTGATGTGATGTCTAGTCACTTTGAGTGATGTGACAACTTGTCATTGTGATTGATGGTGGTAGTTGGCAAAGCTTTAATGCCTTTGACTTTTGAAAATGGTAATTGTTTTGGTTTTTGTTTTGGAAATAAAAATAAACCAAATACATAAACACATTTTCCACTCTCTCTCTTCATCACTCACGTTTTTGGAGCCATTTCCCTCTTCTCTCTCACGGTCTTGGACCAAACTTCTTCTTCTCTATTTTCTGCTACTGCCGAATACAAAGAGAAGCAAGATGATGATTTTGTTGCAAAATCAAGAGTGCTAGCACACAAAGGAGTCATCCTAAGGTGATAGGGAACCACACTTGTGAGCTTGGAATCACCATTTGAAAGCTTGGAGCTTGGAGCATCAATGGAGGTGGTGACCGGAAATGGGGAGCTCAAAAACAATCCTTGGTCGAGAGCTTCATCACCATGGAGGAAAAGTTTTTTTTCTTCGTCGCATCCAAACCGATCAATGTAAGTATGTTTCCGCCATATTTCATTGTTGTATTCACATGTGTTTCTTGCTTGATAATGATCCTTGGGACCTTATAGAAACCCAACAGTCACACAGTTACAACGACGCTTGTAATTGACATTGGGAGATGTCACTACTTATGGTATATTCTCAAATAAAGTTCCTGGTCGAGATTTAATAACACGGGTGGGTTAGTGAAATATGTTAAGACCAGTACATATTGTATATAGCGACGTGGTTCGATGGTTTATTCCATTGAACCAAGAGTCTTAGAAGACTCGTATAGACATGTAGGTGATTATTTGATGAACACTGAATGACTTACCGAAGAATTTCTAATAGATGGCACACCAATATCAATAGGAATTCCCGAGTCGAGTTGTATAGCTAGTCCTTTGACTTGAGATAGTAAGATACCACCGTGGATGTATGAGTGATCCTCCATAATTTGACAACATTCACGTCACCGATCAATCTAGACCAGACCTATTGCCTATTTAATGGGTGTGGATCGATATCTTGATATCATGTGATATATCCTGAGAGGATCTGTTAGTTCCATATGCGGCATTTAAGTATCCACTTTGTGATTTTTTAAATCTTTGGCCGAGATATACTACAGAAATAAGTTTCGAGTGTTTATTTAAAGAATCATGAATATGTCGTGACCTACATGAATTGTACATAATGGAGATTTGAAATTCTAATCTATATCTCTGGTACAAGTCAGATAGCCTATGACTGATGGATTATATTATGTGCGCTCGACTTGTATGATTCATCATGATTATCTATGGTTGTAGCACCTGGTGATCTTGATTATTGTTACATTGTGGGATGTGTGATACATGATATAAATCATGTATGAACACGTATACACTCATGAAATGAATTTTTGGATATTCGGTGAATTCCTCGCAGTTTTGATACAGAATTCATTCCAATATCCAATTCGATCTGCTTATGGTATTTGAGCCATAACCTTTTCATATGATCTCCGATTTTTATGAATTTTATATCTTCGAAAATCTAAGATCTAGACCTACAACTTTTGCGTTGAAATGTTTTCCAAATTCGAACCAAAAGTAGGTCAAAAATACAACTTAAAAATTCGGATGAATATTACCTACAGACCTATCTAGAGAATTCTACATTTCTCTCCAAAATTCTGATTTTTCTTCAAATTAATACATTACCAATTATCCATTTCAGTCCTAATATAAGTAGAGACACTATTCACTCTTTCCAAAACAAATGAGTGCAGAGAATAAAACATATAAAGAAGAAGAAAGGAGAAAGAAGAAAAAAAGAGTGAGAAATTGAGCCATTTTCCAAAGGAGAAGAAATTGTAAATCACCTCATACAAGCTGAGGAGGGGAATAACAATCATTGAAGACTTGAAGGGTGAAGGAAACCAAGTAAGTTAAGGTAAGGAAACTTGACCCAAAACTTGGAGTGTGAAATTTTAAGATTATGATGCTATGTTAGAGTTATTGGCATGCTAGGGAATGCATTTTGGTGATTAATAAACAAAGAAATTGATTGTATGATAAAATGTCTAGTTTTTTTTTTGGAAATCCTAAGTGTTGAGTTAAAATAAAAGTTATAAGATTAAAGAGTTGTTTTGATGATGATATATTGGTGTAGAATGTATGAAGTTGAAGCATAATAAAGTGGCTTGTGTAATGGTTGTAGTGTATAAGTTTTAGAAATGTATTTGGGCAAGTTAGACATTGTAGAGTTATGTGAGGCACTGGAAAATTGGCTTAGCATCGCGACGCCCAGTACCCAATATCGCGACGCGTATGAATCAGAGGCTCACTACCTCAGGTTTGATTGAGGGAGAGTCGCGACGCGTAACGAGTAGAGGCTTTGCCTCAGGTCTGATCATGTGGGTGTCGCGATACGTAGTGTCTAGTGTCACGACGCGAAGCAGGGCATGCTCTATGTCTGTGTCTGCTTGCAGGGGCATCGCGACACGCCAGAACCGGTATCGCGATGCGATATAGTAAAAGATTCATATTATTATAGTTTCATCCTGAAATAATAAAGTCCATCCTTAGGGTCTCGTATCAGCCCATATATACGTAATATATCATGTCACAAACACAGAACATCATATAGCGACAATAATTTTGAAGCATATGCCACGATTTGTATTCTAATTAAGTTACCAATTAAAGGTTATCACAGGAACCACATATTCCTTCAGCGAAGTGAAGTAATGCTAGCTGGACTCCAAATCAGTGAGTGGACCCATTTTTCTCAAATTGATTTTATTTATATGTTTTTGAATTGAGACTTACTTTTACGCAATAGGGCGTTAGCCAAGTTTGATATCCAATTATTTTTAAAAATGAGAATAATTTGAGAAATTGTGATTTTGAAAGTATGATTTTTTTGAATTTTGAGACTGAGGGAAAAATCCAATCTATAGGTTTTTGAAATTGACAGACATGGATTTGATTTTGGAGGCATGGGGAAAAACCCACCTCAGATGTGACTTATGGAATTGACGGTTACTAGAATCGACGGATTAAATATGTGCACATATAGAGCATGACTAGGGGATGGTGATACGTAACGTTCCTAGATCCTAGTTTCAGTGGCTTAGGGGATGGTGATACGTAACGCCTCAAGACCACCAGATTTCGGGGCTAGGGGGACAGTGATACGTAACGATCCTAGACCCTAGATTCAGGGACATGATAGTGGCATGCATTGGGGGACGGTGATACGTAACATCCCAATGACATGGATTTGCACACCTGGCTCCAGTTCAGTGGCTTGGGGGACGGCGATACGTAACGTCCCAATGGCATGGATTTACACACCTGGCTCCAGTTCAGTGGCTTGCGGGACGGCGATACGTAATGCCCCAAGAACACTAGTTTAGGCATATGGGGGGATGGTGATACGTAACGCCTCCATGCTTTAGGTTTTCAACAAATACTCATAGACATGATTTTCAGCATGATGGTTTTATAAAAGAGCTTTTACAAGAAACAGTTTTATGAAAAAACTCAGAGTTTTACAGCAAAGAAAGGTTTCTAGAAAGTTTCACTGAAAATAACTGATTCTCAGAAAAAGGAAGAATTTTAGAAAAGACAGCTTTCTTGAAAGGTTTCAGTTTTAGAACAATGGATTTTATAAGAATTTCAGTTTTTTTGTTTTAAAACTGTCCACTCAATAGGTCGTTCAAATGATCTAACCCCCACTCCCAGCGTTTATATTTTGCAGGTTTATCCGGAGGATGAGCTCGAGAGGACAGATACTGATGGCAGTTATTGGAGGGATTGAGACCACTAGGTCGAGTTAGAGCTGCATTCCAGTCAGACTCTAAGAAAAGTCATGTATCATGCATTTTGTATAGATGAGATTGTGTGTGTGTGTAGTAAATTAAAGTATCCTTGACATAGATACATATGTAATGTAATGTGATCACAGTTTTGAGTATTAGAGGTGCATTGTATGATATTGAATTGGGCAAAGGTCCCTATACATGAGTCTATATTTGAGATGAGTTAGTAGTGGTGTATATAGTCAGTGAGTTAGAGGCTTAGGGGATAGGACGACCTATTCCCTACCGGTAGCATCTCCTAGAGGGGGATGTTATAGTGGTCGTCATAATTTATGAGTGGCTAAATTATGGACACAGAATGTATTTCGTGAAAAATATATCTGAATCTAGAGATTCCCGCTAATAATGCATACTCGTATAGCACTGGGATAATTAATTACGAATAATATGGATTATTCATAACTTTACACATGCCGAGGTATTTTTGTATCTAATGTATATATGCATATAATACATAATTTGATTAGATACACTTAGGTTCAACTGAATTTTGACACATGTCAAATGAATAATTATTTAATTAATTGAAATAATAATGATTTATTAAAGAATATTCTTGAAATATTCTTTAATTAATTAAAGCTGTTAGATAATATTTATACATGGAAAAATTATAACCAAATATTAAAGTGGTATTTGGATCAATTTTAGCCAAGCCTTTTATGGTGTCAAAATGACAAAATTTCCCGTTCCTTTATATAACCCAATTTTCGGCCACATGCTTCCTATGATGGCTTGGAAAATTTTATCCATGAAAGGTTTATGAAAGAGAGATCAAAATAGGTTTTATTAGGGTTTCATCAATTCACCAAAAGTAGAGAAGGTGGAAGAACAATTGAAAGCAACCAAAGATTTATTGGAGAAATTAAGGTAATTTGGTTGAAACTAATTCTTTAAGTTTCCAATTGATTATATTTGATATAATTTGGATTCTTTCATGTTTTAGTGTTAATTTACTTTTAGAAACCCTAAAAGGAAACCTTAGATGCATATATAAAATTAATTAGGTTAATTAGTGTAAATAGGCCTAATTATAGTGTAGGACGCCAAAATTCCATTCAATAGTTGTTAGAGCCAATCCTTGGTGATCTGGAATTGTTCTTGAGTTACTTTTGTTAGGGTTGGTGCTCGTAGCACCAATTTTATGATGTATTTCCTTGTAAATATTTTATTTTGAATAAAATAAATAGTTTCTTTAATAAAATATCTTTTATTAAATGGTAAAGACGTAACAGACCTTAGAATGATTAGTTATGATAATGTTGTAAAAGTATCGCAACTGTCATTGAGTTGTATCATAACAGTATCATTTTTTTAAAATTGTCCATGGCCAAGGTTTATATTACTTGGTTAGTAAACCCGCGTAGACCGGTACGTGTCGTATATTGGAATCAAGGATTTCAATGGTTATTACTCGATGAACCATGAGTCTCGGAGACTCTGTAGGTGTTTATATCGGATAAACAGTGAATGACTCACAGAAGATTCTTAATAGATGGTACACCAACATCAATAAGTATTTTTTTTCGGGTCGAGTAGCATAGTGATTCTTTGACTTGAGATACCGCTATGGATATATGACATATCCTCCACACTTTAATGGAAGTCACATCACCGACCTATTTAGGTCATACCTCCGCTTGTTCGTTGGTGTGGACCGATTCTCAGGATATCTTGTGTGTATCAAGAAAGGATCCGTCAGTTTTATGTGTAGAGCATAGGTATTCAATATGGGTTGGTGATCTGTTAAATCCATGCGCCCATGGTACACTGTAGAAGTGAGTTCTAAGTGTTATTAATAGATCATTAATTAATACGTCGATGGGATTATAACTAAAGATTTGACGTTTATATCTATATCTCTGGTATAATCCAGATACTTGTAACGGAGGGATTATATGTATGTAATGACCTCGACCTGTATAGTTCAACGAGTTTATCTGTGGTCGTCATAATTTATGGGTAGGTAAATTATGGAGACGAAATTGGATTTCGTGACAGATATGTCTGAACTTAAAGAGTCTCACATAATGAAATATACTCGTAGAGTACTAGAGTAATATTTAAAAATAATATTGATTATTTATAAATCGTTTAACGGTTAAACGAATTAACACATGCATAAGGATATTTTGGTCATTTCTTAATTAACGTGTATTTGTATTTAATACATGATTTTATTAAATACACATAATTAATTGTCAAATAAGATATTTGACAAATATCATATATATATATATATATATATATGTGTGTGTGTGTGTGTGTGTGTATGTATGTATGTATGTATGTATGTATGTATGTATGTATGTATGTATGTATGTATTTATATTTAATGTAAATATAATACATTTATCTAGATATTTATATTTATTAATTATTTGATTATTTAATTGTTAAATAATTAAAGTAATTAAAAAATAAAAATATGTAATGTGAAGATAAAGCTTGGAAATGGCAAACTTTATTTTTTTTTTTGTTGGATAAGTCTTAAAATTACTTTTTGGCTTTATTTTAATAAGATTAAAAAAATCAAAAATATCTATTTTCTTTTTTTTTTTTTTGCTAGAATTTTGTCCAAGGCTTTAAAAATAAGTATAAAAGGAGTTTTGTTTTCATTTTTCAAATGATCAAGTTAATAATTCAAGAATAAAATTAGAGAGCTGGAGAGAAAAATAAAAAGAAAAGCTTGGAAATAAGGTATTTGCTAATTTTCTTTTATTTGAAAATAGTTTCTGAAATTCCAAAGCTCAACATATGATGTGAGTTTATTTTTCCCTCTCTTAAATTTGTGTTGAGATTCTTGAAAGCTTGATTATTGAATATATACATGTGTAATATATACCATTCTAGAGTTGTTAGGCTACTCAATAATGACATAGAAATGTTCTTGAGTTATTTTAAAGTGGTGAGGCTTGATTGGTGTTGTAGAGAATGGATTAAAGTGTTGTATTGAATTAATTTTGGTTTATTTTGGTTAATTAGATTAATTGACAAAATTAGGGTTTATGCCCAAATTAAAATTGGGGCTTTTCATATATTGGATATATTTTGATGTATATTAGATATACAAATCATTTTGGTAGTGATTGGAAATCACCTAAGCTTGTAATTCACAAATTAGGACTAAAATGATCAAAATGTAAAAGTTTGACAAAAATTGGGGTTCACGGTAATTTTGGGACTTTTGTGCAAAAATTGATTTTCAGATTTGGGTGATTAGAATAAATTAGTTTATTTTAATTATCAAGAAAAATCAACAAAATCGGAAAAATTTTATTTTTCGCGTTCCGCTGTGTTATCCGATTATATCGTTAAAACCCCTTCAACTTTATGATGGTTGACTCACAATTGATATTATAGATTTGAATTTGCATGATTTTGAATTAATTAGGAAATTAATTTGATTAATTTTATAATTAATTCAATTATGGCTTAATTTATGAAATTGATATGTTGTGGATGAAATTGAATATGTAATAATACCTAGGAAAATTTCCCCAAACTTTTGGAATTGATCCAAAGGCATTTTGGGAATTTTTCGTAAATATCGCATAGGGGCAAAATCATAATTTACTTAAATTATAATTATTTCGCCAGTGCTACAGTACTCGAAGTACTATAGCAGTGCGTATAGTGCATAGAAAAATTCTCAGAATCGTTCCGATCGCGTTTTGAGAAATTCAGCATTATAGGCAAAATGGTAATTTGTTGAAATTAAAGTGATCAACCATTGCTACAGTAATTGGATCACTATAGCAGTGGGCTGGTTAGTTTTAATGGCTATCAGTTATTTGGTTATTCTGGTCGTCCAGTTCAGTGATCCAGTAAATCGGTTAACATGTAATCCCGAAAAGTGTTTCCGAAATTTTTATTCTAAGTTTTATACGTAATCACACTTTAATATTTGATGTTAATGAGTGATATTAAACCCGACCACCGGTATGGTTGGGTTCCGAACCGAAAACCGAACCGAACTGTTCCCGGTTCCACACTTGTGAAACTAGAATCGAATCAAATCGGTTACAGTTCCACAATATTGTAGAACTGAGAGCCAGAACCAGACCAGACGATTCCAGTTCGGTTCCGGTTCTTTTTTTCGATTTATTTAAGAAAATTAAAAATTCATTTTAAAAAATAGAAATGGGATATTATTAATAGTACCAAATGCAAATAATGAAAAAATTATTACATTAAATTAAAAACGTAAATTGAAAATAAAAGAGGTTGAACTTAAATTTATAAAAATTTAAGCTGTATATGTATCATCTTGAGGTAAGAGGAATCAAAACTCACGCAATTGTAATATATTTTTTAGATAATTAAACCCATTGCAATCATTTCATCATCATCGTTATCTGTTTCTGCTGTTGATTCTTCAGCTCCCATTCCGTTTGCAGTTACAGATGCATTGTCGAATAAGTCTTCAAAATCATCGGAGGTATCTTCTTATTCTCTTATATCAGCTCTGGTCCATTCATCGACATATTCGGTTGCTTCTAAGGTGCTTGGATGTAATGAAGATCGTCTCGCTTCTAAAATATTGGCATCTAAGGTGAATGCTTGTTCAACCGTAACGGTGGAAACAAGTGTAGGAGCCATTTTCCTAGCGCTGTGGAAACACGTAAGGCACCCGGATCAGACGTGAAATTTTTTTCTTCCCTTCTCACCAAAAGGGCGAATGTTACCAACACCAAGACTGAATTTTTACTTCTGTTTTGAAAAAAATTTCAGCCCCCGAACAACATCATAAAAACTGGACTATTTTGGACTCGAAATGCACCCAATTCACTGCCCAGTTCAGCCCTTTTGTTATTCATTTTCTCCTATGTTTCAGGTCTTATTTTTCACTTAAAATAGAGCCAACACAGCCCTAAAACACCCCTATGATTTCTCCAAAAATTCTGGATTAAAAGTAAAACAAATCGATCCCCAAAACGCCAACACTTTGCGCGGCAGTGAGCAAAAACAATGCTCACTGCCGTGGGTTAAAGAATAAGGAAAGAGATGGATTGTTTTGTTCGACACCAAAAAGTCTTTCGAGCTATATCTCGTTACCAACAGAACGTAGGGTGGGCTACACTCACAAAATAAATATCTAAACTCTTTAGAGATTTTAAGTCACACTAGTTTTATTTTTATCTTTCTTCTTGTTCTTGTTTTTGGTTTTTCTCAACACTTGAGAGAATTATGAAGAATAAGAAATGTGGCTAGGGTTGCAAATGAGAAGCTTAGGCAAAAAAGAAAAATTAGAATTCTTTTTATACCTAGGGTTATTTGTTTCCAAAACAAACAAACTCTGCCCCTTTCCACACATGCAAAATTCAGCCAAGGTAATATTATTTTCAAAATTTTTGTAACAACATATTTACTTTCCATAAAGACAAAATATGTTACAAAAATAAAAAGTTAACACCCTATTAAAAGGTGTAACTTCCAAAATGAATCAAAGGGTTTCCAAAATCCAAAATTTGGAAATTCCAAATTTGACCTTATTAAATTATGTCATATAATTTAATTTCATGTTTTTAATAATGATCATATAATTATTAAAATCATATATTAAATTTTAATATATAATTTTGAAGTGTGACAAAATATTATTATTAATCATATTAATAATATTTTCATATGTGAGTATATAATTGGACTTTCCAATTATATTTAATCTGCTATATTATATCGAGCTAGCACATGGACCAAATGGCCCTACGGTTCTGAGCTCCAAAAATCTCAGAATATTAATTAAGCTCTTAATTAAATATTCCAAATTATTAACTCTGGGTTATTCCACTAAAAATCTGAAAATGCACTCTTATTCCACCATGTCGGTGTCCATCGATATAGTCATTACATAAAAATTAGACCCTTCACCGGTATCTCATAATTAGAGTCGGTTAATATTTGTTATACCCCTCTAATTATTTTTACCTTAAGTACCATTTATCCTCTAATGAACGATTTATTCATAACCATTATGAATGTTAATCTTTCTATTCGTAATAGAAAGACTTGAGCGCTCTAACTGTTTAAGTACCGAATCAACCCTTAAGACAGATACTCATCTACTTCTCGTAAGAAGGAGTGAACTCCATATCTATATAAAATGTCTCCAGCTACACACCAAACCATGTCCCTAAAGTACATAGCTGTTGGTCGGGATTGCTACACCAACCTCACCTTTGTAAATCAAATGACATAGCCTGCCATGTAGGAGTTCGTAGTACACTCAGGATTCAAATCAATCCATATATGATCATCTAGTAGATCGAAATGAATTTCTTTATTTAACGGAAATTATAAGAAACTCATTTCTATCTGGGTCCAGTCCTATATGATCACATCATACAAGATGCATTCATTCTCATGTCTCCAGATGGACGATCACAGATCAAGTTCTCCATATAATTATAGAATGCACCGCAGCTATAGATAAACCACAAACAAAGTACCCGCTTTGTTTGCTCTCTATGGACTATTTTAGATTACTAATTTAAGACTTAAATCCCCATATGTTTGACACTCATACACTAAGTCTGAAGGCACATGAGTAATTTAGGGTAAACATGATAATATACAATATGCGATATTAAACAAACACTCTGATAAATAAATAATGTTTTATTTCATAAAATATAATACCGTTTACATTACATGATGCTCTAGGGCATATATCCCAACAATCTCCCACTTGCACTAGAGCAAATGTGACATGTCACGTAATCTTAGACCATCTAGGTGACCTTCAAACACTTTAGCCGAAAAGGTCTTTGTAAACGGATCAGCCAGGTTCTCTGCGGATGCAATCTTTATGACAGAAACTTCTCCTCTCTGGACTATCTCCCTGATGAGATGATATTTCCTCTTTATATGATTTCCCTTCCTGTGAATTCTTGGTTCGTTTCAATTTTCCACCACACCACTATTATCGCAATAAAGTGTTAGTGGTTTATCCATATCTGAAACGACTTCTGGATCTCCCAATAACTTACGGAGCCAGACTGCTTCCTTAGCTGCTTCGCAAGCTGCTACATACTCAGCCTCTATGGTGGAGTCCGCAATACAAGATTTCTTTACAGCCCGCCATACTATACCCCCATCACATTGGGTAAACACTAATCCAGATATTGATTTCCTAGAATCGACATCCGTCTGAAAATCAGAGTCTGTATATCCTCTTAGGATCATATCCTCACCAGAATACACAAGCATATAATCTTTCATTCTCTTAAGATGCTTGAGAATGTGTTTCACAGCCACCCAATGATCCTATCCTGGGTTAGACTGAAACCTACTGACAACTCTCATTGTAAAGCAGATGTCCGGTCTTGTGTATAACATAGTATACATGAGACTACCAACTGCTGAGGCATATAAGATATGTCTCATTTCCTCAACTTATTGAGGTGTCTTAGGAGACTGTTCCTTTGACAAGTAAATTCCATGTCGATAAGGCAAATTCCCTTTCTTGGAATTCTGCATCCCAAATCGCACAAGGATCTTGTCTATGTAGAATGCCTAAGACATAGCTAACAATCGTTTCTTGCGATCCCAAAGTATCTGGATCTCAATAACATAACTGGCATCTCCCAAATCTTTCATTTGGAATTGGTTAGCTAGCCAGGTTTTCACATCCGATAACATCTTTACATCATTCCCAATTACTAAAATATCATCGACGTATAAAATAAGAAAAATCACATTCCCGTGAAAGATGTGCTTGTATACACAAGGTTCATTAACATTCTGCTCAAAGTCTTAAGACTTGATCATGGTATCAAATCTTATGTTCAAAGATCGAGATATTTGCTTGAGTCCATAAATGGACCTTTGCAGCTTGGAAACCTTTTGCCTTGACCTTGGGTTATAAACCCCTCTGGTTGTACCATATAGATACACTCATCAAGATTGCCATTCAAGAATGCAGTCTTGACATCCATTTTCCAAATCTCATAGTCATAATATGCGACAATAGACAGAAGAGTGCGAATGGATTTTAGCATGGCTTCTGGCGAGAAAGTTTCCTCATAGTCAACTCCCTCTTTCTAGGTATAATCCTTGGCCACTAGCCTAGCCTTGAAGATATGTACCTTCCTATATGCTCCCCTATTACTCTTGTAGATCCACTTGCAACCAATGGGTTTTACCTCATCAGGTTGGTCCATAAGTTCCCAAACTGAGTTGGAGTACAGAGACTTCATCTCGAGGTTCATGGCTTTGAGCCATTCCTCTTTGTCAGAATCATCAATTGCACTACGATAGGTCAATGGATCATCTACACCATCGTTGGAAGCGACAACTTATGCCTTTCCAACTCATTGGATAACGATCAGGTTATCACACAACCCTCCAACTACGTCTAGGTGGCAGATCACTCTGAAGAACTTACATCTGACTTTCAGATGTCGAAGGTGCTATGTGTGTGTCAATTGTTGTTGACGATGGTGTGCTGGTCGAACCAGTAATTAACTCCTCGAGTAACACCTTACTATGAGGTTTGAACTCTCACATATGGTCCTTCTCTAGAAACATGGTATTTTTCGATACAAATACTTTTTATCTTCATGATAAAAGAATCCATCGTTAGTTTCCTTAGGATAGCCTACAAATAGGAACACATGTGACCATGGCTCCAACTTAGTAGTCTTATTCTTTAGCACATATGCTGGACACCCCCATATGCGGAAATATCGTAAACCAATTTTACGACCACTCCACATCTCTAAGGGAGTCGTAGAAACAGACTTAGATGGAACTACATTAAGGATATACATTGTTGTTTGCAATGCGTACTCCCATAATGAAATAGGTAGTGAACTATAACTAAACATAGATCTTATCATGTCTAGTAGGGTCTGATTTCTCCTCTCTACAATACCATTTTACTGTGGTGTTCCAGATGCTGTAAGCTGGGATACTATCCCATACTCAACTAAGAATTCCTTGAAATCTCTGTCAAGGTATTCTTCTACGATTCGATCGTAGAGTTTCGATTGTCTTACCTAATTGGTTCTCAATCTCTGCATGATACTCTTTGAACTTTTCAAAAGTATCTGACTTATGCTGCTTTAGGTAAACATACCCATATCTGGAATAATCGTCAATAAATGTGACGAAGTATTCATAACCACCTCGGGATCTTACATTCATCGGTCCGAAAATGTCCGAATGTATTAGATCAAGTTGTTGACTGGCTCTTATACCATTTCCAGTAAAATGTCTTTTGGTCATTTTTCCTTCTAAATATGATTCGAAGATTGGTAAAGTTCCGAGCTTTAACTTGTTTAAAGCTCCATTCTTTATCAACCTATCTATTCGGTCAAGGATCATATGACTAAGTCTAAGATGCCACAGATATATGTCATCGTGAGAAATCTTTTGTCGTTTTATTTTAGGTTTCTCAACCTTAAATATTTTAGTGTTGAGCAGTGACATATGTGTCAACAGTCTTAACACATACAAGTTATTTTTTGAGTTTCATGTGCATATGGTTAATCCATTTCTACCAATAATAACCAAGTTATTATTAAAAGAAACTAAAAAACCATCATCCAAAAGTTTGGAAACAAAAATCAAATTCATGCGAAAACCAAGAATGAATAACACATTATTTAAATTTAAATAACTATTATTTGAAAAACTTAAACTGGAAACTCCCACTGCTCTTGCTGAAATGGCATCCCATGTCCCGACCCTCATGGTATAGTCACATTCAGCAAGGTCCCTTCATGATTCAAGTAGCTGCAAAGAAGAACAAACATGATTAGTGTCTCTGGAATCAACAATCCAAGCGGATTTATCATCCTCCACTAATTGAGATTCGATAACAAGTAAATCGTATTTACCTGTAGCCTTCTTCCCCTTCAGCTCAGCAAGGTATTTAGGATAATTCTTTTTCCAATGCATGTCCTTGTTGCAGTAGAAACACTTTCCATTGGGCTTGGCATCCTTGGAGCCTTTCTTGTTATTCTTCTTCATAGGCTTAGCCTTGACTTTCCATGTGCTATTCTTCTTATTCTTTGCAGATTTAGAAGACCCGGTAATATTTTTCTCAGCACTGGGCTTACGAGGATCCACAAGTATGGACTCGTAGTGGGTGAGCTCATTAAGCAGTTGGGTCAAAGTAAAAGTCAACTTGTTCATAACACGATTGCTTTTAAACTGCAGGAAACTCTTAGGAAGTGTTTCCATAATCATGGTCACTAGCTCCGCTCGTCAATACGAGCACCATGGGTTTCGGCAGTGTTGAGATAGGTCATCATCCTAAAGATGTGCTCTCGGTGTTGGGTTTTCTAGGTCAAACCAAGATCAAATTAAGCAATGAATCATGTGAATACAACAAAGTAAGAATGTGGAAAATACTCACTTTGATCGGATTTTGGATGCGTTGAACACAAAAATTCTGCTCCTTGAAGAATTCGGCCAAGCCCTCCTTGTGTTGATCGTCAAGCTCCAAGCTTTGAGTGTTGATTCCAAGCTCAAGGATTGGTTTCCCTATCACTTTTGAATGGCTCATTTGATGTGTGCTAGCACTTGAAAAATTGCAACAATTGTTTTCTTAGTTCTTGTAACTCTCGGCCAAGCAAAGAATTAGGAGAGGGAGAGACTTGGTTCACGCCCAAGTGAGAAAGAGAGAGGTGAATGAATTGTGTTGAGTGAAATTATATTTCCAAAAAATAAAATCATATATCAAATACAATATTTGGTAAATGTCACTCAAGCTTTCAAACTTGTGTAAGAAACAAGTTAACTAAAATCCCACCAACTTCTATCAACCAAAAGTTGATAAAGTTGACTAGGTGATGTGACAATTTGTGGGCCCCACTTGATTCGAAATCCGAGTGGGCCCGCAAATACATCTCGGGCTCAGGTTTGCCCGAATTAAAATCTAATTTTCCGTTGCGACGTAATTAAATCAAATTTAATTAAATAATTATGCCAAGTAAAATTACTATTCACGTCGCTAGAGAATTAATTCCAAATTAACTCGTTTGCCCGAATTAAAATCTAATTTTAATTCCGTGTCGAAATCTAATTTTGTTTAATATATCGAATATATTAATTTATCGATTAATTCCAAATTAATCGTTCTCTCTCTTCAAATAGAATTTTATTGCAGATAAAATATCTCCGCAATTAATCCTAGATTAATTTTCTCTCTCTTCTAATTAATCCCAGATTAATTATGTTCGAGTCATACGTCATCGGTGAATCTTTGGGAAGCGACCCATGAGATCCCTGGATATGTTGGCAGTAAATCCGGTTGTCGGACTATCCGAACACGTACGTACCTCATACTATATTTTTACCGATTTACAAGACATGGTTGGCTTCTAGCAAAGCACCGTGCCTACCTAATTCTCCAGAAATATTCTTAAAGGAATATTTAATCTTTGTCAGGCGTAGTATACGTAATATTGCATATTGCGATCCAGTATCGGATGTCACATGCTAGGCCTGGGGCTGGATTTGTGTCTGCCCCGTACGAAGCATATATCGGATCTCTGGTAACTAGTCTCTATAATCGGATAAGCATGACCTAGTCATATTATCCCGATGACTGCAGTACAAAATAGTACTAGTTCTGTATCATGTGTGATCATCATCTCCATATGACTGGAGTGATACTTCCATATTGACATCACACCCAATACACTACGATTCTCAGTATACCCAGAAGAGGCGTACACAGAACCTGTTAAAGCCCTGGATGACCAAAACCAAAGTATATTGATGGTCGCAAGTATTAGCGATGCAAGTCTCAGGTTAAGACCAAATACACCTACCCTGATTCGGACTTCCATAAACACATAGTCATACTACCAATGGAATTTCAAGGGGTCTATCCAGAGCGAAGCTGTTTCCGTACCATTAGTAAACACAACCTCCTATCACACTTGCATAAGTATCCAATACTTAAATATATGAGAACTATGTCGTTATGCTCCCAAAACGCGCACAAGAGCAATACTAGTCTATTCCGCATTATTGATGTTCAATCTCGATAATACTACGACTACAGATGTTTTAATGATTAAATCTTAGTGGATTAATACTGCCTCATATCTTATTAAACCGGAACTAATCATATGGACTTTATCATTTATATATCCCGGTAAACCAATTACAAATGATAAAAGAGCAATTTCCTTTGTCAAATAGTTAATTTGTACAACAACACCACGTTTTGTACAAATAGTGATGTTATGGGTCATAATTGTCCAACAATCTCCCACTTGGCCTATAGCCAATCACTCAAGTGTCCTACACCTGAACTATGTACGTGTCGCTCAAACTTCTGCTGAGAAACAACTTTCGTCAACGGATTTGCAAAGTTATCATCTAATGTGATTTCTTCGATCATCACATCGCCACGATGTATGATCCGACGAATCAGATGAAATAATTGAAGTACATATTTGGATCGTTGATGAGACCATTAACTCTTTAGTCTATGCTGTAGCCTAGCTCAGTTGCTAACAGAACTACTCCTAATCTAATTAGGAATTTTACAGATCCAAAATTGTTTCTTTTGGTGCCTCAGCTGCATCAATATTCCGCTTTTGTTGTTTATTCGGCAACAGTATCTTGCTTGGAAGATTTCCAGCTCACTGTTCCGTTATTAAAACTATATAGTACCCTTATTACGACTTATAGTCGTTTTTGTCAGTTTGGAAACTTGCAGCGGTGAACCCAGTCACTTCAATTTTTCTTTCTCCATGGCTTAAGAAAGCATCCTTAGTTCGTCTAAGATACTTAAGGATGTTCTTAACATCAATCCAGTGACTATCACTTGGATTGGCCTGATTGTGACTCCATATGCTCAAAGCATATGAGACACCAAGTCACGTACATATCTTTCAAAGTACGATTTCTCGGAGAGTGCCAACAACATTTAGATGTATCCCAATAGATCCTTATTCCTAGAATAAAGGTTTTCTCTCCCAAGTATTCTACGGAGAATTTTCATGAAAGCCAAGCTTTCACCGATTGTATTATGGGAATGTCATTTCCAAAAATGATATGTCATAATTATATAGAACAATCATTGTCAGTGCGCTAGTTCCAAGAACGCAATGCTTGCTTCAATCCATAAATGGATCGAATTAACTTGCAAACCTTGTTTGCTTGTTTTGGTACGACAAAACCGTCAGGATATTGTAAACATCCTCCAAAAGGTTTCCGTTTAAGGAAAGCGGTTTTGACTTTCAGCTGCCATATTTCATAAATGAAACATGCATCATTAGCAAGCATTATCTAAATGGATTTAATCATGGCAACGAGTAAAAGGTTTCGTCCTAATCGACACAATGTTGATAACGATACCTTTTCGCTACAAGCCTAGCTTTGTACGTTGGTATGTTGCCATCCATGTATGTCTTCCTTAAAGACTTATATAGTACCAATAGGCACAATGCCTTCCGGTACTACAACCAGTGTCCAAACTTGGTTGGTATACATGGAATCCATCTCGGACTTCATGGCACTTTGTCATAATAGGGAGTCGATACCTTGTATCACTTCCTCATACGTAGCCAGTTCGAATTCCGCAATAAGATTGACATCTTCATGTCTCTTCCCCAAACCTCCCAGGTTGTTTTCTGACTCTCTCCAACTTACGCGGTTCTTGTGTATTCGAAGATTGTGGTACAATTTCATCCTTGATGAATTGTTTGTGTTCCATTAAGGAATCGGTGCATGAAATAGTATTACTCCGATTTTCATCGAGGTTTACTTTCCTCCCACTTACCACTGCATATAGGTATTCCTCTTAGGAAAACCGCATGGAGAACAACAATTACATTGTTCTCTTGTGAGTTGTATAAGTATTATTCTTTGGTTTCCCTAGGATAACCTACAAATTTGGCACTTATCCGATTTGGGTTTAAGTTTGGCATCATCCAAACATATGCGCAGCATACCCAAATCTTCAGGAATGAGAAAATCTGGTTTCTTTCCTGTTCATATCTAATATGAAATCTGTCTAGAAGTTTTCATGGAACCTTATTCAAAATAAGTTTTGCATTGTTTTATGCGTATCCCTAGAAGGAAAATGGTAGCTCAGAGCGACTCATAATTAACCTTATCATGTCCAACAAAATTTGGTTTCTCTGTTTGGACACACCGTCAAATTGAGGTGTTCCGGGAGGAGTCCTTTATGAAAGAATGCTATACTCTTTCAAATAGTCGAGAAACTTTATTGCTTAAGTATTTTCCACCACGGTCTAACAAAGACGGTTTAATACTTTAACCGGTTTCTCTGTCTACTTCGAGTTGAAACTCTAAAAGTTTCTGACTTGTGTTTCAAAAGAAACACATAACCATAATGCGATGCCACATCCGTAAAGGTTACGAAGTGTTCATATCCACCTCTTGCCTAGCTAGATATGGGCCCACTTACGTCACTATGAACGAGGGCTAACAGATCGGTGGCACTTGTAATTTTACCCAGTAAAAGGTGTTTTAGGCACTTTGCCTAATAAACTAGATTCATAGACATCATTTGATCAGAATCAAATCTGTCCTAGTACCCACTCTTCGAAAGTGTGGATATACGAGTCTTGTTAATGTGTCCCAGACAACAATGCCACAAATAAGTCTCATCTGATTAATTCAGTTTGAGCTATTTGTTTGTCATGTCATACGTTTGAGATTTATTTATATTCAAAATATAAATACTGTTATTCACATCTAATGTGTTTATCTCAATATCATCTTTATAAAATAAAACACTTAGTGTTCTAGAATATAAAGATATACCCGCAACGAGTTAAACTTAGATATAGAGATAATGTTTCTAGTCAAACTAAATACACTATAACGGTTTCCTAATTTAAGTACATACCTGAAGGATAGTTCCAAAACTTAGGTTTCTATGGTTAAAACAGTGACTCTCGTCCCGTTTCCGACTCGCGGGTATATCTCAACTTAATTCAGTCTCCTCCTAACCAGCAGATTCCGCACATCAATACATATTTATGTACCACATCTAGTATCAAAAATCTAATTTTGAAACTAATGGTGAACATGTTTATGAAAAGCATACTTGAAGCCGGAGCCTTGCCCCGCCTTCACTTCCTTCATGTCTGCCTTATCCATACGGAAGTCACGCCTCAGTGACCCCGTTTGCCACAGTTTAGGCAGACATCTTGGGATATGTCATTTGTCTTCCTAGAAGACTATGATGATTTTGCCTTTGCCCCTTTTAGAAGCTCTGGCTCTGCCTACTTGAGCATAGCCATCAACTCTCCAAGAGTTTAATCTTGGTTCATAATGAACCTGCCCCAGCTTTCGGGTAGAGACTATAAGATCAAATCTTTGGTAGTCTCGGCCACGTAGGTAATGCCCAGCTAACCTAGCTGATCGATGTCAGCAATCATCTGCGACACCTAGTGCTCGACAGATGTACCTTCTGACATACATGAGCGAAAGAGCTTCTTTTGCAATTTGTACTTCTAAGATCTAAGAATAGATCTATGATGATCCTTTAATTTCAACATCATGGTATAAGGATCTAATCCTTAATTCTGACGATGGAATTAAAGAGTCATTGCGGTAAGCAAAATGGATTGAGCACTAAAGTTATCATTACATGAATCTTCCAAAGATCATGTTCTACTATTTGCTCAACTCCGGGCTTAGGCCCGAGATGTTTCTCTATCAAATAAAGTAACTCTTCAGTTCCGAGGACTATCCTGAGGTATTATTCCCAATTTGAAAATTAAAGCCGCTTCAAGACATTTTCCCCAGGATTATGTTCTAAACGTTAATCTTTCAGTTATCTTGATTCCAATAATCCAACTATCCAATCAACGATTTCGGGTACAATCAAATATAATGATTACTATAGTCTAACTATATAATCAACTATAATTTGATTGGTTAAATTCAAATATATGATTACTATAATCCAATTAAATAATCAACTATAAATGAAGTAGCTTGAATACAGTCTAACTGTTTAATTTAAAACAACATTTAAATATTAGTCCAACTAATATATATTAATAAATAATGACGAAAAATTAAAATGAGCGCGTATTGGCAAGTATCTAAACGAAATTGCAAATTTAATACTTGCCTCCCACTATTTTTCGGCGAGCCTCTAACCCTCTGTTGAATACTAGGGAAACCTAGTTTCCTAGTGGGCTAGGATCCCGTTAAATAACACACAACCTTGACTTTTGCGAACAAGTTGTATGATTGAGGGTTTTTCACGTAATTGGCAACCAATTAATTATCTTTGATTAGGTCTCATCATACCCCTTAAACATGCATTCTAAAATCATAATAAGGCGCGATAAATAAATTAATAATGATATACGGATGGATATTTAAAACATTTTGTTCCTAGAACAAATCTCCCCATTTTCTCTCTCCCGCTAGCACTATTCTTACTTCTACCCAATTACATAACACTTCTAAAGAAACCTCATTTACATTTAGGGGAATAGGTGAGAAGAGAAATACAAAGAGTCAAAAGGTAATAGGCTGGACACGCAGGTCCAATTAATAAATTCTAAATTTATTACAACAATTTCCAAAATTGCCCTCACCCATCTACTATCCATCTGATATACATTATTCATACATCACATCCATGTATTCACACAAAGCATATTATCAATCAATCTAATCCAATTAATTAATCTTTAATTAATGACCTTCCAATGTTCAAACAACGATTTGATTTGCGCGAGTCCAACTCGTTTAAGAATAAGTACTCAAAGTACGAATTCTTGAATTATATCAAACTACAATATTAAATCCAATTTAATTTGAATTCAATACTAATTGTTTTTTTTAATTCCAAATTAAATAATTACACTTTATTAATGAGCTTTTGCGACTTAGATTCTAAATCTAATCATTACGGGTCTCAAAGCCCAATTAACATCCAATGTCAATTTAATTAAAGTCCAATGGGCTTTCAATTAATTTATAAGGCATGGACTTTGGCAACCAAAGCCCAATAAGGAATCACCCTTTGCCACAAAATTAATTTTGACCCATTAGGCCCAATTAAATTTTAAAGGCCCATTATATTATATTTGGACTTTATAGAAATGGTTTTAGGCCCAATTGGATCCAACCAATTAACCTAAACCAAACTTGGCCCAACCAAGCCCATTAAGCCCAAATACAACATTTTCAGCCCAATTCCAAATTAAGCCCAACTAATTAAATTCCAATATTCCAAATATCATAATTTAATCAATTAAAGTGTATTAGCCATAATTAATTATTTAAATCAACATTTCCAAAATACCAATTTACACAATTAATCATGCTTTAATTAATCAACTTATGTCCAACACAAATTGAAGCAAAATCAATCCAACATGCTTCCAAGGCTCTCGGCAATATGGTGATTTTTATATCAATTTTGATTTCAATCCAATTAAATAACAAACTAATATATCCCATGCATTTTAAACATATCCAATTGTCTAAAATTCAAAAATCACTAAGAGCTAGGGCTCCTACACCATTCGGCCAAGCCAATGTATTTGGGGAAAATTAATCCAATAATTTTTCATCAAATTGATTATGTACAACTCAAAGTTAACATATTATAAGCATTCTCAAACAAATAATTTGCCTAAAACATGCTCAAATCAAAAATACCCAAATTAAAGTTAAGAACCTTAAATTCAATTTCATACTTAATAACCGCTCTGACACCTTTGTTGGGTTTTCTAGGTCAAACCAAGATCAAATTAAGCAATGAATCATGTTAATACAACAAAGTAAGAATGCAGAAAACACTCACTTTGATCGGATTTTGGATGCGTTGAACACAAAAACTCTGCTCCTTGAAGAATTCTGCCAAGCCCTCATTGTATTGATCTCCAAGCTCCAAGCTTTGATTGTTGATTCCAAGCTCAAGGATTGGTTTCCCTATCACCTTTGAATGACTCCTTTGATGTGTACTAGCACTTGAAAAATTGCAACAATTGTTTCCTTTGTTCTTGTAACTCTCGGCCAAGCAAAGAATTAGGAGAGGGAGAGACTTGGTTTATGCCCAAGTGAGAAAGAGAGAGGTGAATGAATTGTGTTGAGTGAAATTATATTTCCAAAAAATAAAATCATATACCAAATACAATATTTGGTAAATGTCACTCAAGCTTTCAAACTTGGGTAAGAAACAAGTTAACTAAAATCCCACCAACTTTTATCAACCAAAAGTTGATAAAGTTGCCTAGGTGATGTGACAATTTATGGGCCCCACTTGATTCAAAATCTGAGTGGGCCCGCAAACACATCCCGGGCTCGGGTTCGTTAATTCCGAATTAACGAATTTTTCGTTGCAACGTAATTAAATCAAATTTAATTAAATAATTATGCCTAGCAAAATTACTATTAACGTCGCTAGCAAATTAATTCCAAATTAACTCGTTTGCCCGAATTAAAATCTAATTTTAATTCCGCGTCGAAATCTAATTTCGTTTAATATATCGAATATAGTAATTTATCGATTAATTCCAAATTAATCGTTCTCTCTCTTCAAATAGAATTTTATCCCAGATAAAATCTCTCCGTAATTAATCCTAGATTAATTTTATCTATCTTCTAATTAATCCCAGATTAATTATGTTCGAGTCATACGTCATCAGTGAATCTTCGGGAAGCGATCCATGAGATCCCTGGATATGTTGGCAGTAAATCCAGTTGTCGAACTATCCTAACACGTACGTACCTCGTAATACGTTTTTATCGATTTACAAGACATGGTTGGCTTCCAGCAAAGCATCGTGCCTACCCAATTCTCCAGAAATATTCTTAAAGGAATATTTAGTCTTTGTCAGACATAGTATACATAGTATTGCGTATTGCGATCCAGTATCGGATGTCACATGCTAGGCCTGGGGCCGGAATTGTGTCTGCCTTGTACGAAGCATATATCGGATCTTTGGTAACTAGTCTCTATAATCGGATAAACATGACCTAATCATATTATCCTGATGACTGCAGTACATAAGAGTACTAGTCCTGTATCCTTCATGACCATCATCTCCATATGACTGGAGTGATATTTTCATCTTGACATCACACCCAATACACTACGATTCTCAGTATACCCAGAAGAGGCGTACACAGAACCTGTTAAAGCCCTAGACGACCAAAACCAAAGTATATTGATTGTCGCAAGTATTAGCGATGCAAGTCTCAGGTTAAGACCAAATACACCTACCCTGATTTGGACTTCCATAGAAACATAGTCATACTACTAATGGAATTCCGAGGGGTCTATCCAGAGCAAAGCTGTTTCCGTACCATCGGTAAACACAACCTCCTATCACACTTGCATAAGTATCCACTACTTAAATATATGAGAACTATGTCGTTATGCTCCCACAACGCGCACAAGTGCAATACTAGTCTATTCCGCATTATCAATGTCCAATCTCGATAATACTACGACTAGAGATGTTTTAATGATTAAACCTTAGTGGGTTAATATTGTCTCATATCTTATTAATCTGGAACTAATCATATGGACTTTTATCAATTATATATCCCGATAATCCAATTACAAATGATAAAAGAGCAATTTCCTTTGTCACATAGTTAATTTGTACAACAATAGCACGTTCTGTACAAATAGTGATGCTATGGGTCATAATTGTCCAACACTCGGACTGATGTCCAATACTTCATCCAAGCTGTCATCGCTGTGACCATAGCCTCATAGCATTGACGCTGCGAACGTTGCCTGAACATGCCCTACAATGACTCCATCATCTGAGATGTTGAAGCCACCGGCTCATGTTTTATAGCAAGAACCTGGGACATCCCTGCTAGTAAGTAACAGCGGACTTTCTCATTAGCCGCGACCCATTTCTGGTAGGCATCGCGCACAGCTTGGCCAGCATTTTTGGCTGGCTCCGGAGGACACTCCTCTGTCTGGACAAACTTTAAGTCTTCACAAACCAGGATAGCGTTCATGTTACTTTTCCACTTAACATATTTTTCTCCCTTTAATTTATTATTTGAGAGTTTGGAAATAATTGGAGAAACTATGGCTGAAAATTAAAAATAAACATGTATTCAATATTCATTCATTACATATTAAAACTATCAGACAATTTTGGCTTAAATTTAAACATAATGCATGAACGATGAATAATGAATTAGAAGCCTAGGAGAATTACTATGCCACAGAAATCTATCATCCCATAAATAAATGTCGTCGTATGGTAGGTTAATTATTTGTATAATAGATCGAGACAATCTCAATAGATTAATATATGCAGGAATAACTCTTATTCATATATTAATCAACCACTGTTTGATTTGTTCAAGGAATTTTGATTAACATTTAATCATTCCTTTGTGAGTGTGACCCGTCATTTCGGAACCCTTGGACTTAACTAGTGAAGTATCGACGTAGGGTAGGTCAGTTCACCAGAAACATCTAGAGTATCTATCCTGTCAGAATCCAAACTTGATATTGACCCAAAATGGATACCATCCGTAGGGGGACGAAAGCATATCCGTCTCGAAGCACCTTTTGAATCTCACATTTTTGGACTAACAACGGAGATCGCAAGATATACCGTCGTACGTGTTGGGATGTATGCCCTAGAGCTACATCTGATGTAAACGGCTTCATGTGTTTAGAAATAAAAGGATGCATTATTCATTTATCTAATTGTTTGTTCAATATCACATATTGTATATCTTCATAAATACCGTAGATTACTTATGTACCTTCAGACTTGGTGTATGAACGTCATGCACCAGAGGATTTATGACTGAAGTTAGTAATCTTAAATAGTCCATAGAGAGCAAACAAACCGGGTACTTTGTTTGTGGTTTACCGGATCGTCCATGTAGAGACATGAGAATGGAGGCACCTTAGATGATGTGATCATATAGGACTGGGCCTAGATAGAAATTACATTCTTATAATATCCGTTAAACAAAGAAAGTCATTTCGATCTACTTGATGGTCATATATGGATTGATCTTAATCCTGAGTATACTACGAACTCCTGCATAACGGGTTGTGTCTTTTGATTTACAAAGGTGAGGTTGGTGTAGCAATCCCAACCAATAACTACGTACTTTGGGGGCATAGTCTGTTATGTAGCTGGGAACGTTTTACATAGACATGGAATTCACTCAATCTTGCGAGAAGTAGATGAATATCTCTCTTAAGGGTTTATTCGGTACTTGAACGATTAGAGCGCTCAAGTCTTTCTATTACGAATAGAAAGATTAATATTCATAACAGTTATGAATGAATAGTTCGTTAGAGAATCAATGGTACTTAAGATAAAATAATTAGAGGGGTATAACGGACATTATGACCCGGCTCCAATTATGAGATATTCGTGAAGGATCAATTCGTATGCAATGACTATATCGGTGGACACCGACTTTGTTCGGCCTTATATTTCATCTACGGCGACGATAGTGCAACTTCGGGTTTTTAGTGGAATAACCCGGAGTTAATAATTCGTAATATTTAATTAAGAGCTTAATTAATATTTCGAGATTATTGGAGCTCAGAACCGTAGGTCCACTTGGTCCCCGTGCTAGCTCGATTTACTATAGCGGAGCTAATATAATTGGATGGTCCAATTATATACTCACAAAAGGAATAAATATTATTAATATGATTAATAATAATTATATCACACATGAGACTTTATATTAAAAGTTAATATAAAGTATTAATAATTATATATGATAATTATTAAATTAGAACATTAAATTATATATGATATAATTTAATAAGGCTAAGGATTATTACCAAGGTAGGATTCCTTATTGGATAAGGAATAGGATTTGTTTGTTTTGGAAACAAAATCAAATCCTAATTGTCCCCTACCTTGGCCAAATTTTTGGAGTCATATTAGGGATAGGATTTGTTTGTTTTGGAAACAAAATAAAACAAGGATTCCTAATCCCCCCTTGGCCGAATTTCAAGAGCAATGGGAGACTAGTGGTTGATTTGTTTAATGAAACGAATTAACCATAAGTATAAAAGAAAAATTATGATTTAATTTTTCTGATCGAAGAAATCAAAAAAAAAAACCTAACCTCCATCTCCTTCTCCAAGCTCTCAAGAGTTGAGAATTCTTTTGGTGTGTATGATTATTCTCTAAACCGTTTAGAGATTATTTGTGAGTGTAGCCCACACTACCCTCCGTTAGTGTCGAGACATAGTTCGGAAGACCTCGTGACGTTGAAAAACATCCCCAAATACTTAACACAAGTCACGGCAACCAGCCCCTGGAATCCCTGCAATTTGCGCAAATATAAGTTCTCAGGGAGCTCCGTTTTGTTTGGTTTTCATTCGGGATTTTGGGAAACACTTTAGGATAATTTTAGGGCTGTGTTAGGATTGATTTTTGGAGAAAAATCAGATCTGAAATTGAGCAGTGAGTGGCGCAAATCAGACCTGAAACTGGGTGCAGTTCGCGCCCATAACGTGTCCAAAACAGTCCGTTATTTCACTGCAGTTCAAGGGCTGTTCGGGGACTGTTTCGGGGCTATTCCGGAGCTGAGATTTTGTCCAAAACATCAGTGAATCCACTGGTGTGGTTCGGCCAAGCAAAGGGAAGAGCAGAAAAAAATTTCAAGTTCGATCCGTGAGCCTAATCGCTTCCGCTGCGCGAGGGAAGCGTTTCCTACAGTACGTCCATCTCCCACTCACTATTTTAAAATTAAGGTTTCTATTTTAAAATATCCAATATTTTATATTTACTAGTGTGAATAAATTTATGGCGGCTAAATCATAATTTTTACTAACACTGGTATATTATTAGTGACCTAAGCAATTTTAACTCTTAAAATTTATGTCACTAATATCGTTAGTCTCTACTAATTAATATACTCAATTAAACTAATTTAATTAGTGTAGTATTAGTGACCTATTATATTTTAACTCTTAAAATACTAGAATACTAATTAGTTTAAATTTTTTGGAATCCTAAAATGGTCAACATTTTAATTGAACTATTTAATTAATCTAAGTGCGTTATAAAATCCAAAGGTACGTGGAATTGTATTCCGAGTGCAGACCACATTACCGTCCATTCAAATTCGGCTATGGAATTTATATCCAGATTTCCATCCTATATACCAATGAAATTTATGATGAACTTATTAAGCCCAATATATTAGAATTTCAAATTTTAAACTTTAAAACCAATTAATCGTTTTTATGCATACCATATTCTAATTTAACATTTTAAATCACATAAAATCACATTTCATGTCTAGAATATATATGCATCTAAAAACATGTTATGGCATATGAAATGCAAAAGTAAGCACTCTAAGCTATATGACATGTTATTCAAACATTTCGAATTAAACATACATACAACATAAAAAAAATATTTTGCATTGACCGAGCTCTTATTTTTTCCTATACTAATCTAATTAGTATAAAAATAAACCAAGGTATCCATTGGTCTTCAAATCTCACTCCAAGGTGGTGTTGGCTTCCTTTGCGACTTCGGTGCTCCAAATCACAACAATTCAAACTTTTACATTGGAAAATTAAATTACAACATTTGTAAACAATGGCCTTAAGGCCTTACATCTCAAAACCAAAACCAACACAAAAATAAGAGCCAGAAAAATTTACGACCAATGCAAAATCCATTCATCACATGAAAAACAATAACCATTCATCTTATGAATATTATTTTGTTCCAACTCATCTAAACATGCATATCAATATTTATAACTCATATAAATATATAAAAACAGTAAATTTAAATAAAATAGAGCAGGGTTAAGAACATTTTTCAACATTGCTCTGATACCAATTGTAGGAACCAATTTCGTAGCACAGCGGCACAAAATTTTTATGCCCTTCTCACCAAAAGGCCAAATTTTACCAACACCACGACTGAATTTTTGCTTCTGTTTTGAACAAAATTTCAGTCCTAGAACAGCCCCTGAACAGTGGCACAAAAACTGGACTGTTTGGACACGAAATGCACCCAATTCACTGCCCAGTTCAGCCCTTTTATGATTCAGTTTCTGCTATGTTTCAGGTCTTATTTTTCACTTAAAAACAGCCTCAACACAGCCCTAAAACACCCATATGTATTCCTCAAAAATTCTGGATTAAAAGTAAAACAAACTAATCCCTAAAACGCCTACGCTTTGAGCGGCAGTGAGCAAAAACAATACTCACTAACGTGGGTTAAAGAATAAGGAAGGAGATAGATTGTTTTGTTCGACACCAAAAAGTCTTACGAGATATATCTCATTACTAACAGAACGTAGGGTGGGCTACACTCACAAAATAAATCCCTAAACTCTTTATAGATTCTAAGTCACACTGGTTTCTCCGATTATATTTATGGGAATATCATTTCCAAGAAATGACATATTATCATTACATAGGACATTCACTGTCAGTGCGCTCCCACTAACCTCCTTATATACACAAGAATTATTTTCATTTTGAATTAAATCATAAACCATTATGATTACATCAAAGCGGTAGTTCCAAGAACCCAATGATTGCTTCAATCCATACATGGATCGAATAACCTGCAAACCTTGTTTGCTAGTTTTGGTACGACAAAACCGTCAGGATGTTGTAAACATCCTCCGAAAGGTTTCCATTTAAGGAAATCAATTTTCCCGTTCAGCTGCCATATTTCATAAATAAACATGCAGCATTAGCCAGCATTATCCAAATGGATTTACCAATGGCAACATGTAAAAGGTTTCGTTGTAATCGACACAATGTTGATAATGATACCTTTTCTCTACAAGCCTTGCTTAGTACGTTGGTATGTTTCCTTCCATGTATGTCTTCCTTGAAGACTTATATAGTACCAATAGGCACAATGCCTTTCGGTACAACAACTAGTGTCCAAACATAGTGGGTATACATGGAATCCATTTCGGATATCATGGCACTTTGCCATAATAGGGAGTCGATACCTTGTATCATTTCATCATACGTAGTCAGTTCGTATTCCTCAATAAGATTGACATCTTTATGAGGTGAGATCAGAAACCCATACCCCAGGTTGTTTCCTGACTCTCTCCGACTTACGCAATTCTTGTGTATTCGAAGATTATTGGTATAGTTTCATCCTTGATGAACTATTTGTGTTACATTAAGATTCGGTGCCTGGAATAGTATTACTATGATTTTCATCGAGTTTTACTATCCTCCCACTTACCACTGCATTTAGGTATTCCTCTTAGGAAAAACCGCATGGCGAGCAACAATTACATTGTTCTCTTGTGAGTTGTATAAGTAGTATACTTTGGTATCCCTATGATAACCAACAATTAGGCACTTATCCAATTTGGGTTTTAGTTTGGTATCATCCAAACATATGCCTAGCATACCCAAATCTTCTGGAATGAGAAACCCGGTTTCTTTCCTGTTCATATCTAATAAGTTTATGGAACCTTATTCAGAATAAGTTTTGCATTGTTTATGCGTATCCGTTGAAGGAAATGGTAGCTCAGAGCGACTCATGATTAACCTTATCATGTCCAACAAAATTCGGTTTCTCTGTTCGGACACACCATCAAATTGACGTGTTCCGGGAGGAGTCCTCATTGAAAGAATATTATACTCTTTCAAGTTTATGAGAAACTTATTGCTTAAGTATTTTCATCATTGTCTAACCGTGATGGTTTTAATAGTTTAGCCGATCTTTTGTCTATTTCGTGTCAAAACTTTAAAAGTTTCTGATTCGTGTTTCAAAAGAAACACATAACCATAACGCGATGCCACATCCGTAAAGGTCACGAAATATTCATATCCACTTCTAGCCTAGCTAGATATGGGCCCACCTACGTCACTATGAACAAGGGCTAACAGATTGGTGGCACAAGCACTTTTACCAAGTAAATAGTATTTTAGGCACTTTGCCCAATAAACTAGATTCGTAGACTTTATTTGAATAGAATCAAATTTATCCTAGTATCCACTCTTCGAAAGTGTGGATATACGAGTCTTGTTTAATTGTGTCCCAGACAAAATGCCACAATTAAGTCTCTACTAATCAAATCAGTTTGAGTTGTTTGTTTGTAATGTTATATGTTTGAGATTTATTTATATTCAAAATATAAATATTTTTATTCACATCTAATGTGTTTATCTCAATATCATCTTTATATAATAAAACACTTTAGTGTTCTAGAATATAAAGGTATATCCGCAACGGATTATACTCTGATATATAGATAATGTATCTAGTCAAACTAGTTACATTGTAACAGTTTCCTAATTCAAGTACACACCCTAAGGGTAGTTCCTAAACTTAGGTATCTACGGTTAAAACAACGACTTTCATCCCGTTCTCAATTCACAGATTAATCTCAACTGTAGTCAATATCATGCTCATAGCATATTCTGCACATCAGTACATATTTATGTACCACTTTTAGTATCTAAAATCCAATTTTAATACTAGTAGTGAACATATTTATGACAAACATATTTGAAGTCAGAGCCTTGCCCGTCTTCAATTCCTTCATGTCTGTCTTGTCTATACGGCAGTCACGCTTTCATGTCCCCGTTTGCCACAATTTAAGCAGACATTTTGGGATATGTCCTTTGTCTTCCCAGAAGATAATAATGATTTTGCCTTTGCCCCTTTTCCATACCCTAGAAGCCTTTGGCCAAGCCTTGGCCATCTAGAAAGTCAAAATAAGGTGCGTCTTGCGCTTCTCGCCTTATTGCAAACTTTGGCTTTGACTCCTTGAGTACGGCCATTAACTCTCCAAGAGTTTACTATTGCAATTTTTTACTTCTAAATTCTAAAGATAGATTTATGAAGATCCTTCCATTTCATTATCATACTTTAAGGATCTAATCCTTAGTTCTGATTAAGAAATTAAAGAGTCTATTTGGCAAGCTTATTGGATTAAGCATTAAAGTTATCATTACATGAATATTCTAAATATCATGCTCTACTATTTGCTTAACTCCAGGCTTAGGCCTAATATGTTATTTTATCAAATAAAGTAACTTATTAGTTTTCAGGACCATCCTGAAATTTTATTCCCAATTTGAAAATTAAAGTCGTTTAAATACATTTTCACCCAGGATTATCTTTTAAACACTATTCTTTCAATTATCTTGATTCTAATAGTCCAACTATTTAATCAACGATTTTAGGTACTATTTATTATAATGATTACTATAGTCCAACTATATAATCAATATAATTTAATTGATTAAATTCAATTATATTGATTACTATAATCAATTATAAAATCAACTATAATTAAATTATTTGAATACAGTCCAACTGTTTTATTAAAACAACATTAAATATTAGTCCAACTAATAAATAATTTATTTGACATAATATTTGATATGAGCGTGTATGGCAAGTAACTAAACAAATATTGCAAATTTAATACTTGCCTCTCACTATTTTTCGGCGAGCCTCTAACCCTCTCTGGAGTAATCGGGAAACCTTGTTTCCTAGTGGGCTAGGATCCCGTTAAATGTCACACAATCTTGACTTTGACCAACAAATTGTATGATAATTAACTAGGTAGATCTCTAAGATCAATTGGATCCCATCCAATTCCTAGATCCAGTAGGGGGACATCCAAGTCCGAAACATATATCTTATATATGCCAATATATCCAATATATTGCCTAACCTTTTTCCTCTGAATCAACTAAGCCTTGGCTTTGGCACAACAAACTTAGTGATCCCAGTTAAGCGGAACCCATTGACCATGGAAAGCTTCATAATCAATGTCGATGGACAAGAAGTGATCTTAACTTTGGCCAACAAATCACAACTTGGACAAGACACCAATATGGAACAAAGCTCTCGTGATTCAAACACATCATCGACGGACAAAGGCCTTGACTTTGGCCAACAAACCAATGGTAGTCTTGGATCTTGAGTAAGAATCACTCAATGGAAGGAAAAATGCTTAATATTTTGTGAGGGTTTTTCGTGTGCAAATTGGCATCCAATTTATTATCTTTGTTAAGGTCTCATCATCATACACCCTTAAACATGCATTCTAAACACATAGTAAGGCGCGTAAATAAATATAATAATGATATGTGGATGGATACTTTACACATTGTTCCTAGAACAAATCTCTCACTTTCCTCTCTCCCGCTAGCACAAGTATTGCTTCTACCCGTTACATGACACTCCTAAAGAAACCTTATTTTCATTGAGGGGAATAGGTGAGAAGAGAAATACAATGAGAAAGGAGGTAATAGGCTGGACATGCAAGTCTAATTAATAAATTCTAAATTTATTACGACAATTTCCAAAATTGCCCAACCCATCTAATATCCATCCGATATACATTATTCATGCATCGCAACCATGTATTCACACAAGCATGTTATCAATCAATCTAATGCAATTAATTAATCTGATAATTAATGACAATCCAATGTTCAAACAACGATTTGATTTTGCGCGAGTCCAACTTGTTTTGCGAATAAGTACTCAAAGTACGAATTCTTGAATTAAATTAAACTACAACATTAAATCCAATCTAATTTGTATTTAATATTAATTCACTATTTAATTCCAAATTAAATATTACACTTTATTAACAAACCTTTACGACTTAAATTCCAAATTTAATCGTTACGAGTCTCAAAGCCCGATTAACATCCAATGTTAATTTAATTTAAAGTCCAATGGGCTTTTAATTAGTTTCTTAAGGCGTGGAATTTTGGTCAACTTGGGTCAAACCCAATAACCAAAGCCCAATCAAGGAATAACCCCATAAGCCTAGAAATCAATTTAGGCCCAATTAAAAGTTAAAGGTCCATTAAGTCATAATTGGACTTTATGGATGTGGTTTTGGGCCCAATTGGATCCAACCAATTTGCCTAAACCAATCTTGGTGCAACCAAGCCCATTAAAGCCCAATAACAACTTTTAAAGCCCAAATCCAATTTAAGCCCAAATAATTAAATTACAAAATTCCAATTTCAAAATTTAATTAACCAAAGTGTATTCCATAATTAATCACCCAAATCAATATTTCCAAAACATCAATTAGCCTAATTAATTATGCTTATTAACATTAAATCATGTCCAACACAATTTAACAAAAAATCAAACCCATTTTACATGCATATAGTCTCGGCAATGTGGGTAATTTTATGTCCGATTTGGTTTCAATCCAATTAAATCCAATTCAACATTAATTCAACATTACCCAATTGATTTCAAGTCATCCAATGAATCAAAAATCAAAAATTCCAAGACATTAGGGCTATGTCATCATTCGGCCAAGCCATGATTTTTGGGCAAAATTGTTCCAAACAATATATCATGAAATTGATCCAATCAAACTTCAATTAAACTATATTTAAGCATACTCAATCATCCAATTTCATCAAATCATGCTCAAACACATTTTACCCAATTTTAACCCTAAAATATTTTCTTACTCAACCTTGCTCATAGATACCATTGTTGGGAAATCTCTAAGTCCCGAGGATCGATTATCAAGCATAAAACAACATGTGAATACACGAGGAAGTTGCGGAATACTTACATCGAGCGGTTGAGCGATGCGTCGAAGAACAGAAATCTTTTTCTCCTCCTCCAAGGCTCGGCAGTCCACTGGTTTTGGTCTCCAAGAATCAGCAATGGTCCTCCATGCAAGCTCCAAGCTTTGTAATGAAATTCCATGCTCACAAGTTGGTTTCCCTATCACCTTCGCAAGACTCCAATGGTGTGCTAGCACTTGGTGATTTTTGCCACAAAAATCACTTTCCTACCTCTCCTTGAACTCACGGCAAAGTGCAGTGAAGGAAGAAGAAATCAGCCCCTTATGGGCGTGAATGAGAGGGAGAAGAGTTGAGAGAGAGAGAATAATGTAAAGAGTGTTAGTAATTGATTTCTAAAATCAGCCCCTTGATGAGACTAGCGATTTGATGCTTGATGTGACTTGCGTGCCGCACTCGAATTCGAAATGCGAATGCGCTCGCAAACACTCCCGGGCTCGGGTTCGCTAATTCCAAATTAACGAATTTTCCGTTACGACGTAATTAAATAATTATGTCTAGCAAAATCACTATTCACGTCGCTAACGAATTAATTAACTCGTTTGCCCGAATTAAAATCTAATTTCAATTCCGCGTCGAAATCCAATTTCGTATAATATATCAAATATATTATTTTATCGATTAATTCCAAATCGTTTTCTCTCTTTAAATGATATTTTATCCCAGATAAAATATCTCCATAATTAATCCCAGATTAATTTTCTCTCTCATCTAATTAATCCCAGATTAATTAAATTGTGAGTCATACGTCATCGGTGAATCTTCGGGAAGCGACCCATGAGATCCTCGGATATATTGGCAGTAAATGCGGTCGTTGGACTATCCGAACACGTAAGTACCTAGTACTACGTTTGTACCGATTTACAAGACAAGGTTGGCTTCTAGCAAAGCGCCATGCCTACCCAATTCTCCAGAAATATCCTTACAGGAATATGTGATCTATATCAGGCGTAGTATACGTAGTATTGCGTATTTCGATCCAGTATCGGATGTCACGTGCTAGGCCTGGGGCTGGAAATGTGTCTGCCCCGTACGAAGCACATATCGGATCTCTGGTAACTAGTCTCTATAATCGGATAATCATTACCTAGTCATAATATCTCGATCAATGAGTTTCGTATCCTACGTGACCATCATCTCCACTACGACTGGAGTGATACTTCCGTCTTGACATCACACCCAACACAATACGATTCTCAATATACCCAGCAGAGGTGTACACAGAGTCTGTTAAAGCCCTGGACGACCTAAAACCAAAGTATATTGATTGTCGCAAGTATTAGCGGTGCAAGTCTCAGGTTAAGACCAAATACACCTACCCTGATTTCGGAATTCCATAGACACATAGTCATACTACTAATGGAATTCTGAGGGGTCTATCCAGAGCGAAGCTATTTTTGTACCATCGGTAAAACACAACCTCCTACTACACTTGCATTAGTATCATATACCCAAATATATGAGAACTATGTCGTTATGCCCTCACAACGCACACAAGTGTAATACTAGTCTTTACGCATTATCGATGTCCAATCTCGATAATACTCTGACTAGGGATATTTAATGATTAAACCTTCGTGGATTAATACTGTCTCATATCATCTCAATCCAGGAACTAATCATAAGGACCTCCTATCATTTATATATCTTGGTGATCTAATCACAAATGATAAGAGAGCAATTTCCTTTGTCACATAGTTAATTTGTACAACAACACCATGATCTGTACAAATAGTGACGCTATAGGTCATAACTGTCCAACATTAGGCAAAAAAAAATTTGAATTCTTTTTATACCTAGGGTTATTTGTTTCCAAAACAAACAAACCCTTCCACTTTCCACACATGTAAAATTCGGCCAAGGTAAGATTATTTTCAAAATTTTTGTAACAATATATTTACTTTCCATAAAGACAAAATATGTTACAAAAATAAAAAGTTAACACTCTATTAAAAGGTGTAACTTCCAAAATGAATCCAAGGGTTTCCAAAACCCAAAATTTGGAAATTCCAAATTTGACCTTATTAAATTATATCTCATATAATTTAATTTCATATATTTAATAATTATCATATAATTATTAAAGCCATATATTAAATTTTAATATATAGTTTCAAGAGTGACAAAATATTATTATTAATCATATTGATAATATTTTTATATGTGAGTTATAATTGGACTTTCCAATTATATTTAATCTGTTACAGTATATCGAGCTAGCACGAGGACTAAATGGACTTATGGTTCCAAGCTCCAATAATCTCGGAATATTAATTAAGCTCTTAATTAAATATTCTGAATTATTAACTCTGGGTTATTCCACTAAAAATCTGAAGCTGCACTCTCGTTGCTGTAGATAGATAAATTAAGCTGAACCACATCAGTGTCCATCGATATAGTCATTACATAAGGATTAGACCATTCACAAGTATCTCGTAGTTAGAGCCGGGTCATAATGTCTGGTATTCCCTTCTAATTATTTTTACCTTAAGTATCATAGATCCTCTAATGAATGATTTATTCATAACCATTATGAATGTTAATCTTTCTATTCAGAAAGACTTGAGCGTTCTAACCATTCAAGTACCGAATCAACCCTTAAGAAAGATACTCATCTACTTCTCGCAAGAAGGAGTGAACTCCATATCTATTTAAAACTTACCCAGTTACACACCAAAATATGTCTCTAAAGTACGTAGCTATTAGTCGAGATTTCTACACCAACCTCACA
Source organism: Zanthoxylum bungeanum (assembly GCA_019454045.1). Taxonomy (NCBI): domain Eukaryota; kingdom Viridiplantae; phylum Streptophyta; class Magnoliopsida; order Sapindales; family Rutaceae; genus Zanthoxylum; species Zanthoxylum bungeanum. The sequence continues at coordinate 75,243 of SKCR01021679.1, read as the reverse complement.
TTTATAAATCAAAGGACATAGCCTGCCGTACAGGAGTTCGTAGTACACTTAGGATTGAGATCAATCCATATATGACCATCTGGTAGATCGAAATGAATTTCTTTATTTAACAGAAATTATAAGAAACTCATTTCTATCTGGGTCTAGTCCTATATTATCACATCATACAAGGTGCCTTCATTCTCATGTCTCCACATGGACGATCCTGGATCAAGGTCGCCATACAATTATAGAATGGACCGCAGCTATAGATAAACCACAAACAAAGCACCCGTTTTGTTTGCTCTCTATGGACTATTTTAGATTACTAACTTCATACTTAAATCCTTATGTGTATAACACTCATACACTAAATCTGAAAGCACATTAGTAATCTAAGGTAAACATGATAATATACAATATGCAGAATTTTTAAACAAAATATAATACCGTTTACATTCATGATGCTCTAGGGAATATATCCCAACAACAAGTATTGTCATCACCTCTTTAGTAATGATCGATAAAATATGATAGACATTTTAATGTCGATTCTACCATTCAAAATCTCCTATTTGTAAGCATCGGAATATTTAAATAAATCTAAAGCACTTATACCTCTACTAGAGGAAGCGTACACATCCATTTGAGTTTATGTTGTATCAAGTCTGATTTCAGCGACATGATGTCTATCCAAATACTTGTTCATATTGCTATAGCCGCCATTAAATTTGTAAGATACACCCTAATAGTTGCATATTACTCTTGAACCTTCATTTTTAGTCTCGACTAAATGAAAATAAATTTTAAAAATATCAGAAAATCAAGACTTAACTTTTCCTCTTCGTGTACCGATACTTTGACAGCTCTCTTGGGTTGGGACATTGGACATGGTATTCTCAGATGAGTTTGTCATTTTTTTATTAATATCGAAGAATTGTAAAATTAAATCAATTGGAGAATTGAAAATATAAGAGAATTGGAATGAGAGAATTAAGAAAAGTGAGAATGAGAAAATTGTTGGTGTGTAGATAAATGAATTATTGCCTCTATTTATAAATTATTTGGTTAATTTTGTGATATCTAAATTGTCCCTAAAAGTAGCTGTTTTATTAATTTTATTGAAGGTAATTTAGTCATTTTAAAAAAAAAATTGGAAGGGAGCCAAACGGCTGCCTGCCAAAAACCAATGGCTACTAGTTGTTGGCAAGGCAAACGATTCCAACCAGAGCCATGGAACCTTAGAGTTCCCTTGAACTGTAAGGTTCCGGTCTAGTTCTTTAGAACCAGAAAGTTCTAACGGTTCTGTAGACACTGTAATTTTGCATGAGCCCGATGATGAGCCTCGTATGGAGGCACTACTGTAGGACACAGATGTTGGACGACGCTGTTTTGGCCTCGCAACCCGATTGGGAGTACGGAGTAGCCCGCGGGGGAACTAAATCGGAGTTGCCACCCGGTGTGAACTGGGACAAAGATTTAAGGCCGCACTCACCCCTCGCAAGGGAAGACCTCAAACCATTGGGTTCGGAATGGTCCCTTACTCATGCCACTTGTAATGAAATGATTTGTGCAATAATTTAATCGAATCTACGCAACATATTTCCAAGAGTATTCTACTTTTAAGTTCACATGCATGAAAGTAATTATCATAACGGCAACCATGCAATAGCACACGGCAATCTCATGAACATACTTCGATCATATAATGCGGAAAACAAAGAACAACCTAAACATAATGCAAATTCCAAACGCAAAATAAATGACTAATCATGCTTGAAAATGAACAACTAAATAGGCTAAATCATGCTTAAGAACCAAGTAACATACTAACGGTCTAATCATGCTTGAATACCATCTCATGAACACATCAAATAGATAAATATAGGAATACAAATAGTATGGTTGATTACATGATACAAGAGAAATCACCTCAGAAACAATTATACATGACATGTGATGAAAATGACTCAGTTCAGTGTATGCGAATTCGTGTAGCGTTCGAAAACGCATTCGAACGGTAAACAAAAGGTTCTCGTTCGTATGGCGTTTGATAACACGTTCGAACGGGACAAGACCTGATGAAACCAAATGAATGCGCGTTCGAGTAGAATTCGTAAACGCGTTCCAACGATAAACAGAAGGTTCGCGTTCGTATAGCTTTTGAGAACGCGTCCGAATGGGACCAGACCTGATGCATGATAAAACAAAAGGAAATATGTGCGCGTTCGAGTAGCGTTTGTAAACGCGTTTGAACGGGAAACAGAAGGTTCACGTTCGTGTAGCGTTCGAGAATGCATTTGAATGGGACAGGACCTGATGCATGATAGACGATGCAAACACATACACAGATGCACAATGTAGGACCCCGTGTGCCCGATTGAACTCATTCCCATTCAATCGAGCATACCTCGTCCGGTGCGGCAAAACATCGTGGTAAAGGTAGCCTTCGGGCATTTTCCCTCGAATAGAGGACCTTTAATCCACCCTAGTTAGCCCATGGCATTAGAATGCAATACATGCATAAATAGAACAATGATATGCATAAAGTCAATGACATAACAAAAGGCGCGGCAAAACATCGTGGTAAGGTAGCCTTCAGGCATTTTCCCTCGAATAGAGGACCTTTAATCCACCTTAGTTAGCCCATGCGCATCACATCACAATGCATAGAAAGTAAAGACAACAATATATAGGACTTCGTGTGCTTGGTTGAACATATCTCACATCCAACCAAACATATTTTGTCTGGCGCGGCAAAGTATTGGCGTAAAGGTAGCCTTTTGGCATCTTCTTCCCTCAAATGGAAAACCTTTAGACCAACATCATAAGCCCATGCGCATTAGAATGCAATATGCATAAATAGAACAATGATATGCATAAAGTCAATGACATAACAAAAGGTGCGGCAAAACATCGTGGTAAGGTAGCCTTCAGGCATTTTCCCTCGAATAGAGGACCTTTAATCCACCCTAGTTAGCCCATGCGCATCACATCACAATGCATAGAAAGTAAAGACGGCAATATAGGACTTCGTATGCTCGGTTGAACATATCTCACATCCGACCAAACATACTTTTTCCGGCGCGGCATAGTATTGGCGTAAAGGTAGCCTTTTGGCCTTTTCTTCCCTCAAATGGAAAACCTTTAAACCAACATACTGAGCCCATGCGCACTATATCATCAATACAAACAAATAATCATATGGAAATTAAATGGCGGAATATAAAACGCGGATAATAAACAAACAAGATAAAATATATCGAAATATGTGCTGTTTGCTCAAGTAGTACGTGGAGTTGTATCCCAAGTACAGACCACACTACCGTCCATTCGGATTCGGCTACGGAATTTACGTCTGGGTTTCCATCCTATATACCACGAGAGACGACACATTTTCCATTCATTCAAGGGCCACAACGCACATCAATCAACGACTCTCATGCGAAGAAAAATTCAACAAACAATCAAAATATAAATGAAAAATAAATAAGGAAAAGTGCCATCAGGTCTAACCTTTTATGTCGACTCTCGGATGACGTTACAAGGCCGTCGGAAGGGCTAAAACTCCGCAACTTTTCTGGTTCGCTGGTTCACTTCTTTCCTCGCTGTTTTCACTGCACGAGCTACTGTTTTCACTCCGTTTCGCTGCTGTTTTTGCTGTTGTTTTTTAGTCACTGTTTTTGCTATATAAGGCTACTATTTTTGCGGTTTATTTTAGGGGTTTTAAAGTGCAGTTTTTGTTACTGTTTTGGTGATTTTAGCTTGCTATTTGGGGGAGTGTTTCAATGGTGGTTTGTGCGGCAATGGAGATGGTGTTTTGGGTTGTGGTTTTGAGGCAATGGGAGGGGAATTTGGGGTGATGTTCTCAGCAATGTGAAGAGAAAAGAAGAGAATCTTTTTGGAGTTGGGCGTGAAGTCTAGGCTTTTCTTTTTTGTGTATGCGTCAATTAGAGAGGAGGGGAAGTGTTGGAATTTGGTTTCTTTTATAGACAAAGGCTAGGGCTTCTCCTTGTTTGAAAAGGAAGGAACCAATTAGTGTCTTACAAGGAAAGTCTAATATTTTATTGGGGGACATGTCTTGGCTAGATTAGGAATATGATATATTTAATTGGAGACAAAATTTGGTTTGTTTAGGAAGGTTATATATTTAATTTGTTTTGTTTAGGCATGAGATTTGTTTACTTAGGAATATAATATAATTGATTGATTTTAATTAGGCATGATTTTATTTGATATTTATTTTAATTCCCCATGTGTTAAATATGCATTTTATTAATTTGGATATGTTTTATGGGCTTTGGTGGGCTAATTGGGCTTGGGAGTGAGGCTAACAGCAAAACCAAAAATACTGACACCGTTCGAACGCTGATTCGAACGCTACACGAACACCCGCAATCTGTCTGACGTTCGAACGTGGTCACGAACGCAGCACGAACGAAAATAGTGAACTTATGAAATGAATCTGATGACATACCCGTTCTGAATTTCCCCTTCCGACGTCCGTTTCCCACAACTTTCGCGACTTAAAAGGTAGTACCTCTAAATGAGACTCATCATAGGGAATTACATGTAAAAATACAGTGCCTACAACTACCTGAAAAGTTACGGAAGTTGCGAAAAACGAGTACCGCAAGGAAGGAAAACCTCCAAAATTAGCACCTCATTGGATTCGGACTCATTAGCCAGCCTCGGATTCTCTCAGCCGTTGTTTCAAACCTTAGCCTCGGACAAGCCCAAACACCTACAACCGGCCCATTACCCTGCAACCCACACAATCGGCCTATAAGCCCATGCAACCCACCATGCACACGCCCATAGGCCCATGAAAACCTCTCATGCACGCCCAAAGCTTCCCAAATAGACAAAATCCCATGCATTCCACATGCTAAAATCCTCTCATCAACACTTTCCAATTTAGTGAGATTTTGGGATCCCATCCAATTTAACAAGATTTGGGATATTCTCATCACCAAATATATGAGATTGTATCCCAAAATAATAAATTCCCCAAATCAATGTGATTCATTTCCCTATTTGGAGCTCCTTTTAAAACATTATAAAAGGGACACCAAATCATCACAATGGGGCTCTTTCTTCTCCATCTTGGACGACAACCCTATGGATCCTTTCTTCTTCTTCCACCGAAACAACAAACAAAAAAACCTAAGCTCCATTCTTCTTCTTATCACCGAAAACCCTAGAAAACAACAACCAAAAAACCAGACAAAAAGAACCAAATCACCAAAGCCAAAAGAACCAAATCACCAAAATCAGAAGAAACAAAAATCACCAGCTAGCAAACCATGAAGCCAGAAGAACCACCGAGCCAAACAACCAGAGAAAACCAACCAGTATAACCGAAAACAACCAACAGCCACCACAAACCAATTACCAAAACAACCACCAAAAACCAGAAGAAAAACAGCCAACCAACCGAGACAAAATAGCGGCCCCAAAACTGAGAAACAACCACCACCAAACAGCTCCCCAAAATCACCAAAACAGCAACCAAAACATCACCAAACAACCAGCCCAAAACATCACCAAACAACCTGCCCAAAACCGTAAAAACAACCAGAAAAACAGCAAGCCTGAACCACTGAAAATACAACCAAAACAGTAGCCCAAAATCACCAAAAATAGCAGCTAAAACAGCAGCCAAAACAACAACCAAAATAACCAAAACAACAGCTCCAAAACACTAAGACAACAGTCAAAATAACCAAAACAGCAGCCAAAAAAGCCAGAAAATAGCAAAACAACACCCATAAATAGTAAAATAGTAATCAAAAATATCAAACAGCAATCAGAAACAGCGAACCAGAAAATAGAAACCTTGAAACCAAGCTTCAATCCTTCCGGCGATGGCCTAACGCACTTCTGAGAAAGCAACTTAAAATGTAAGAACTGAGGGCACCCTTACCATATTTATTTTGTAGTTCCGGACGCTGCATGCCTGGCTGGACGTGCAATACGTCCACCCGGGTATGCAAAGTCCTACATCAAAAACTGCCAAATTTCTGGTCACATTATTTTTCTTTCTTTGGCATTCCTTTATTTTTCTTTATTTATTTATTTATTCATCATTATTTTATTATTTCACATTTAGCTTGTTATTTATCTTTTTCGTCTATTTATTTTTATTTTATTATTTCTCCTTTATTTTATTTGTTTATGTTGGTGATTATCCGCATATGCATTATTATATTATTTCATGTCTATTTTTTATTTATTTACATTGCATTAATGTTTATGTGAGTTATTATCCCTTGCGGTATATCGGATGGAAACCTAGATGTAAATTTTGCAGTCGAATCCGAATGGATGGTAGTGCGGTCTGTACTTGGCATACAATTCCACGTACCACTCGGGAAATACTCATATATGAATGATTAATCCCCCTTTTTTGTTTACTATTTATTTATTGACGTTTTTCCTGCTTTTGATTGATTTTTGTTACTGCATCTCGTACTTTTTAATTTAATATGCTTTCGAGATCGTGTTACTATGATTATCATTTGCTTGGGTATATTATTACATTTTTATTCGCTTTTCTTGTATGAACTGCATAAGACTTGGCTATACCATTGTGTGAACCCGTCTATTATACTGGCATAAGTAAGGGACCATTCTGAACCCAATGGTTTGAGGTCTTCCGTTGCGAGGGGTGAGTGCGGCCTTAAATCTTTTCCCAGTTCACAATGGGTGGCGACTCCTTTATTCTCCGGTTTATTCCCCCGCGGGCTACTCCGTACTCTCTACGGGCTGCGAGCCCAACAGTGTCATGGTTGCCGAGCATCATAGGCACAGCGGTAAACCCTACTTCGCTCCTACAGATGGCGACTCCACTGGGGATAGAGAATCGGCCCCAAAATAATGCCTTGTAGTGTCCGTGGCTTTGGCTTTGGCTTTGGCTTTGGTTAACAAAGTCTCATATATTTTGCATGCCCTTCTTACCCCGATGCGTCATGTATCGTGAAGTCACATTCACTCAAGGCGGTGGATCGTTATGTGATGATAACCATCACTCGTTGGCATGTACCCTAGGGTATAAAAAAGGTGCGCTCACTTGGTCGCTCAAACCCTTGAGTGGGGAGACCTAGTTGTGGGCAACCCTTCACCGATGAGAGCCTTATATGTACCCGTGTAAGCCCACTTATGAACCAAGTTATATGTCCTATAGAAGCTACCCATATGCTTGTGTTTGGGACCATTATCATTTGGATCCATTTGGACCTCTCGTCATAGGATACGAACTTGTTGGGCCACTTAAACTGGGACAAGTTTGCATCTTATGGTAATTGGGCCAAAATTTTTCAAAATGACGATGGACCACCTTGTGTTTAGGCCCCCTATCATTTGAAGTTATTTAGCCACCTTATCACAAAAGTGTAAACATGTTGGGCCTTTTTAACTGGGACAAGTTTGCACCTCACGATAATCTGATTGAACGCTTTAAAATGATAATGGGCCAACTTGTATGAAAACCTTGATGGGCTTAGAAGGTCCAAACATGATCCGAATATGCCAATGCATGCGTACGATATCCGCACTGGTTTTCATCTACGAATGATACGCCTTGTTATGGCATATTTATATACTTTTGGATATCTCCAAGTCCATCTCCACTGCCGTGATTACCGAGGGCCCAATTCATCGTTTCTAGACAATGGCACGATCCCCACAATAGGCTTAGTCAATATTGTAAATGGGCGGTCTTTGTCTGTTACTGATGAAAATGGACTTAGGTAGCCAAGGTTCACCAATGTAGCGTAGGAGAGCATGATTTTGTGTACCCCACATTGGTGCATAAAATAAGCCATACCTAGGACAGAAATGGACTTACCAAGAGTATGAGAGGAATAAGGTCGGAAGGATATATGCCGTTTTGTTACCACATGCATCTAATGCATCGCATGCATACACGCATCATGCTAACCCCTAGACTTAAAGGCCATCATAGATATTTGTTGGGTTAGAGAAGAATAAAGACTTGTCAAGAAAAATTTAGCAACCATGGATGCGTCAGGTAGTGAAGATTTCTGCATGGATCAATTGGAGACCAACATCACCAAAATTACCGAGCAACTACAAGCTTTGACCAACGTTATGGCCAGTCTGACAGTATCCCGCACAGTGGGAACATAAAACAATGAGAATGGAAGACGTGAGGATCCCCCGAATAGGGTGAGTGAAGAAATCCATATTTTTGATGATGACATGGGTGAGTATGCCGCGAGAAGGATAGCCGGGCCTCAGGAAGAGTTACAGAAACTCAGAGAATAAGTAGAGTCAGTTACCCGCAAGATGAAGGGAAAACATTAGGATCTGTTAGACTATGATGCAATGACTTTCGAAGAACAGCTGCCTTTCTAGTTCAAGATGTCTGACATGGCCAAGTTCAATAGAAACGAAGATCCAATGGTCCATCTCCGACAATATGTTTTAGGGATGAGTTCAGTGGGTTTGTTGAAATGTCAGGTGCAAAAGATGTTTGGGATGTCACTGGAAGGGGCGCCTGTAGTATGGTATCATGGCCTGGAGAGAAAGGTCATGGATGACTGGAGGGCATTAGCAGAGGCCTTTCTGATCCAATATGTCACAGACCTGGAGATAGACTTGTCACTCGGTGACCTAGAAAACACCAAACTGAAGCTAGATGAGAGCTTCAAAGATTATGTGGATCGCTGGAGAGGCCAGGTCTTGAAGATGCAGACACAGCCCTCAGAGAATGACCAGATTAAGATGATCATTAAGGGAACCGAGCCCTCCATTTATAACAAGCTGAGAAAGATGACCTCCATGATTAGTGACTTTCGACAGTTAAGAGAAACTGTCATGGATATCGAGGAAGATGAAGCCGAGAAACAGAAAATCTTACGGCCATAATAGAAAGACCATTGGGGGCCTTCAGCCAAAAAAAAAATTGTTTGTTTTCAGTCTTTAATAGTTAAGCATATGTCCAATGATGAAATTATTTGCTTTAGGGTGAAATCTTAGAAACGATAAGTTCTTGATGTACTTTTATCTGATACTTTGAGTATTTGATCTATGTTAGACTCGTAAGCACTCAATTATAGGTTTTTAGCGGTGAAAACTTGAGTAGTTGGCCAAGTGACTAGTTGAATAAATTGCAGGTCGATGAATGACTGTTTGCTTAGATGTCTATCCTGATTTGCTTGTGTTATGATGTGTGGTATAGTTGAAAATATAAGAAAAGTCTCTAAAGAAAAAAAAAATTAAACCACTTATAACCGATAAGAATGAAGCTACCCATGGGCGAGTATTAGGACCACCATGAGGAGAAATGCTACCTTAAAGGGTAGGTGTGTTGAAAAAAAAAGAAAAAAAAATCATACCATATTGAGCACAGAAAAAGCAATTGCATATCATAATTGAGATATCTAGGTTGGTTTTACCCATCGATCCTAATTTTTGAAACGAAATCATTGAGTTGGCTTACCTAGGAATCAAGCTGTAAATGAACCTTTGCACACACACACTGTGAGTCTGGCTTAGATGATTTATTCAAAGACTTGGATTTGAGTTGCATTGAGTGTTTTGAAGGTTCTCTGGTTTCATTACTGGGCATTCTTTGAGCACAATAATATGTGTAACTATTGGGACTATTTCATAGCATGTAATATAGTATGTTGATACGGAATGGCACATCACATAATGACGGACAATGGAGTCCAATTTCAGGGAGATGGTACATTTAGAAACCTGAGAATCAGAAGACATGATCCCAAAAGGATGAGGCCGCTTTCAAGAAGATGTAATCTACTTTGACCCGGTACGTGTAGCGAAGAGAAGATAGTTGACCCAGGTCTGGGGTGACCAGTCTACCACCCCGCGAATAAGGGACACAACGGGATCTTGAGCCATGAGACCAAAGAGAATTGAGCAATCACTGGAGGAGAATTGGCATAAGGAAACTGTCAGCAGGCCAAGGGGGCGCCCAAAGGCCAAAAGAATTCCTAAAGGGTTGAAGAAAACCCTCTAACAGAAGGAACACCTGACCAAAGATGACATCGAGCCAATAGGACAAAGAAAACCCATCGGAATAGGAAATGCATCCATGCATACATGCATACACGTCGCATACTCACAATTTTTGTTTTGTGTTCGCAGGCTTTGAAGAAAAAGAAAAAGCGGCAAGGACGAAGAACTCCAAGAATGGAGAGGAGCCTCGAGAAGGAGGACAGATCAGGGGTCAAAGTGCCTCATCACCATCAGTTCGACAATTCAGGAATAAATCTTAGGGTCAAGGCCCACATTATCAATGGTTTGGGAATGAATCCCGGGGGGCGAAGCACCTCATCATCACAAAAAACACTCCCCAATGGATCAAAAGTCACTCAGGTGGACCAAAACGCCATCACTCATCAGTTCGAGAATGAATCCCAGAGATCGAAACATCTCACACCCAGCACGGTTCAGGAATAAAGCCCAGAGGTCGAAGCACATCGCCGTCAGTTCAGGAATAATTCCTGGAGGTCGAAGCGCCTCAGAGATCGAAGCATCTCACACCCAGCACGGTTCGGGAATGAATCCCAGGGGTCGAAGCACCTCGCCGTCAGTTCGGGAATAAATCCCAGAGATCGAAGCATCTCACACCCAGCATGGTTCGGGAATGAAGCCCAGGGGTCGAAGCACATCGCCATCAACTCAACTCAGTTCGGGAATAAAGCCCAGAGATCGAAGCATCTCACACCCAGCATGGTTCGAGAATAAAGCCAAGGGGTCGAAGCACCTCGCCATCAACACAGCACAGTTCGGGAATAAAACCTAGAGATCGAAGCATCTCATACCCAGCATTGTTCGGGAATAAGGCCCAGGGGTCAAAGCACCTCGCCATCAACCCATCATTGTTCGGGAATAAAGCCCAGAGATCGAAGCATCTCAAACTCATCACAGTTCGGGAATAAAGTCTAGAGATGGAAGTATCTCACACCCAGCATGGTTCGAGAATAAAGCCTATGGGTCTAAGGACCTCGCCATCAACTCAGCATAGTTCAGGAATAAAGCTCAGAGATCGAAGCATCTCAAAGCCAGCATGGTTCGGGAATGAATCCCAGGGGTCGGAGCACCTCGCCATCAACTCAACTCAGTTCGGGAATGAAGCCCAGAGATCGAACCATCTCACACCCAGCATGGTTCAGGAATAAAGCCCAGGGGTCGAAACACCTTGCCATCAACTCAGCATAGTTCAAGAATTAAGCCCATAGATCGAAGCATCTCACACCCAGGATGGTTCGGGAATGAAGCCCAGTGGTCGAAGCACCTCACCAATAATTCAGCACAGTTCAGGAATAAAGCCCAAAGATCTAAGCATCTCACACCCAGCATGGTTCGGAAACAAATCCCAGAGGTCGAAGCACCTCACCATCGACTCAACTCAGTTCGGGAACAATGCCTAGAGATCAAAGCATATCACAACTAGCATGGTTCGGGAATGAAGCCTAGTGGTCGAAGCACCTCGCCATCAACTTAGCATAGTTCGGGAATAAAGCTCGGAGATCGAATCATCTCATACCCAACATGGTTCGGGAATAAAGCCCAGGGGTCGAAACACCTCGCCATCAACTCAGCACAGTTCAGGAATAAAGCCCAGAGATCGAAGCATCTCACACCCAGCATGGTTCGAGAATAAAGCCTATGGGTCAAAGCACATCGCCATCAACTCAGCACAGGTCGGGAATAAAGCCCAGAGATCGAAGCATCTCACACCCAACATGGTTCGGGAATAAAGCCCAGAGGTCGAAGCACCTCGCCATCAACTCAACTCAGTTCGGGAAGAAATCCCAGAGATCGAAGCATCTCATAAAAGTAGAGAAACAACAAGTAAGTCCGGAAACGGCCGACGAACCAGGTAAGTAAAAATGCATGCATGACTTTGATAGGGTTGTCACTGTCATACACTGGACAAGCTCCATTTAAGTATGGGCGATTGTAGACACTGTATTTTTGCATAAGCCCGATGATGAGCCTCGTATGGAGGCACTACCTGAAAAGTTACGGAAGTTGCGAAAAACAAGTACCACAAGGAAGGAAAACCTCCAAAATTAGCACATCATTGGATTCGGACTCACTAGCCAGCCTCGGATTCGCTCAGCAGCTATTTCAAACCTTAGCCTCGGACAAGCCCAAACACCTGCAACCGGTCCATTACCCTGCAACTCAGAAAATCGGCATTTAAGCTCATGCAACCCACCATGCACATGCCCATAGGCCCATGAAAACCTCCCATGCACACCAAAAGCTTCCCAAATAGACAAAATCCCATGCATTCCACATGCTAAAATCCCATCATCAACACTTTCCAATTTAGTGAGATTTTGGGATCCCATCCAATTTAACAAGATTTGGGATATTCTCATCACCAAATATATGAGATTGTATCCCAAAGTAATATATTCCCCAAATCAATGTGATTTATTTCCCTATTTGGAGCTCCTTTTAAAACATTATAAAAGGGACACCAAATCATCACAAGAGGGGCTCTTTCTTCTCCATCTTGGACGGCAACCTTAGGGATCTTTTCTTCTTCTTCCACCGAAACAATAAACAAAAAACCATAAGCTCTATTCTTCTTCTTATCACCGAAAACCCTAGAAAACAACAACAAAAAAACCAGACAAAAAAAACCAAATCACCGAAGCCAAAAGAACTAAATCAGAAGAAACAAAAACCACGAGCCAGCAAACCATGAAATTAGAAGAACCACCGAACCAAACAACCAGAGATAACCAACCAGCATAACCGAAAAAAACCAACAGCCACCACAAACCAACTACCGAAACACCCACCAAAAATCAGAAGAAAAACAGCAAACCAACCAAGACAAAACAACAGTCCCAAAACCAAGAAACAACCACCACCAAACAGCACCCCAAAATCACCAAAACATCACCAAACAACCAGCCCAAAATTGCAAAAACAACCAAAAAAAATAGCAAGCCTGCACCACCGAAAATACAACCAAAACAGCATCCCAAAATCACCAAAAATAGCAACTAAAATTGCAGCCAAAATAACCAAAGCAGCAGCCCCAAAACACCAAAAACAGCACCCAAAAAAGCCAAAAAATAGCAACCATAAAACAGCAAAACAGCACCCAGAAACAGCAAAACATCAACCAGAAAATAGCGAAACAGCAACCAGAAACAGCGAACCAGAAAAAAGAAACCTTGAAACCAAGCTTCAATCCTTCCGGCGATGGCCTAACTCACTTCTGAAAAAGCAACTTAAAATGTAAGACCTTCTTAGTGTCCTACACATGCCCAAGGTCTCTAAAACAAGATTTGTGTGTGAATCATCAAATGCAGTTTGCGGAATAACTTACGTTGATTCGGTAGAGAAGTTCAAAACTTTATTTGGACTATGGTGAGTTTTCCTATCACCTTAAAATGACTCCCAAAGTGCTAGCTTTGATCAAAACTGAAGCAAAATTCATCCTCTAAGAGTGAAGAAATTCGGCAATGGTAGAGCAAAAGAGAGAATGAATAGTATTTGTTTTTAAAACGTGTGTGTTGTGTTGACTTTCAAAAGGTGGTAGATGTGTGAAGTAAATGACACATTTACTATTCCAACTACTTACATCATAAATAGTGACAAGTTGATGTAAGTCATGGGTCCACACCCATTTAAATTCCAAATTTAGTTGGCTCACACAACATGACTTTTGGCCCGAGTTCGTTTAATCCGATTAAACGAATTTTCTGTCGCGACGTAATTAAATCCAATTTAATTAAATAATAATGCCTAGAAATATTATTACGAAAGTCGCTAACGAATTGATTCCAAATTAATTCGTTTGCCCGAATTAAAATCCAATTTTAATTCCGCATTGAAATCCAATTCCAATTTAATATATCTGATATATTATTTTAGCCCAAATAAATAAATTAAATAGAAAAATCAATTTTAACTATTAAATTTATTTAATCGATTAATTCCAAATTAATCGCGTTCTCTCTTCTAGACGAATTAATCCCAAATTAATTCTTGCCGCAATTAATCCCATATTAATTTTCTGTCTCATAATTAATCCCAGATTAATTCTGTTCGAGTCAAATGTCATTGGTGAATCTTTGGGAAGCGACCCAAGAGATTCCTGGATATGTTGGCAGTAAATCCGGTTGTCAAACTATCTGACACGTGCGTACCCTGAACCATGTTCTCACCGATTTACAAGACATGGTTGGCTTCTAGCAAAGCACCGTGCCTACCTAATTCTCCAGAAATATTAAATGGAGAATATATAATCTGTATCAAGCATAGTATACATAGTATTACGTAATACGATCCAATATCGGATGTCACATGCTAGGCCTAGGGCTGGAATTGTGTCTTCCCCGTACGAAGCATATATCGAATCACTAGCAACTAGACTTTGTAATTAGATAATCATGACCTAGTCATATTATCTCGATAGCTACAGCATTTAAGAGTACTAGTATCGTATCATGCATGATCATCATCTCCATATGACTGAAGTGATACTCCCATCTTGACATCACACCCAATACACTATGATTCTCAGTAAACCCAGAAAAGGCGTACAAAGAACATGTTAAAGCTCTGGACGACCAAAACCAAAGTATATTGATTGTCGCAAGTATTAGCGATGCAAGTCTCAAGTTAAGACCACATACACCTACCCTGATTCGGATTCCCATAGACATATAGTCATACTACCTATGGGATTCCGATGGGTCTATCCAGAGCGAAGCTGTTCCCGGTCCAATGGCTAACAGAACCTCCTATCACACATGCATGTTAAGCCTTCATAACGCGCACAAGTGTAATACTAGCCTATTCCGTATTATCGATGTCCAGTCTCGATAATACTACGACTAGGGATATTTAATGATTAAACCTTTCTTGGATTAACACTGTCTCATATCTTATTAATCTGGTACTAATCATATGGACTTTTATCATTTATATATCAAAGTAATCTAATTACAAAATGATAAAAGAGTAATTTCCTTTGTCACATAGTTAATTTGTACAAAAACACCATGTCTTTTACAAACAGTGATGTTATGGGTCATAATTGTCCAACAATCTCCCACTTGGCCTGTAGCCAATCACTCAAGTGTCCAACACCTGAACTATGTACAGGTCACTCAAACTTTTACTGAGAAATAGCTTTAGTCAGTGGATCTGCAAGGTTATCATCTGATGCGCTCTTTTCGATCTTGACATCGCCACGATGTATGATCTCACGAATCAGATAAAACCGTCGAAGTACATACTTGGATTATTGATGAGACCGTGGTTCCTTAGCCTGTGCTATAACCCAGCTCAGATGCTAACAGAACTACTCCTAATCCAATTAGGAATTTATAGATCCAAAATGCTTTTTTTGATGCCTCAGCCGCAGCAATGTATTCCGCTTTTGTTGTTGAATCGGCAACAGTATCTTGCTTGGAAGATTTCCAGCTCACTGTTCCGTTATTCAAACAAAATTATATACCCTGATTGCGACTTACAGTCGTCTTTATCGGTTTGGAAACTTGCATCTGTTAATCCAGTCACCTCAAGTTCTTCATCTCCATAAACTAAGTGTTGGACAGTTATGACCCATAGCGTCACTATTTGTACATATCATGGTGTTGTTGTACAAATTAACTATGTGATAAAGGAAATTGCTCTCTTATCATTTGTGATTAGATCACCAAGATATATAAATGATAGGAGGTCTTTATGATTAGTTCCTGGATTGAGATGATATTAGACAGTATCAATCCGCGAAGGTATAATCATTAAATATCCCTAGTCAGAGTATTATCAAGATTGGACATCGATAATGCGCAAAAGACTAGTATTTCACTTGTGCGCGTTGTGAGGGCATAACGGCATAATTCTCATATATTTGGGTATAGGATACTTATACAAGTGTAGTATGAGGTTGTGTTTTACCGATAGTACGGAAAACGGCTTCGCTCTGGATAGACCCCTCAAAATTCCATTGGTAGTATTATTATATGTCTATGGAAGTCCGAATCAGGGTAGGTGTATTTGGTCTTAACATGAGACTTGCACCGCTAATACTTGCGACAATCAATATACTTTGGTTTTAGGTCATCCAGGGCTTTAAAAGGTTCTGTGTACGCCTCTGCTGGGTATATTGAGAATCGTAGTGTATTGGGTGTGATGTCGAGATGGAAGTATCACTCCAGTAATAGTGGAGATGATGATCACGTAGGATATGGAACTCGTTATCTTATATGTTGTAGCTATCGGGATATTATGACTAGGTCATGTTTATCCGATTATAGAGACTAGTTACCAGAGATCCGATATGTGCTTCGTACGGGGCAGACACATTTCTAGCCCCAGGCCTAGCACGTGACATCCGATACTGGATCGAAATACGCAATACTACGTATATTACGCCTGATATAGATCACATATTCCTGTATGAATATTTCTGGAGAATTAGGAAGGCATGGCGTTTTGCTAGAAGCCAACCTTGTCTTGTAAATCGTTACAAACGTATTACTAGGTACTTACGTGTTCGGATAGTCCGACGACTGCATTTATTGCCAACATATCCGAGGATCTCATGGGTCGCTTCCTGAAGATTCACCGATGACGTATAACTCGCACTTTATTAATCTGGGATTAATAAAATGAGAGAGAAAATTAATCTGGGATTAATTAAGGAGTTATTTTATCTGGGATAAAATATTATAAAAGAGAGATAACGATTAATTTGGAATTAATCGATAAAATAATATATTCGATATATTATACGAAATTGGATTTCAACGCGGAATTAAAATTAGATTTTAATTTGGGCAAAAGAGTTAATTTAGAATTAATCCATTAGCGATGTGAATAGTGATTTTGCTAGGCATAATTATTTAATTGCGACGCAACGGAAAATTCGTTAATTTGGAATTAGCGAACCCGAGCCTGATAGTGTTTGCGAGCGAACTCGCATTTCGAATTCAAGTGCGGCACGCAAGTCACATCAAGTGTCAAATAGCAAGTCACATCAAGCGTCAAATCATTAGTCACTTTGAGTGATGTGACAACTTGTCACTTGATTGATTGAGTGATGTGAATAGTTGATGTGGTGGTTGAAGGCATTTAATTGGTTTGACTTTTGGAAAGCCAAATTTTTGGTAAATGAATTTGAAATTCATTAAAGTGTATTAGATACACTTTATGCCAACAACCAACAACACTCACTCTGCTCTCCTCTCTCCTTTTTCACGCCCAATGGGCATTCTTCATCTTCCTTCACTGGTTTTGCCGAGAGGTTGCAAGAAGAATATGGTAATTTTGTGGCAAAAATTACGGAGTGCTAGCACACACATTCGGGGTCTTGCAAAGGTGATAGGGAAACCGCACACATGAGCAAGGGATCAACACAAAGCTTGGAGCTTGCATGGAGGACCATTGCCGATTCTTGGAGACCAAAACCAGTGGACTGCCGAGCCTTGGAAGAGGAGAAAAAGATTTTTATTCTTCGACGCATCGCTCAACCGCTCGATGTAAGTATTCTGCAACTTCCTCGTGTATTCACATGTATGTTTTATGCTTGATAATCGATCCTCGGGACTTAGAGATTTCCCAACAATGATATCGGAGCCAATAAAAGAATAAAACTTGATTTAGGGTTAAAATTGGGTAAAATGTGTTTGAGCAAGATTTGATGAAATTGGATGATTAAGTATGCTTAAATTATGTTTAATTGAAGTTTGATTGGATCAATTTCAAGAAAAATGGTTTGGAACAATTTTCCCTAATTTTTTAGGCTTGGCCGAGAATGTCATACCCTAATGTCTTGGTGATTTTTTGATTTTGATTCATTGGATGACTTGAAATCAATTGGGTAATTTTGAATTGGATTCAATTGGATTGGACATAGAAACCCTACCATTACTGAGACATATGAGCTTGAATTGGGTTTGATTTTTGATAAAATGTGTTGGACATATTTTGTTGTTTATAAGCATAATTAATTAGGCTGATTGATGTTTTGGAAATGTTAATTTGGTTGATTAATTATGATATACACTTTGTTTAATTAAATATGAAATTTGGAATTTTTGTATTTAATTAATTGAGCTAATTTTGGAAATTGGTCTTAAAAGTTGTTATTGGGCTAATTGGGCTTGGTTGTACCATGATTGGTTTAGGCAAATTGGTTGAATCCAATTGGGCCCAAAACCGAATCCATAAAGTCCAATTATGACTAATGGACCTTTAATATTTAATTGGGCCTAAATTGGTTTCTACGCTTATGGGGTTATTCCTTGATTGGGCTTTGGTTATTGGGTTTGACCCAAGTTGACCAAAAGTCCACGCCTTAAAGAAATTAATTGAAAGCTCATTGGACTTTAATTAAATTAACGTTGGACGTTAATCGTGCTTTGAGACCCGTAACGATTAAATTTGGAATTTAAGTCGTAAAGGTTCGTCAAATAAAGTGTAGTATTTAATTTGGAATTAAATAGCGAATTAGTATTAAATACATATTAAATTGGATTTAATGTTGTAGTTTAATTTAATTCAAGAATTAGTACTTTGAGTACTTATTCGCAAAACGAGTTGGACTCGCGCAAAATCAAATCGTTGTTTGAACATTGGATGGTCATTAATTATCAGATTAATTAATTGGATTAGATTGATTGATAACATGCTTGTGTGAATACATGGTTGCGATGCATGAATAATGTATATCGGATGGATATTAGATGGGTGGGGCAATTTTGAAAATTGTTGTAATAAATTTAGAATTTATTAATTAGACCTGCGTGTCCAGCCTATTACCTACATACTCTTTGTATTTCTCTTCTCACCTATTCCCCTCAATGTAAATGAGGTTTCTTTAGAAGTTTTATGTAAAGGGTAGAAGTAATACTTGTGCTAGCGGGAGAGAGGAAAATGAGAGATTTGTTCTAGGAATAATGTGTTGAGTATCCATCCGCATATCATTATTATTTATTTATATACGCTTTAGTATGTGTTTAGAATGCATGTTTAAGAGTGTATGATGATGAGACCTTAACAAAGATAATAAATTGGTTGCCAATTTGCACTCGAAAAACCTTCACAAAATATTAAGCATTTTTCCTTCCATTGAGTGATTCTTACTTAAGATCCAAGACTGGCATTGGTTTGTTGGCCAAAGTCAATGCCTTTGTCCGTCGAGGATGTGTTTGAATCACGAGAGCTTTGTTCCATATAGGTGTCTTGTCCAAGTTGTGGTTTGTTGGCCAAAGTCAAGACCACTTCTTGTCCATCGACATTGATTACGAAGCTTTCCATGGTCAATGGGCTCCGCTTAACTGGGATCACTAAGTTTGTTGTGCCAAAGCCAAGGCTTAGTTGATTCAGAGGAAAAAGGTTAGGCAATATATTGGATATATTGGCGTATATAAGATATATGTTTCGGACTTGGATGTCCACCTACTGGATCTAGGAATTGGATGGGATCCAATTGATCTTAGAGATCTACCTAGTTAATTATCATACAATTTGTTGGCCAAAGTCAAGATTGTGTGACATTTAACGGGATCCTAGCCCACTATGAAACAAGGTTTCCCGAGTACTCCACAGAGGGTTAGAGGCTCGCCGAAAAATAGTGGGAGGCAAGTATTGAATTTGCAATATTCGTTTAGTAACTTGCCATATGCGCTCATATCAAATATTACGTCAAATAAATTAATATATTAGTTGGACTAATATTTAATTGTTGTTTTAAATAAACAGTTGGACTGTATTCAAACTATTTCAATTAATAGTTGATTTTATAATTGGATTATAGTAATCAATATAATTGAATTTAACCTATTAAATTATAGTTGATTATATAGTTGGACTATAGTAATCATTATAATGAATAGTACCTAAAATCGTTGATTAAATAGTTGGACTATTAGAATCAAGATTAAATTGAAAGATTGACATTTAAAACATAATCATATGGTGGTATCAAAATTGGGAATAAAATTTCATGATGGTCCTGGAAACTAATAAGTTACTTTATTTGCTAAAATAACATATTAGGCCTAAGCCAGAAGTTAACCAAGTAAGTGGAACATGATATTTGGAATATTCATGTGATGATAACTTTAGTACTTAATCATTATACTTGTCATATAGACTCCATAATTTCTTAATCAGAACTAAGGATTAGATCCTTAAAGTATGATAATGAAATTGAAGGATCTTCATAAATCTATACTTAGATTTTAGAAGTACTAAATTACAATAGTAAACTCTTAGAGAGTTAATGGCTATTCTTAAGGATATAAGCCAAAAGTTTGCAATATGGCAAGAAGCGCAAGGCTCGCACCTTACTTCGACATCCCAGAAGGCCAAGGCTAGGTCGAAGGCTTCTGGAGTGTGGAAAAGGGCAAAGGCAAATTTATTATAATCTTCTGGGAAGATAAAAGACATATCCCATAATGTCTGCCTAAATTGTGGCAAACGGGATCGCGGAAGCGTGACTGCCGTTTGGACAATTCAGACATGAAGGAATTGAAGAACGGGCAAGGCTCTGACTTCAAATATGTTTGTCATATATATGTTCACTACTAGTATTAAAAATGGATTTTAGATACTTAGTGTGATACATAAATATGTACTGGTGTGCAGAATCTGCTATGAGCAGGATACTGACTACAGTTGAGATTAATCTGCGAATCGAAAATGGGACGAAAGTCACTGTTTTAACCGTAGAGACCTAAGTTTAGGAACTACCCATTTGGGTGTGTACTTAAATTAGGAAACTGATACAAGGTAACTAGTTTGACTAGATATATTATCTCTATATCATGGTTTAACCTGTTGCGGATATACCTTTATATTCTAGAACACTAAAGTGTTTTATTATATAAAGATGATATAAAGATAAACACATTAGATGTGAAAAACAGTATTTATATTTTGAATATAAATGAATCTCAAACATATAACATGACAAACTAATAACTCAAACTAAATTAATCAGTTGAAACTTAATTGTGGCATTGTTGTCTGGGACACAATTAACAAGAATCGTATATCAACACTTTTGAAGAGTGGGTACTAAGACATATTTGATTTCAATCAAATAAAGTCTATGAATCTAGTTTATTGGGCAAAGTGCCTAAAACACCTTTACTCGGTAAAAGTGCAAATGCCACCGATCTGTTAGCCCTAGTTCATAGTGAAGCAAGTGGGCCCATGTCTAGCTAGGCTAGAGGTGGATATGAATATTTTGTGACCTTTACGGATGTGGCATCGCGTTATGGTTATGTGTCTCTTTTGAAACATAAATTGGAAACTTTTAGAGTTTCGACACGAATTAGACAAACAGATCGGCAAAAGTATTAAAACATCACGGTTAGACCATGATGAAAATACTTAAGCAATTAGTTTCTCGTATACTTGAAAGAGTATAATATTCTTTCAAAGAGGACTCCTCCCGGAACACGTCATTTTGACGGTGTGTCCGATAGGATAAACCGAATTATGTTAGACATCATAAGGATAATCATGAGTCGCTCTGAGCTATCATTTCCTTCAACGGATACGCATAAACAATGCAAAACTTATTTTGAATAAGGTTCCAAAATCTGTTTGACAGAATTCATATTAGATATGAACAAGAAAGAAACCGGGTTTCTCATTCCTGAAGATTTGGGAATGCTAGGCATAAGTTTGGATGATACCAAACTAGAACCCAAATCGGATAAATGCCTAAATTGTTGGTTATCCTAGGGATACCAAAGTATAGTACTTATACAACTCACAAGAGAACAATGTAATTGTTGCTCGACATGCGGTTTTCCTAAGAGGAATACCTAAATGCAGTGGTAAGTGGGAGGATAGTAAAACTCGATGAAAATAGGAGTAATACTGTTCCAGTCACCGAATCCTTAATGGAACACAAATAGTTCATCAAGGATGAGACTATACCAATAATCTTCGAATACACAAGAACCGCGTAAGTCAGAGAGAGTCAGGAAACAACCTGGGGTATGGGTTTCTGATCTCACCTCATAAAGATGTCAATCTTATTGAGGAATACGAACTGTCTACGTATGAGGAAGTGATACAGGGTATCGACTCCCTATTATGGCAAAGTGCCATAAAGTCCAAAATAGATCCATGTATACCAACTATGTTAGACACTAGTTGATGTACCGCAAGGCATTGTGCCTATTGGTACTATAAGTCTTCAAGGAAGAAATACGTGGAAGGCAACATACCAACTTACTAAGCTAGGCTTGTAGCGAAAAGGTATCGTTATCAACATTGTGTCGATTACAACGACACCTTTTACCTGTTGCCACGGTAAAGCCATTTGGATAATGCTTGCTGATGCTGCTTGTTTCATTTATGAAATATGTCAGCTAGATGCTAAAACCATTTTCCTTAACGGAAACCTTTTGGAGGATGTTTACAACATCCTGACGGTTTTGTCGTACCAAAACTAGCAAACAAAGTTTGCAGGTTATTCGATCCATGGATGGATTGAAGCAAGCATTGAGTTCTTAGAATTATCTCTTTGATGTAATCATAATGGTATATGATTTAATTCAAAACGAAAATGATTCTTGTGTATATAAGGAGGTTAGTGGGAGCGCACTGACATGAATGTCCTAAATAATGGTAATATGTCATTTCTTGGAAATGATATTCCCATAAAATACAATCAGTAAAAGCTAGGCTTTCGAGAAAATTCTCCGTAGAATTCTTGGAGAAACAACCTTTATTCTAGGAATAAAGATCTACTGGGTTAGATTTAAAGTTGTTGCTACTCTCCGAGAACTCGTACATTGAAAAATGTACGAGACCTGGTGTCTCATACGCTTTGAGCATATGAATTCACAATCGGGCCAATCCAAGTGATAGTCACTGGATTGATGTTAAGAACATCACTTAGTATCTTAGAGAACTAAGGATGTTGTCTTATACTATAAAGAAGGAGAACTTGAAGTGACTGGGTTCACTGTAGCAAGTTTCCTAACCGATAACAACTATAAGTCACAAACGGTACTTTACAGTTTGAATAACGAAACAGTGAGCTGGAAATCTTCCTAGCAAGATATTGTTACCGAATAAACAACACAGGTGGATTATTGCTGCAGCTGAGGCAGCAATAGAAGCCTTCTGGATTGATAATAATCTAATTGGATTAGAATAGTTCTGTTAGCAGCTGAGCTAGGCTACAGCGCAGGCTAAAGAATTAATGGTCTCATCAACGATCCAGATACATACTTCGATATTCATTTGATTTGTTCGGATCATACATCGTGGCGATGTGATGATCGAATAAATCACATCAGATGATAGTCATGCAAATCCGCTGACAAAAGCCTTTCCTCAGTAATTTGAGTGAACCGTACATAGTTCGGGTGTAGGACACTCGAGCAACTGGCTATAGGCAAAGTGGGAGATTGTTGGACAGTTATGACCCATAGCGTCACTATTTGTATAGATCACGGTGTTATTGTACAAATTAACTATGTGACAAAGAAAATTGATCTCTTATCATTTGTGATTAGATCACCAAGATATATAAATGATAGGAGGTCCTTATGATTAGTTCCTGGATTGAGATGATATGAGACAGTATCAATCCGCGAAGGTATAATCATTAAATATCCCTAGTCAGAGTATTATCGAGATTGGACAACGATAATGCACAAAAGACTAGTATTACATGTGTGCGCGTTGTGAGGGCATAACGGCATAGTTCTCATATATTTGGGTATAGGATACTCATGCAAGTGTAGTATGAGGTTGTGTTTTACCGATGGTACGGAAAACAGCTTCGCTCTAGATATACCCCTCGGAATTCCATTGGTAGTATTACTATATGTCTATGGAAGTCCGAATCAGGGTAGGTGTATTTGGTCTTAACCTGAGACTTGCACCGCTAATACTTGCGACAATCAATATACTTAGGTTTTAGGTCGTCCAGGGCTTTAACAGGTTCTTTGTACGCCTCTGCTGGATATATTGAGAATCGTAGTGTATTGGGTGTGATGTCAAGATGGAAGTATCACTCCAGTAATAGTGGAGATGATGATCACGTAGGATACGGAACTCGTTCTCTTATATGCTGCAGCTGTCGGGATATTATGACTAGGTCATGTTTATCCGAATATAGAGACTAGTTACCAGAGATCCGATATGTGCTTCGTACGGGGCAGACACATTTCCAGCCCCAGGCCTAGCACGTGACATCCGATACTGGATTGAAATACGCAATACTACGTATACTACGCCTGATATAGATCACATATTCCTGTTAGGATATTTCTGGAGAATTGGGGAGCCATGGCGCTTTGCTAGAAGCCAGCCTTGTCTTGTAAATCGGTACAAACGTAGTACTAGGTACTTACGTGTTCGGATAGTCCGACGACCGTATTTACTGCCAACATATCTGGGGATCTCATGGGTCGCTTCCCGAAGATTCACCGATGAGGTATGACCTGCACTTTATTAATCTGGGATTAATTAAATGAGAGAGAAAATTAATCTGGGATTAATTACGGAGATATTTTATCTGGGATAAAATATTATAAAAAGAGAGATAACGATTAATTTGGAATTAATCGATAAAATAATATATTCGATATATTATACGAAATTGGATTTCGACGCGGAATTAAAATTGGATTTTAATTCGGGCAAACGAGTTAATTTAGAATTAATTCGTTAGCGATATGAATAATGATTTTGCTAGGCATAATTATTTAATTGCGTCGCAACGGAAAATTCGTTAATTTGGAATTAGCGAACCCGAGCCCGAGAGTGTTTGCGAGCGCACTCACATTTCGAATTCAAGTGCGGCACGCAAGTCACATCAAGTGTCAAATCGCAAGTCACATCAAGCGTCAAATCATTAGTCACTTTGAGTGATGTGACAACTTGTCACTTGATTGATTGAGTGATGTGAATAGTTGATGTGGTGGTTGAAGGCATTTAATTGGTTTGACTTTTGGAAAGCCAATTTTTTGGTAAATGAATTTGAAATTCATTAAAGTGTATTAGATACACTTTATGCCAACAACCAACAACACTCACTCTCCTCTCCTCTCTCCATCTTCACGCCCAAGGGGCATTCTTCATCGTCCTTCACTGGTTTTGCCGAGAGGTTGCAAGAAGAAGATGGTTATTTTTGTGGCAAAAATTACCGAGTGCTAGCACACACATTCGGGGTCTTGCGAAGATGATAGGGAAACCGCACACATGAGCAAGGGATCAACACAAAGCTTGGAGCTTGCATGGAGGACCAGTGCCGATTCTTGGAGACCAAAACCAGTGGACTGCCGAGCCTTGGAGGAGGAGAAAAAGATTTTTGTTCTTCGACGCATCGCTCAACCGCTCGATGTAAGTATTCCGCAACTTCCTCGTGTATTCACATGTATGTTTTATGCTTGATAATCGATCCTCGGGACTTAGAGATTTCCCAACACTAAGAAATCATCCTTAGATCGTCTAAGATACTTAAGCATGTTCTTAACATCAATCCAGTGACCATCACTTGGATCGGCCTGATTGCGACTACACATGCTCAAAGTATACGAGACATCAGGTCGTGAACATACCATGGCATACATGATCGATCCGACTGCAGAAGCGAACGAGATCTGATTCATTGAATCTCTCTCATCTTGAGTTTTTGGACACATGTCCTTAGATAGAGAGACGTCATGTGACACCGGAAGCAGCCCCTTCTAGGCTGATCCATGTTGAATCTCTTCAACACTTTGTCAATGTACGAGCTCTTGGAGAGTCCAAGCAGCTTTCTAGATCTATCCCAGAATAAAGGCTGCTTCTCTCAAGTCTTTCATGGAGAATTTTAATGAAAGCCAAGCTTTCACCGATTATAGCATGGGAATGTCATTGCTTAAGAAGCAATACATCATCATCATATTGGACAATGAATGTCAGTGCGCTCCCACTAACCTTCTTATACACACAAGAGAAATCTTCATTTTGAATTAAACCATATTCTTTTATGATCTCATCAAAACATTGGTTCCAAAAACGTGATGCTTGTTTTAATCCATAAATGGATCGATTTAACTTGCAAACCTTGTTTACATGTTTTGGCACGACGAAACCGTCAGGCTATTGCATATAAACATCCTCCATAAGGTTTATGTTAAGGAAAGCGGTTTTGACGTCCATCTGCCATATTTCATAATCGAAATATGCAGCAATAGCAAGCATTATTCGAATGGATTTAATCAAGGCAACAAGTGAAAAAATCTCGTCGTAATCGACACCATGTCGTTGACGATACCCTTTCGCTACAAGCCTAGCTTGTACGTTTATATATTGCCTTCCATGTCCGTCTTCCTCTTGAAGACCCATTTACAACCAATCAACTTAACGCCTTCTGGTGCATCAATCAGTGTCCAAACTTGGTTGGTATACATGGAATCCATTTCGGACTTCATGGCCTCTTGCCATAAATCAGATTTGATACCTTGTATTGCTTCCTCAAACGTAACCGGCTCATTATCCTCAATAAGATTAATATCTAAATGAGGTGAGATCAGAAACCCATACCTCCCAGGTTGTTTTCTGACTCTCTCCGACCTATGCGGTTCTTGTGTATTAGAAGATTGTGGAACAGTCTCATCCCTGATGAACTGTTGGTGTTCCGTGAGGGGGTCGGTGCCAGGATCAGTATCACTCCATTTTCATCGAGTTCTACTTTCATCCCACTTATCACTGCATCTATGAATTCCTTTTCGAGGAAAACTGCATGGAGAGCAACAAATATTTTGTTCTCTTGTGGGTTGTGGAAATAATATCCTTTGGTTTCCCTAGGATAACCAATTACAAATAGGCACTTATCCGATTTGGGTTCTAGTTTGGTACCATCCAAACGTTTAACATATGCCTAGCATCCCCAAATCTTCAGGAATGAGAAACCCAATTTCTTTCATGTCCATATTTCATATGGAGTCTGTCCAACAGACTTTGACAGAATCTTATTCAAAATAAGTATTGCATTGTTCAATGTGTATCCCCAGAATGAAATTGGTAGCTCAGTGCGACTCATCATTGACCTAACCATGTCCAACAAAGTTCGGTTTCTCCGTTCGGACACACAGTTCAATTGAGGTGTTCCGGGAGGAGTCCACTGTGAAAGAATACCATATTCTTTTAAGTAATCTAGAAACTCATTGCTTAAGTATTCTCCACCATGGTCCAACCGCAATGTTTTAATACTTTTACTGGTTTGTTTTTCTACTTCGTGTCGAAACTCTTTGAATTTCTCAAAAGTTTCCGACTTGTGTTTCATAAGATACACATAACCATAACACGATGCATCATCCGTAAAGGTTACGAAGTATTCATATCCACCTCTAGCCTGGGTAGACATGGGCCCGCATACGTCACTATGAACGAGGGCTAACAGTTCGGTGGCACGTACACCCTTACCACTAAAAGGTGTTTTAGGCATTTTGCCTAATAAACAGGATTCGCAGACGTCATATGAATTAGGATCAAATTCGTCCAAGTATCCATTCTTCGAAAGAGTGGATATACGAGTCTTGTTAATGTGTCTTAGACGACAATGCCACAGATAAGTCTCATCTGTTTTACTCAATTTGAGCCTTTTGTTTGTCATGTTATATGTTTGAGATTCTTTTATATTCAAAATATAAATAGCATTATTAACATCTGATGTACATATCAAAATGTCATTTTTATATACAAAACACCCAGTGTTCCAAAATACAAAGGTATACCCGCATCGGGTTAAACAAGATACAGAGATGATGTTCCTAGTCAAACTAGATACAAAATAATAGTCACCTAATGTAATTACATGCCCCAAAGGCAGATACAAAACATAGGTCCCAAAGGCCAAAACAGCGACTATCGACCTATTTTCGACTCGTAGGTCGATCTCGCCTGAAGCCAGTCTCCTACTAATCAGCAGATCATGCACATCAGTACATATGTGAGTACCCATCCAGAATCAAAAATCCAATTTTTAAAACCAGCAGTGGACATGTTTATAATAAACATACATTAAGCCGGAGTCTTGCCCGCCTTCACTTCATTCATGTATGCCTTGTACTCACGGCAGTCACGCTTCCAGTGACCATGTTTGCCACATTGTCCCATATCTTATTAATCTGGTACTAATCATATGGACTTTTATCATTTATATATTCAAGTAATCCAATTACAAAATGATAAAAGAGCAATTTCCTTTGTCACATAGTTAATTTTTACAAAAACACCATGTCTTTTACAAATAGTGATGTTATGGGTCATAATTGTCCAACAGACCTGAGGGCACCCTTACCATATTTATTTTGTAGTTCTGGACGCTGCGTGTCTGGCTGGACGTGAAATACGTCCAGCCGGGTATGCAAAGTCCTACATCAAAGACGGCCAAATTTCTGGTCACATTATTTTTCTTTCTTTGGCATTCTGTTATTTATCTTTTTTATTTATTTATTCATTGTTATTTTATTATTTCGCATTTAGCTTGTTATTTATCTTTTTCGTCTATTTATTGTTATTTTATTATTTCGCCTTTATTTTATTTGTTCATGTTGGTGATTATCTGAATATGTATTATTATATTATTTCATGTCTATTTTTTATTTATTTACATTGCATTAATGTTTATGTGTGTTATTATCCCTTGCGGTATATCGGATGGAAACCCAGATGTAAATTCCATAATCGAATCCGAATGGACGGTAGTGCGGTCTGTACTTGGCATACAACTCCACGTACCACTCGGGAAATACTCATATATGCATGATTAATCCCTCTTTTTTGTTTACTATTTATTTATTGACGCTTTTCCCGCTTTTGATTGATTTTCGTTACTGCATCTCGTACTTCTTAATTTAATATGCTTTCGGGATCGTGTTACTGTGATTATCATTTGCTTGGGTATATTATTACATTTTTATTCGCTTTTCTTGCATGAAGTGCATAAGACTTGTCTATACCATTGTGTGAACCCGTCCATTATACTGGCATAAGTAAGAGACCATTCTGAATCCAACGGTTTGCTAGGGGTGAGTGCGGCCTTAAATCTTTTCCCAGTTCACAATGGGTGGCGACTCCTTTATTCTCTGATTTATTCCCCCACGGGCTACTCCGTACTCTCTACGGGCTGCGAGCCCAACAGTGTCGTGGTCTTCGAGCATCATAGGCATAGCGGTAAACGCCGCTTCGCTCCTACAGGTTCCAATTGGAACCGTCACCTATCCGAACTGGAAAGAATCGGTTCTGGTTCCGGTTCCAAGAACTGGAATCGTCCGGTTCGGTTTCGATTCCGAACCGGAACCGTAGCCGTGTCTAAGTGATATGGATGAAATGCGGATAAATTAGAGATATATAATACCGATTAATTTATCTAAATTAAAATATTTTTAAAGTCAATTTCGACCGCCAACGTACTTCTGCAGCATTTGTCCGTCCAGTAATAATGGAGCAGCTTACAACACCAAGCCTAGGAGCAATGCTGGCACCTATTCAAGAATTAATTGGACTTAGTGGTTCTTTTATTTTATTTATGTTTTTATTTAAGTCTTAAAACATTAATGATTTAAGACATGTGGGACACTCCATTATTTTTTCCCATACGACTATAATACATATTTAATTAAGTTATTTTAATTTTCCGAGTGGGGAATGGCATTTTAAGTTAGTTTAGGCTACTTGTTTTGGTGGGTAAGTAGGAGATGGTATATCATGTGCCGGGGTCCGTCTGTTGTGAGAGAGATGACATATACACCCGACATATAATATAATTTTCGGGCAAGTAGATGGTTAGATTTTATAGAATGAACATTGAGTGGGCCAAAGTATATTAGGAATAGAAAGATAAAATTAGCTTACCCTATTGAGAAAGCTTGTAGTATGATCTTCATTTGTAAACAACTGGAAATGATTAATAAGAAATGATATGGTCTTGTTTGCTCGTGGATGTAGGCTAAGCCGAACTATGTTAAAACTGTTTTCTGGGCAGTGTATACTATGTGATATGTTTTCTTTCTTGTTTTCTATTTCTTTCCATGGTTAAAAGTCGGATTAACTGGCCAGTTGAATCGATCGAATCGGGAACCGATCGTGAACCCGGTCTGATTAAACCATAAAAATCGAGTGTTAAAAACTGATCAAAACTAATAAAATCGGTGAACTGTACCTGCCGGTTCCTAATTTTTTCTAAGACCAAAAATTAAAATTAAATATTTTTTATAATTTTAGTTAATTAAAATTATTTATGATGTCATCATGTTTTCCTAGTTCAACAGGTCAAACCAATGACTCGTTAAACTTTTTAAATCATCGGTTGGATCAGAGGTTCAGATTTTAGAATACGGATTCGTTCTTTGTGTATTTGATTGATTTTGTTTTATTGAGTTAAGTTTGGGAAATTTTATAAAATTGACCTGTTATCTTTTTACATTCTGAAAATTATCCCACATTTTAAGAATTATAATGATCAAATACAACTATATTTTCCCATATTACCCATAGTTACACAACAACCAACTATTTCTTCATTTTTTTCAAGAGAAATATCAAACTAATAATTACATGATTTGTATGATTAATGATGATTTTATTGGTCTGGTTTTGTTGTTATGATAGTTTTATATGATTTATTAAATTATGAAACAATTAATATAACTAAAAAGACGAAAATTGAACTTAATTCGAGAAAAAATTTACAGGTGAGCGCCGATGGCCCTAACGGATGCTCGGGTGCAGACTAGGGCATGGACACTCAGGCGAGCGCCCGCTGAGGCCTTAGGCGCTCGTGTGGGCATCAATTATGGCCTTGACGGCTGACGCACATGTGGGTGTCTACTAGTGGATAGGAGACAGCACAGGGCCCATTGGGTCCCTGGGTGCCCACTATGGCCTTGATGCCTACACGAGTGCCGGAAACAGCGCTCGCCTGTATTTTTTTTGTTTTCTTAAGAAAATCAAATTTTTTTCACAAAATAACTTTAATTTTTGACCTATTTCATCATACTAAGTGTTTTCCAACTAATAGTAGATGATTATATCTTTTTATGATTGTATTTTTTATGAATTTATCATAAATTATTGGAGAAATATCAAGATTGTATAGTGATTTAGTTTTAGATTTATATTGAAGGCTTAAGTTCTCTAATTTAACTTTTGAGAATAATTTGGTCAGGAAATTTTGTCCTTGGTCAATAAATTTTTTTTTTCAAAATTAGGTTAATTTTGAAAATGAAAACAATTAATGAGTCAATTTTCTATATTTCCCATAGATTGGAACATAACTCGAACTCTAATTCCAACAATCAGAAATTTACACCATTAAATATGCAATAAAAGGGGGCATCACATAAGAAATATTTTCCTTATATTCTTATCTACCGAAATATTAATAAGAGGCGTGCTAAGGATAGTCGCTTGTTCAAGCGATTGTCTCAATCGCCACATTCTACTGCTGACACGTATATAATTTTATACTTTTTGAGTTTGTATCTCAATTAGTTTTATAAGGCACCCAGATTTTATTCATAATAACAAAATTGCCACTTATTAGGATTATAAAATTATCCTTTGGAAAATCAGTGGAGAGAGAAACACAACCGATCACAGATAATTCTTTTGAGATATTTTCATTAAACCCACCAAGTCAATTTTTGCTCCTTATTATCATCCCTTATACAAAAATAAAAATTAAAATTAAAATAAAATTAAAATTAAAATCAAAAATTAAAATCAAAACTTTAAAATCCAAAATTAAAAATTAAATAGTGAAAAAACTCAAAACCAAAACTATATCAGTTCCTTCGAGAACGTGAATGATCTCCATCCATGCCAATTTTTTAGAGATAAAAAATCAATCAAAACAAAAAAAAACAAAAAAAATCTAAACTCAACTTGTAGTATTTTATATTTTAAATAAATTCCTCCTTTTCTTTACGTCTGTAATTTCATTTAAACCCTCCTGCAGCATTGTGTGTTTTGGAAGAAAATGGCACAATGTAATTCATGGTAGATATGTAATTAAAAAATAAAAACATGTCATTATTCTACCTAATGGAATGATAAATTATTAAAGAATTTATTGTTGGACAATTATGACCCATAACATCACTGTTTGTAAAAGACATGGTGTTCTTTGTACAAATTAACTATGTGACAAAGGAAATTACTCTTTTATCATTTTGTAATTAGATTACTTGGATATATAAATTATAAAAGTCCATAAGATAGTATCAAATTAATAAGATATGAGACAGTATTAATCCACGAAATGTTTAATCATTAAATATCTCTAGTCGTAATATTATCGAGACTGGATATCGATAATGCGAAATAGGCTAGTATTACACTTGTGCGCGTTATGGAAGCTTAACGGCATAGTTCTCATATATTTAAGTATTGGATACTTATGCAAGTGTGATAGGAGGTTCTGTTTGCCGTTAGACCAGGAACAACTTTGCTCTGGATGGACCCTTCGGAATCTCATTGGTAGTATGACTATGTGTCTATGGGAATCCGAATCAGGGTAGGTGTATTTGGTCTTAACCTGAGACTTGCATCGCTAATACTTGCGACAATCAGTACGCTTTGGTTTTGGTCGTCCGAGGCTTTAACAGGTTATGTGTACGCCTCTTCTGGGTATACTGAGAATCGTAGTGTATTGAGTGTGATGTCAAGATGGAAGTATCACTTCAGTCATATAGAGATGATGATCACGCAGGGATACAAAACTAGTACTCTTAAATGCTGCAGCAATCGGGATAATATGACTAGGTCATGATTATCCGATTACAAAGACTAGTTGCTAGTGAGGATATCGCTATATTGGCCGGTTGGTAATTATTTATAAATTGGTTTTAACCTGACTAAGCATGGATACCGCCTGGTTGGTCGGTTGGTAATTAATTATTAATTTGACTTAATCAGGTTACCACATATATGACTGGTTGGTAATATCACACAAGTTAATATATTATATTAAGGGAGATATCTAAAATAGTAGTAATAGAAGTGGATCCTTTAACCCCCAGCATTTTCTTTCATTGTACTTTTACCTTTTTAATTTCCAGCATTTACTTTTCAGCACTTTACTTTATATCTTTTATTTTTAAGCTTTTAGTGGTTGTAAATATGTGTCGTAGCTAAGCCCGTTATCTGAGGTTTTGATGAAATTCAATATCACCGGTTTATAATGGGTTATTTTATAGTTTTGGTAATATAAATGTTTACTTATTAAGTCTTAAGCTTAATGCTTCTTGTTAACTGGCCACTAATAAGATTAATCGGGTAAACTTAAAATAAACTTGATGAAGGAATTTTAGGTTTCAGCCTTAGACTTAATAGCCCACCATCATCATTGAGGATAGATAACCCTTTAATAGATTTCCTTACAGGATAGACATATAACTGTTGGGCGGGGGTAGCCACAATTGGAATTTAATCTTAATGAATTCAGGTAACTTGGTTGACATAGACATATGGTTTAATTGGGTTACACTGGGTATTTGCATCTGACCATCGACAGAGGTTTTTGCAGAATTTCGTGTTCCAGGTTAGTAAACCAGTATATTACACAAACATGAAATAACCACTTCATCTTTAAAAAGGTATTGGAAGAATTCACAACTCTGTATAGTTTAATAATATTGAATTTTCCTTAATCTACTTTCGCGCTATTTTCATTTACTTGTTTTAATTTTAAAGTCACCATCCGATCAAAACAATCAATTTGTTAGGTACTCGTAAATATTTGGCTTCATAAATTAATTGTTTAGGTATTAAGTCCTTGTGGGATCGATACTTTTATACTACTTGAACGATACGTGCACTTGCGTTATACACGTGTGATTACGCACCGGTCAACCATTAAACATGTAACTTAATGTTGTGATATAAACAATCACTATAGATGAGAAATGAGAGGAAACTCTTCTTTATTATACAAATAAAATAATTACAAAGCTTTACAAAAAACCTCTCAAATACTCTTTACTCTCTATTTAACTATCTGGTTTTGTGGGATGCTTTAGAAATGGGATTTGGGCTCCTTTTTATAGTGCCAAAACATGTGCTACAATACCACACATTTTGGCAGTTGGCAAAACATATTGCCTGTTGGATAATTATGCAAGTGTGATAAGAGGTTCTGTTAGCCGTTGGACCGGGAACAGCTTCACTCTGGATAGACCCATCGGAGTCCCATTGGTATTATGACTATGTGTCTATGGGAATCCGAATCAGGGTCAGGGTATGTGTATGTGATCTTTAACCTGAGACTTGCATCGCTAATACTTGCGACAATCAGTATACTTTGGTTTTGGTCGTCCGGAGCTTTAATAGGTTATGTGTACGCCTCTGCTGGGTTTACTAAGAATCGTAGTTTATTGGGTTTGATGTCAAGATGGGAGTATCACTTCAGTCATATGGAGATGATGGTCACACAGGATACGGTACTAGTAATCTTAAATGCTGCAGCTATCGGGATAGTATGACTAGGTAATGATTATCTGATTACAGATACTAGTTACGCGGGATTCGATATATGCTTCGTACATTGCGGACACAGCGACAGCCCTAGGCCTAGCATGTGACATCCGATACTGGATCGTATTACGCAATATTTTATATACTACGCTTGATACATATTATATATTCTTCGTTGAATATTTCTGGAGAATTGGGTAGGCACGGTGCTTTGCTAGAAGCCAACCATGTCTTGTAAATCGGTGAGAACGTGGTACGGGGTACGCATGTGTCGGATAGTCCGACAACCGAATTTACTGCCAACATATCCAAGAATCTCTTGGGTCGCTTCCCAAAGATTCACCAATGATATTTGACTCGAACGGAATTAATCTGGGATTAATTATGAGAGAGAAAATTAATATGGGATTAATTGCGGAAAGTTAATCTGGGATTAAATTCGTTTAAAAGAGAGAACACGATTAATTTAGAATTAATCGATTAAATAATATATTGGATATGTTAATTGAAATCAGATTTCAATGCGGAATTAAAATTGGATTTTAATTCGGGCGAACGAATTAATTCGTTAGCGACTATCGTAATAATTTTGCTAGGCATTATTATTTAATTAAATTGGATTTAATTATGTCACGACGGAAAATGTGTTTAATCAGATTAAATGAACCAGGGCCCAAAGTGTGTTGTGTAAGCCAACTTAAATTTGGAATTTAAAGAGATGGGACCCACAACTTACATCAAGTGTTTGACATGTGATGTGAGTAGTTGGCAATAGTGATTGGATTATTTAAACACACAACAACCTAAAGTCAAAGTGACTATTCATCCATCTTTTTTCTTTCTCTTTGGTCGATCCTCTCTTCTCCTTGGAGGGCAAATTTTTACTTCAAAAATTTGTGAAAGCTAGCACTTAAGGAGTTAATTTAAGGTGATAGGGAAACTCACCCAATAGTTTTGAACTCAACACAAAGCTTGGAGCTTCTACATCCAAAGAAAGTTTTGAATTTTCCAACTGATCAATGTAAGTATTCCGTAACTTATCTTGATTTATTCACACTTTAATCATGGTGATTTTTTTGAAAATTAGACACTTGGATGTGTTGTTGGCATGAAATGTATGTTAAATGTTGATTTAATTGGATTGAAATCAAATTGCATGATTATTTCTTTGCCTTTTCCGTGAGTTGAAGCATGTTGGATGAATTGATTTTGCTTCAATTTGTGTTGGACATGAATTAAAATATTAAGCATGATTAATTAGATTATTTAATATTTTGGAAATATTAGATTAGTTAATTAATTGTGTTAATTACACTTTAAATTGGATTAGTGTGAAATTTGGAATAATATATTAATCCAATTTGTTGTATTTGGGCTAATGGGTTTGGTTGGGCCAAGTATAGTTTTGGACAATTGAGTTGGATCCAATTGGGCCTAAAACCATTTCCATAAAGTCCAAAATATGACTTTAGGCCTTTAATAATTTAATTGGGCCTAAATTGATTTTTGGCATAGGGTGATTCCTAATTGAACCTTGGCATTTTGGGTTTGATCCATAATGGCCAAAGCCCATTCCTAAAGAATCAATTGAAAGCCCATTGGACTTGATTGAAATAGTATTGGATGCTAATTGAGTCTTTGAGACCCATTTTGGATTGGATTTGGAATCCAAGTCTAAAAGACACTATTATAAGTGTAATTGTTTAATTTGGAATTAAACATGAATTAGTATTGGATACAATTTAAATTGGATTTAAAATTGTAGTTCGAAATAATTCAAGAATACGTACTTTGAGTATTTATTCTTAAACGAGTTGGACTCGCGCAAATCAAATCGTTGTATGAACATTGGATGGTCATTAATCAAAGATTAATTAATTGGATTAGATTGATTGACAACATGCTTTGTGTGAATACTTGGATGTATTTGTATGAATAATGTATATCGGATGGATATTAGAAGGGTAGGGGCAATTTTGGAAATTATTGAAAATATGGTACTTATTTAAATTGGACCTGCGTGTCCAGCCTATCACCTCCTTTTCTCATTGTATTTCTCTTCTCACCAATTCACCTCAATGTAAATGAGGTTTCTTATAGTGTTATGCAATTAGGTAGAAGAATGTAAAGTGTTAGCGGGAGAGAGGAAAGATAGAGATTTGTTCTATGAACAAATTGTATTATATATCCATCCGCATATTATTATTAAATTTTATCGCGCCTTATTATGCTTTTAGAATGCATGTTTAAGGGTGAATGATGATACCTAATCAAAGATAATAAATTGGTTGCCAATTTACGAAAAACACCTTCACTTTACATTAAGTGTTTTCCTTCCATTGAGTGGTTCTCTCTCAAGATGCAAGATTGGCTTTGATTTGTTGGCCAATGTCAAGATCATTGTCCATCGCGGATGTGTTTGAACCATGAAAGCTTTGTTATACATCGCATGTCTTGGGCAGTTGTGACTTGTTGGCCAAAATCAAGGTCACTTTTGTACATCGACGTGGATTACGAAGCTTTCCCACTGTCACTGGGTCGCGCTTAACTGGAATCATTAAGCTTGTTGAGCCAAAGCCAAGGCTTAGTTGATTCAGAGGAAAAGGTTAGGAAATATATTGGATATATGTTTTGGACTTGGAGGTCCACCTACCGGATCTAGGAATTGGATAGGATCCAATTGATCTTAGAGATCTACCTAGTTAAGTTTCATACATCTTGTTGGCCAAAGTCAATGTTGTGTGTTATTTAAAGGGATCCTAACCCACTAGGAAACTGGGTTTCCCGAATACTCAACAGAGGGTTAGAGGCTCGCCAAAAATAGTGGGAGGCTAGTATTAAATTTTCAATTTCGTTTAATACTTGCTAATAAGCTCTATTTCATTATTATATCACGTTATATATATATATATATATTAGTTGGACTAATATCTTTTATCGCTTTCTTTGAACAGTTAGACTGTACAAGACACTACTCCACTTGTAGTTGGTTATATAGTTGGACTATAGTAACCATTGCATTTTCAGTGTACCTGAAATCGTTGATTGGATAGTTGGACTATAACAATCAAGATGGCTGGAAAGATTAGCGTCAGTGACATAATCATTGGCGAGAATGTCTTTAAAGGCTCTAATTTTCCAGACTGGGAAATGAATCTCCGGATAGTCTTGGGATCTGAGAAGTTGCTCTATATTATAGAGAGACCTCTCGAGCCTGAGCCCGGATATGAGCAGGCAGTAGATCATGAACTTTGGAAGACTCATCGAGATGATAAATTTACTGCTCAGTCCGTCATGCTTGTTGTAATGACTCATCAATTTCGTCGAAAGAACAAAGGATCGGATCCTTATAACATGATGTTGAAATTGAATGACCTTCACAGATCTAACCTTAGATCTCAGAACTATGAATTGTAAAAGAAGCTATTTCGCTTGCGTATGTCAGAGGGTACATCTTTCGAGCACTATGTGTCGCAGATGATTACTGACATCGAACAACTAGGTCAGGTGGGTATTACCTTCGAGGCCAAGACTTCTATAGATTTGATCTTACAGTCTCTGCCCGACTGCTGGGGTGGGTTCATCATGAACTATAATATGATGAACCAAGAAAAGACTCTTGGAGAGTTAATGGCGATGCTGAAAGAGGCAGAGACAGAGCTTCTGAAGGGCAAGAAGCGCGAGGCGCATCTTACTTCGACATCCCAGAAGGCCAAGGCTTGGCCGAAGGCTTCTGGGGGTGTGAAGAAAAAGAAGAAAAAGGGCAAGGCCAAATCATCACAATCTTCTGGGAAGACTAAGGACAAATCCTAAGATGTCTGCCTACACTGTGGAAAATGGGGTCACTGGAAGCGTGACTGCCGTAAGTACAAGGCGCACATGAAGAAAGTGAAGGCGGGTAAGGCTCCGACTTCAGGTATGTTTGTTATTGAAATAAACATGCCAACTACTGGTTTTAAAAATTGGATTTTTGATTCTGGATGTGGTACTCACATATTTACTGATATGTAGGATCTGCAGATTAGTAGGAGACTGGCTTCAGGTGAGATCGACCTACGAGTTGGAAACAGGACGAGAGTCCCTGTTTTGGCCGTTGGCACCTATGTTTTGAATCTACCCTCGGGCATGTAATTACATTAGGTGACTATTATTTTGTACCTAGTTTGACTAGGAACATCATCTATGTATCTAGTTTGATCCGATGCGGGTATACCTTTGTATTCCGGAACACTGGGTGTTTTGTATATAAAGATGATATTTTGATATGTACAGCAGATGCTAATAATGGTCTTTATATTTTGAATATAAATGATCTCAAACATATAACATGACAAACAAAAGGCTCAAACTGAGTAAATCAGATGAGACTTATTTATGGCATTGTCGTATGGGACACATTAAAAAGACTAATTTATCCACTCTTTCGAAGAATGAATACTTGGACGGATTTGATCCTAATTCATATGATGAATGTGAATCTTGTTTGTTAGGCAAAATCCCTAAAACACCTTTTAGTGGTAAAGGTGTACGTGCCACCGAGCTGTTAGCCCTCGTTCATAGTGATGTATGCGGGCCCATGTCTAGCCAGGCTAGAGGTGGATACGAATACTTTGTAACCTTTACGAATGATACATCACGTTATGGTTATGTGTATCTTATGAGACACAAGTCGAAAACTTTTGAGAAATTCAAAGAGTTTCGACACGAAGTAGAAAAACAGACCGGAAAAAGTATTAAAACATTACGGTCGGACCGTGGTGGAGAATACTTAAGCAATGAGTTTCTGAATTACTTAAAAGAATATAGTATTCTTTCACAGTGGACTCCTCCTGGAACACCTCAATTGAAAGGTGTGTCTGAACGGAGAAACCGAACTTTGTTGGACATGGTAAAGTCAATGATGAGTCGCACTCAGCTACCAATTTCATTTTTTGGATACGCATTATACAGTGCAATACTTATTTTGAATAAGGTTTCGTCAAAGTCTGTTGGACAGACCCCATATGACATATGGACAGGAAAGAAATCAGGTTTCTCATTCCTGAAGATTTGGGGATGTTGGGCATATGTTAAACGTTTGGATGGTACCAAACTAGAACCCAAATCGGATAAGTGCCTATTTGTAGGTTATCCTAGGGAAACCAAAGGATATTACTTCTACAACCCACAAGAGAACAAAATATTTATTGCTCTTCATGCAGTTTTCCTTGAAAAAGAATTCATAGATGCAGTGATAAGTGGGAGGAAAGTAGAACTCGATGAAAATCGTAGTGATACTGTTCCTGGCACTGACCCCCTCACGGAACACCAACAGTCCATCAGGGATGTGACTATTCCACAATCTTCTAATACACAAGAACCGCGTAGGTCGGAGAGAGTCAGAAAATAACCTGAGAGGTATGGGTTTCTAATCTCACCTTATGTAGATATTAATCTTATTGAGGAAGATGAACCGGCTACGTATGAGGAAGCGATACAAGGTATCCACTCCGCTTTATGGAAAGAAACCATGAAGTCCGAAATGGATTCCATGTATACCAACCAAGTTTGGACACTAGTTGATGCACCAGAAGGCGTTAAGCCTATTGGTTGTAAATGGGTCTTCAAGAAAAAGACAGCCATGAATGGAAAAATACAAACGTACAAAGCTAGGCTTGTAGCGAAAGGGTATCGTCAACGACATGGTGTCGATTATGATGAAACTTTTTCACTTGTTGCCATGATTAAATCCATTCGGATAATGCTTTCTATTACTGCATATTTCGATTATGAAATATGACAGATGGATGTCAAAACTGTTTTCCTTAACGGAAATCTTTTGAAGGATGTTTATATGCAACAGCCTGACGATTTTTTCGTGCCAAAATATGCAAACAAGGTTTGCAAGTTAAACCGATACATTTATGGATTGAAGCAACCATCGCGTTCTTGGAATCAACGTTTTGATGAGATCATAAAAGAATATGGTTTCATTCAAAACGAAGATGATTCTTGTGTATATAAGAAGGTTAGTGGGAGTGCACTGACATTCATTGTCCTATATGTTGATGATGTATTACTTTTAGGCAATGACATTCCCATGCTACAATTGGTAAAAGCTTGGCTTTCATTAAAATTCTCCATGAAAGACCTGAGAGAAGCAACCTTTATTCTGGGAATAAGGATCTACCGGGATAGATCCAGAAAGCTGCTTGGACTCTCCCAGAGCTCGTACATTGATAAAGTGTTAAAGAGATTCAACATGGATCAGTCCAAGAGGGGGCTGCTTCCGGTGTCACATGGCGTCTCTCTATCTAAGGACATGTAACCTAAAACTCAAGACGAGAGAGATATAATGAGTCGGATCTCGTATGCTTCAGTAGTCGGATCGATCATATACGCCATGATATGTACGCGACCTGATGTCTCGTATACTTTGAGCATGTACAGTCGCTATCAGGCCGATCCACGTGATGGTCACTGGATTGCTGTTAAGAACATCCTTAAGTATCTTAGACGAACTAATGATGCTTTCTTAGTCTATGGGGAAGGAGTACTTGAGGTGACTAGGTTCGCCGATGCAAGTTTCCAAACTGATAAAGACGACTGTAAGTCGCAATCAGAGTACATATTTTATTTGAACAACGAAGCAGTGAGCTGGAAATCTTCCAAGCAAGAGACTGTTGCCGATTCAACAACAGAATGGGAATATATTGTTGCAGCTGAGGCAGCAAAAGAAGCAGTTTGGATCCGTAAATTTCTAATTAGATTAGGAGTAGTTCCGTTAGCAGATGAGCCCATACCTTTGTATTGTGACAATAACGGGGCTATAGCATAAGCCAAGGAACCGCGGTCTCATCAACGGTCCAAGCATGTACTTCGACGGTTTCATCTGATTCGTGAGATCATATATCGTGGCGATGTGAAGATCGAGAAGATCGCATCAGATGACAACATTGCAAATCCGCTGACGAAAGCTTTATCTCAGCAAAAGTTTGATCGATATGTACATAGTTCAGGTGTTAGATACTTGAGTGATTGGTTAAGAGCCAAGTGGGAGATTGTTGGACAATTATGACCCATAGCATCACTATTTGTAAAAGACATTGTGTTTTTGTACAAATTAACTATGTGACAAAGGAAATTGCTATTTTATCATTTTGTAATTGGATTACTTGGATATATAAATGATAAAAGTCCATATGGTTAAACCAGATTAATAAGATATGAGACAATATTAATCCAGGAACGGTTTGATCATTAAATATCCCTAGTTATAGTATTATCGATACTGGATATCGATAATGCGGAATAGACTAGTATTACACGTGTGCACGTTATGGAAGCTTAACGACATAGTTCTCATATATTTAAGTATTGGATACTTATGCAAGTGTGATAAGAGGTTCTGTTAGCCGTTGGATCGGGAACAGCTTCGCTCTGGATAGACCTCTTCGAGTCCCATTAGTATTATGACTATGTGTCTATAGGAATCCGGATCAGGGTAGGTG
Organism: Zanthoxylum bungeanum; assembly: GCA_019454045.1. Lineage (NCBI taxonomy): Eukaryota > Viridiplantae > Streptophyta > Magnoliopsida > Sapindales > Rutaceae > Zanthoxylum > Zanthoxylum bungeanum. Next base: position 33,289 of record SKCR01021679.1, on the reverse strand, counting down.
TATGTGATCTTTAACTTGAGACTTGCATCGCTAATACTTGCGACAATCAATATACTTTGGTTTTGGTCGTCCGGAGCTTTAACATGTTATGTGTACGCCTCTGCTGGGTTTATTGAGAATCGTAGTGTATTGGGTGTGATGTCAAGATGAGAGTATCACTTCAGTCATATGGAGATGATGGTCACACAGGACAGGTACTAGTACTCTTAATTTTTGCAGCTATCGAGATAGTATGACTAGGTCATGATTATCCGATTACAGAGACTAGTTACGCGGGATCCAATATATGCTTCGTACGGGGCAGACACAGCACCAGCCCTAGGCCTAGCATGTGACATCCGATACTAGATTGTTTTGCGCAATACTTTGTATACTATGCCTAATACAGATTATATATTCTTCGTTGAATATTTCTGGAGAATTGGGTAGGCACGGTGCATTGCTAGAAGCCAACCATGTCTAGTAAATCGGTGAGAACGTGGTACGGGGTATGCACGTGTCGGATAGTCCGACAACCGGATTTACTGCCAACATATCCAGGAATCTCTTGGGTCGCTTCCCAAAGATTCACCAATGACATTTGACTCGAACAGAATTAATCTTTGATTAATTATGAGAGAGAAAATTAATTTGGGATTAATTGTGGCATGAATTAATCTGGGATTAAATTCGTTTAAAAGAGAGAACGCGATTAATTTAGAATTAATCGATTAAATAATATATTGGATATATTAATTGAAATTGGATTTTAATACGGAATTAAAATTGGATTTTAATTCGGGCGAATGAATTAATTTGGAATTAATTCGTTAGCGACTATCGTAATATTTTTGCTGGGCATTATTATTTAATTAAATTGGATTTAATTATGTCGCGACGAAAAATTTATTTAATCAGATTAAATGAACCCGGGCCCAAAGTGTGTTGTGTAAGCCAACTTAAATTTGGAATTTAAAGAGGTGGGACCCACAACTTACATCAAGTGTTTGACATGTGATGTGAGTAGTTGGCAATAGTGATTGGATTATTTAAACACACAACAACCTAAAGTCAAATTGACTATTCATCCATCTCTTTTCTTTCTCTTTGGTTGATCCTCTATTCTCATTAGAGGGTAATTTTTTTCTTCAAAAATTTGTGAAAGCTAGCACTTTGGGAGTTAATTTAAGGTGATAGGGAAACTCACCCAAGAGTTTTGAACTCAACACAAAGTTTGGAGCTTCTACATCCAAAGAAAGTTTTGAATTTTCCAACCGATCAATGTAAGTATTCTGCAACTTATCTTGATTTATTCACACTTTAATCATGTTTAGAGATCATTGGCATGTGTAAGACACACTAACATTGCATACTTTCATCAACCTTCATCAGCTGGCCAACTTGGCCAGCTGGAATCTAACATGCATGCAAATTGCATGCATGCTGTAATCTAACAAATCTCCCCCTCGATTAAGATTTGCCCTAAAATCTGAGCCGACCATCAATCCCCCAAACCGGATCCTCAAAAGGATCCACCCCTGGCTGCATCTGTATGACTGCCTACGTACCCTGAGTTGGTATCAAGCCAATCGTAGTTCTTTGTATCTCCCTGATTTGACTATATGGAGATTTTTGTCATCCCGGCTAATGCAACGACAGATTTCAAAGGTAGATAACACTCTGAACTCAGGACGTCCCGTATCTAGTGATACCTCACATCAATATGTTTTGACCTCGAGTGAAAAGTAGAATTTTTACAAAGGTAGATAACACTCTGGCTATCACAGTACAAAGTGTATTTCTCCTGCTTGAAACCCAATTCCTGGGTAAATGTCTTCATCCACAATAATTCCTTGCAAGCTTCTGTTACTGCAATGAATTTCGCCTCTGTTGTAGAGAGTGCAACACATCTCTGCAACCTTGATTGTCATGCCACAGCTCCCCATGAGAGAGTAATTAGATACCCCAAAGTAGACTTATGGGTATCCACATCACCTGCCATATCTGAATCGGTGTAGCCCATTAACACTGGCTTGCTGCTTCCAAAAGATAGTCTCATTTTGGATGTGCCTCGAAGATATTGCATTATCCATTTGATAGCATTCCAGTGTTCTTTTCCAGGATTTGACATAAACCGGCTGACCAATCCAACTGCGTGTGCTAGGTCTGGCTTTGTACACACCATGGCATACATGAGACTTCCCACTGCTGAGGTGTATGGAACCTGTTTCATTTCTTCCTTCTATGTCTCAGTAGAGGGACTCTGATTTGTACTCAATCTAAAGTGGGTAGCAAGAGGAGTGCTAACCTCTTTAGCCTTGTCCATCTGAAATCGCTGAAGTACCTTCTCGATGTACTCCTCCTGTGACAAATATAATTTCTTGGCTTTTCGATCACGACCGATCCTGATGCCAAGAATCTATTTTGCTGGCCACAAGTCTTTCATCTTAAAAGACTTACTCAATTGCTGCTTCAAATCATCAATCCTCGATTGATTTCGGCCAACTATCAACATATCATCTACATACAACAGTAAGATGATAAAGTCATCGTCAGAAAATTTCTGAACGAAAACACAATGGTCTAAAATAGTCTTCTTGTATCCTTGCTCCCCTTATAGCTGACTCAAACTTCACGTACCACTGTCTCGGTGTCTGTTTCAAATCGTAGAGGCTTTTCCTGAGTCTGTACACATGGTCCTCTTTTCCTTTGACTTTTAAGCCTTCTGGCTGCTCCATATAAATTTCTTCTTCCAGATCCCCATGAAGAAATGTGGTATTGACATCCATCTGCTCAATCTACAATTCAAGGCTTGCTGCTAAGTTGAGTACCACTCTGATGGATGACACCTTCAAAACTGGAGAGAAGATTTCATCAAAGTCAATGCCTTTCCTCTGATTGAATCCATTAACAACTAATCTGGCTTTGTACCGGGGTTGTGAAGTGTGTTCTTGTTGCCTCACTCTGTACACCCATTTGTTCTTCAAAGCCCGTTTATTTTTTGGCAATTTCACCAACTCGAAAGTGTGATTGTTATGCAAAGACTTCATCTCATCTTGCATAGCTTCCTCGCACTTTTCTTTGTTCTCTGTTTCCACAGCCTCCTTGTAGCTCTTGGGTTCTCCCCCATCAGTAAGCAGCACATACTCATATGCAGAGTATTTTGTTGAAGATCGCATTTCTCTGTCAGACCTTCTCTGTGGAACTGTTGGTGTAGCTTCTAGTACTGGTGGTTTATCATGATCATCATCTCTGGGAGCTTCAACACATGTACCCTCATGATTGAGAACCTCATCTTCAACATGTACTGGCACCAGTGTATGAGATTCTGGATTCACATCAACATTTGTGTATTATTGGGGCATGCTATAGTCTGATCTTCAACGAAGATAATATCTCGGCTTCTGAGAATCTTTTTCTCAATAGGATCATACAGTTTGTAGCTGAAATCATCCAGACCATAGCCAATAAAGACACATTGTCGCGTCTTTGGATCAAGTTTGGATCTCTCATCTCTTGGGATGTGTACAAATGCTTTGCACCCAAAGACATGTAAGTGATCATATAACACTTCTTTTCCTGTCCATACTTGATTATGAACATTACCTTTTAGTGCGACTGCTGGGGATATGTTCAAAACATGTACGATTGTGCTCAGTGCTTCCCCCAAAATGTCTTCGGTAGCTTGGCTTGTGAAAGCAAGCTTCTGACCCTATCGCACAAGGTTCTGTCCATCCTCTCAGTTAGACCATTCAGCTGAGGTGTCTTAGGAGGTGTCGTTTGATGTCGGATTCCTTGTATCTTGCAGTACTGATCAAACGGACCTATGTACTCTCCACCATTGTCTGTTCTGATGCATTTCAGTTTCTTGTCGGTTTCTCTCTCTACCTGGGCATGAAACTCCTTGAACACTCTCAACACTTGATCTTTCGACTTCAATGTGTATACTCATATATTCATTGAATGATCATCTATAAATGTCACAAAATAAAGTGACCCATCAAGTGTTCTTGTCTGCATCGAACCACATACATCTGAATGTATGAGATCAAGTACCTCCGATTTTCATTTAGGCGGGAAGCTCTGGAAGGACCCCCGTTCTGCTTTCCAACCATGCAGTGTTCACACTTATGTAAGTGTGAGTTCTTCAACCCGGGAAGAACATTCTTTCGGTGCAGTACTTCCATCCATGTTTGACTCATATGACCGAGCGTTTTATGCCATAGCTCGGTTGCCTCATCACTGTTGACTGTATTTATGCTACTATTGGAAAGTTTAGCGTACATCAAATACAATGTTGAGTCTTTTTTACCTCGTGCCATCACCATTGATCCTTTAGTACGCTTCCATGTGCCGTCACTAAAGGTGCTGCAGAAGCCTTCATCATCCAGCTTGCCTATTGAGATCAGGTTTAACCGGATATCTGGGATGTGCTTGACTCCCTTCAACACTAGCCTTGTCTCATTGTCTATTTCAAGGCAGATGTCTCCAATACCGACGGCTTTGGACTGGCCGTCATTTCCAATCCTTACAGCACCGTAGTCACCTGGTGTGTATGATGAAAAGAAATCTCTGCGAGATGTGGCGTGTATGGAGGCGCCACTATCTATCACCCAACTGGTCTCGTGGCTGGCAAGATTCACAATATTTTCCTCGTAGATAATGAGGAATTCTTTGGAGGTTTTTTCAGTGGTGGCAGTAGGAACTCTTTCTTGATTAGAGTCATTATCCATTCCGTTGTTGTCTCTGGACTGCTCATTCTTCAATTTGTAGCAATCTCTCTTCATATGGCCTTTCTTTTTACAGTGGAAACATTCTATATCTCTTGTTCTTGATTTACCTCGGTTCTTGTCTGATCTACTTGGGCCTCGGCTTTTACTCTTCCCATTTTCTGTTGTTTTTCTCAGTCACTAAAGCTTCTAAGGTTGAGGCTGATGTCGTACCTTGCATTCTCATCCTCTTTTCTTCCTCGAAGATTCTGGTTTTTGCCATCTCCAGTGTGACTCCCATCTGAGGCTGAATTTATCACTGTGGATCTAAACGTTTCCCAAGATTCCGGTCTTTGCTCGAAAAAGCTCCTCCAACTTTCTCCATAAGACACATGCATTAGTATCTTCACTAATATGGTTCACTATATTATCATCGATCCACTGATGAATAGTAATACATGTCTTCTGGTGAAGATTATTCCACTTTTTATCGGACATTGCTTCTGGTTTCTGCTCCAGAAAGACCGATCCATCATAGTCATTCACATATAGAATGTCTTTCATCATTCCTCTCCATGTGAAATAATTGGTGCTTGTCAACAAAATCATTTTTCTGTTGCCCCCATTCATCATAAAAATTCAAAACAGAATTTCAAAAAAACGGAGCTCACTGTTGCGTCCGGAATGGTCGAAAATGGTGGAAATGACACTTCCTTTGTCAAAATCCGACACGGGGACTAAAATGTAAATTTCCAGAAGTTTACATGGGTCAAAGTGTAATTTCTGAAAGTTTAGGGGCCAAAATGTAAATTCTAGAAAGTATAGGGACCTTTTTTAAATTTACCGAAAAATTTGCTGACATGGCACTACTGCTGACGTGTCAGACATGTGGCGCTGATGTGGCAGCTGACTCAGCGTCTTCAACCTTCAGCAACGCGTGATGCGAGTGGAGGCGTGTGAGGAGTGCTTTGGAAGGCGCGTGCGGCCTGTCCGGACCTCCGTTCGATCGCCGAAAAATACCACCGTGTTCGTCTCATCGTGAAAAAATCGATGGTATGCTCAAAATCGATTTTTGACAACTTTCGTCGGAACCGATTTTCCGAACCGAACCTCTGTTTCTAAGTTTCGGGAGCCCTCTGTGTAACCTTAGCTCCTGATACCATTTGTTGTGATACAAACAATCACTATAGAGGAGAAATGAAAGGAAAACTCTTCTTTATTACACAAATAAAAGAATTACAAAGCTTAAACCAAAGCTTTACAAAAAAACCTCTCAAACACTCTTAACTCTCTGGTTTTGTGGGATGCTTTAGAAATGAGATTTGGGCTCATTTTTATAGTGTCAAAACATATGCTACAGTACCACACGTTTTGACAGTTGGCAAAACTTGTTGCCAACTTTCATCAACCTTCATCAGCTGGCTAACTTGGCCAGCTGGAATCTAGCATGCATGCAAATTGCAGCTGTAATCCAACACTTAAACCATTAAACATGTTAATAGAATTTACATATTTAATTATTTAAATTTAATTTTCAATGATCAAAATAACATATCCATATTTAATGATATCTAATATCTTTGGGGTACCATATAGATGTGCCCCAGTTACTAAGGACAGTCTGTCCTTAGCACTCCTCATATTAATAATCCTGGGCGAAGAAATTAAAATTGAATTAATGACTACTTCATAATATTACAGTTATATAATAATATAATCTCTTTACGAAGATGACTGGCAGTTATTCATCTTTTAAAACAAGATTTGAATTAAGAACCGCAACTTTTGACTAAAAGTGCAAATGAATTAACTTTCAGTTGCAGGACAATAATGGTCTCCGTATCTTGGACGTCATTGTCATACCGATTTTACTCCCTTTATTAAAGTCCTTTTAATTCTTCAATTGACAGCTACTCCCTCTTTGAGAACGACTTCTTGCTTCCATTTTTTAAGACAAACTTAGAGTATCAACCAATCTTATTTTTTTCTAATAAAACAACATAATATTTAGAGCTAACAATTCATAGGGACGGATCGACATTCAAAACGAAAAAATCATTACGAATCTTTACGTAATTTCTAAATAGAAATAAGGTAAAAATGTAAAATTCACCCTCTAACTTTCACGTTTTTTCATTTCAGTCATCTAACTTTCAGTTTTGTCAATTCAGTCCTCTAACTTTCAATTTTTGTCAATTCAGTCCTCCGTTACAAATCCGTTATTGCTGCCGTTACTGCTGCCAAAACGACGCCGTTTAACGGAGGACTGAATTGACAAAAATTGAATGTTAAAGGACTGAATTGACAAAACTGAAAGTTAGAGGACTAAAATGAAAAAACGTGAAAGTTATAGGACTGAATTGACCAAACTAATTTAATATTGTACTACTACTAATAATAATATAAATTGAAAACAAATTCCAACAACAAATAATTAGTGAGCTAAGTAACAACCCATTCATTTTTTTAAAAAAAAAAAAATTCGTATTCATTCAAGAAATAATGATCTGATGAAGGTCGATCATGAACAAGCATTATCTTCAACATTTTCGTGAGATATTAGAGATTACTGTTCAATTACATTAAAATTATATTTATAAATTACATTGTCAAATCAAATATTAAAAATTAAAAAATACATCACTTATCTTTGAAATGTAATCTCTAAAATTACATTTTGAAATGTAATTGTTGGAATATAATTTTTTTCTTGTTATCATTAAAATTATATTTATTAATTTTTTTAACAGTTTTAGCCTATTTTCTTTTTCTTTTACTATTTAAAAAAATAAGAAAAAGAAAAATAATTTAATATGGCCTAAATTAAGGTATAAAAAATGCAAAACTGACCCTCTAGTTTTCACGTTTTTTCATTTCAGTCCTCTAACTTTCACGTTTTTTCATTTCAGTCCTCTAACTTTCAATTTTTGTCAATTCAGTCCTCTAACTTTCAATTTTTGTCAATTCAGTCCTCCGTTAAACGGTGTCGTTTTGACAGCAGTAACGGCAGCAGTAACGGATTTGTAACGGAGGACTGAATTGATAAAAATTGAAAGTTAGAGGACTGAATTGACAAAACTGAAAGTTAGAGGACTGAAATGAAAAAACATGAAAGTTAAAGGGTGAGTTTTGCATTTTTGCCTAGAAATAATGGTGATTTTATGTCTTGAAAATTGTATTTGAATTAGATAAAGGATATTCAAAGGCAAGAAAATTAGGGTAGGTTGTTTAGAGGAATTCTTATAAGCAAACCATACACAAAATCAGCTAACTGAAAGCTACAGGCAACAGGTATCCACTTGAAAGAACTGGAAGTATATATAATTTTTATTAAGGTGCTCTAAATTAAAATATAAAACCACTCCATTTCACAAGCAAGATGAGATCTACACAATTTCTCCAATTTTTTGACGAGAGTCTAGGACCTCTTGCAATTAAACATGGTCCATTTCATTCACTATTACTACTATTCTTAAGCAAGGCTCAAAAAAACCTGAGCAAATTATACTACCAACTAGACTGAAGAGGGAAACAAGATCAACAACAACAACAACAAAAAGCATGTAAATAAAATGGGTTTTGAACTTTTTCATGTTTCAGATTTGTTCTCCGAGTCCAGGCTTATACCAGTGTCTTCACCCTGTACAGATGAAGCAGTCAGCTTGCATCTTGCGGCCATCTTTTTTACTTCTTCAGTTGAATATATGAGGATCTTCTTTACCATCTTACAAAAATCCCTGCAATGCATTTTAAGAACAAAAGTATGAAATATATTGGCAATGGTCATTGGGGAAATACATAATGTAGCTATGAACGGATTGGACATCACTTACGGCCACGGATCATCCCCTGCAAGCATCATATAGCCCTCGTCATCAGTGAAAACTACAGCCCATTTGTCTCGTGGACGAATCTGTCCTTGGATCTCAAACATCTTCTCTAATTCCTCAATAAGATTATTGTACCCTTTCAACACAGTCAAGTCAATAGCACGGCCAACAGCAATTCCTTGCATTTGAACCTTCTCAATCCAACAAAACATTTTGATAATATGCTAATCATTTGAAGAGAAGAGAAATGAGGAGCTAGAAAAAATTTCAAATTGTACCTTCGTGCAAGTTCTTGAGGATGCAGCGGAGCCCTGCTTGTTCTGTCTCTCTCTTAGTGATGCATCTGTTGTTCCTTGCTTCACTTCCTTCAAGTCCTGATTTTGAGACTTATCAGAATCACATGAAACTCGAGTAGATCCTTTCATGGCACTGGCTGATTCAATAGGTAGATCTGCTACTTCCTTCCCTAAGGGAGAAGCGGCATTGGAGTTGTGTTTCAGGTCAATTCCAAATAACCGGCAACCCGTGGAAACCTCAGACTTATTCCCTCTTTCCCCTTGCTCACGAATCAGGACATTGCTTGGCCTTAATGGACCTGAAGAGGCATAACCAGAGAGGACAGACCTTGCAGCAAAAATTCTGTTATCATCTGTTGAATCTGGAAAAAGGTTTAGAGACACATTTAAACGAGAAGGCGACCATGTGCCTTCTGGAGCAAGCCTGGAGTTGCAGCGATTACTCTTATTGACAACATTGCTATGAATTCCTTTATGCCTCATAGGCCAGACAACTTGGCTTTCACTGCTTTGAACTTCTGCAGCGCCACCTAATTGAGTAAAATTATGGGACTGTATTGATCCCTGGTACCAGAAAGCTGAAGACGCCGGATTTGTAGTGATTTCTACATTCAGTATTACATGCAAGTTAAAAAAAATAATAAATAAAAATAAAAATAAAAATAAAAACAAAAACATTTCCCAGCAATTCATATGAAAATTAAAGAGCAAATTTTTCAGACCAGAGGCAGGAATGTCATTGGACCGAGGCCTCTTGCTCTTTACTGCTGGTTGAGCAAGATTCAAGGGAGCAGAAGCTACAAAAGGCTCTATTTCCCATGGAGAAACCCTCTCTGGCCTTTGGATTGTAGCAGGCTCATCCCATTGAATCTAAAAGGAAGAGTGGTTGGAAAAACCAGAATCAAAAACAAGAAAACAAAGAGTAGCATTTAAAATGTGTATAAAAAACCATATTCAACCTTCAAAGGCCTCCATTTAGAACCTGGCCACTGCACAGAAAAATCTCCAACCCCAACTAGGGTACCCGCGAACCTGATTAAAAGTACCCTATGAATCAGAAGAAATACCTTTATGCAATAAGAACCTTGGCTTGTAGAAATACCTTTTCTCGGGAGAGTCGTCTCCTTCAAATCTCATCATGAAACGCATGCCAACAAAGAAACCATTTTGAACAGCTTCGAGATATTTGTTTAAACCAATTATGAACTGGCTTGTTCTGATGGAGCATAAAGCAAAAGACAGTAAGATATGACAAACAGAATGATCCAAATAAATAAACTCCAGTATGCAATAAGAACCTTGGCTTGTAGTACACAATGAACAAGGTTGAGGTTTTAACAGCATGAGCTGCAGTAGCAAGGACTCCTAAATGCATGCTCTGGCTGGATATCACAGATAAAGGCATGGTGCTATGCTGAGGACCAAGTCGCCGAACCCCGACTCGTAGTTCCTCATTATGTCCTCTACATAACATATAATTGTAACATAGCATCTGAGAAACCACAACATCCATGCACCTCAATCAAAGTATCATAACACGTCAAAACAACCCAAAATCAACTACCTCAAAAACACAAACGCATCTCCTGATACCAGTCTTTTGGAAGTGACAAAAGTACTCCAACCTGTTGTAAGTAAATGTCTACGTGGTTGACCTAATTACAAAATTCGTTGCAAAGCAGGTCATAGAATGCAGCAAACATGACTCCAATTTAAGGAAACAACAATGACGAAACTACAGTTCCTGAAACATTCATGTAAGTTTTACCTCTAAATATATGTTTGAATCGCCACTCATGCCCATGAAGATCTTTAGCAGCCAGTTCCTGAGTTGGGGTTGCTTGGGTCATGTCCTATTTTTATTTTTTTAATAAAAATAACCAGTGCTTAATTCAAAATAACCTACTTTATCAATGTCCAATAAAAAAAAACCTTAATATGAAGCTACAAGTCATTACCAATGGAGGCAGACATTCCGTTGCATGCTTGCGAGGAACAGAAAACCCCCCATGGGTGCTAGTATCTGAAGCAGTCAAAATCTTGCAAAAAGAATGTACCATCTGCTTCGGAGGCTCGGGTAGGCACTGATCAGGACTCCCGGTTCAGTTTGCTGTAAAATAGGCACAGGCAATTATATAAACACAATAACCTAGATCATTCTGTTAAGATCTATTCTTTTAATCCCACTTGGTTGCTGATAAAATCACAAAAACAGGAACAATAATAATATTTAAATCATTAGCTTCTCCAAAAGTAAAAGAATGAATAGCGTTGGGATCAAACTTTCAAATTGAAACAATAATGATGAAAAGGGAACAATATAAACTTACATCTGCCTCTGGATGCAAAGTTATCTGGGCATAAACTTCATCCGTTTCTTGTTCGGCCTGTAAATTGATTTTATTTTTTTTAAAATAAAAAGTAAGCAATTTAAAGCAATTAACAGAAAAGAAATTTATTTATAGGTGGAAAATGAGAGACATTAAACCAGTAATTGAATGTGAACAACGCGACAAAGGATCTTAGATGGAAGATCAAACAGATTGTTCTGATGAGTCAATTCCTGATTTGTTGATGCTTCTAACTGTAGAACACAAATACAAATAAATAACAAATAATTAAGTAAAATAATTGAAAACAATGAGCAAGAAATCTATCTACTCTGCCACTCCAAAAACAAAATATTAAAAATTAAGCAAATCATTAAAAAAAATAATAATAAAAAATTACTTGTTCTATGTGACCCTGGGGAAAATAATAAACTCTTTCTCCGGAGCGAGGAACTTCCACTATTGGCCCTGCGCATGCCTTCCATAACTCTCTGTACAGATCATCATTTCCTGAGAGGAGAAAATAATATATATAAGAAAACAGAAATGATAACAAAACATTAAAGATTTTATCATAATTTAATACCCAAAATCACAGCATAGCTCCAACTGAGCAACTACAAGCGATCCACTCAGCTATGGCTGAGTTCCAAAATTTTCCTATTTTCCTTACCTATTTGTCTCAACTTTCTCGGGAAACAAACAGATACATTTGATAACAAATTGAACCCATATTTTCTCACCTGTTTGGCCATGAGAACTCGATGACCCTCCGAGATTAGACTCAGAATAAGCCATCAAAAAACTGATTCACTTGAAAGAAAAGCTGAAGCAGGAAACCATAAAAGAGAGCAAAGCCTTAGAGAAAGAAGAAGAAGAAGAAAAAAAGGAAGTAGAAAGTAAGCTTACCCCATTTATGAAGGACAAATAAAAAAAAAATTAATGAAACTGAGGGAGGAGAAAAAATCCAAAAAGACCAAGCAAGCAAAGACACGACAATTATGTATTGTAAGTATTCATAATTAGTAGAATTAAGAAAGACTCAAAAGTGTAACTGACTCTGTATAACTCTAAAGCAATCGAATCTTTCTGGGTTTGGGTTTCAGTTACAAAACCGCTGCTGCTTTTGTCTTCTCAATCACTGCTCCGCTTAATGGAAACCTCCGCTGCGGTGAGAGACGTGGCATATATAACCGAAATATAATATAATTTTCGTTACTCGATTATGGGTTTTTTTACAATTTAAAAACACGAGTATTTAGTGTTAATAGCTAAAAAACTGATGCACTCAAGGAGAAGATTTGGGAGTATCTCGACCGTCACGTATTTTAATTATTTTAAATTTAAGACACGGGATATTCATTAATTAAACAATTTAATAGGACTTATCTCATATAAATTTTACTCTTTCAATAGAGATAAAATATACCATAATTGTGTATAAAATTAAGAGAGATGCTATTAATAATTGGATATATATTGTGTTTGTGTGTATATATATATTTCACATTATTATATATATAAAAGAGAATTGACGAGTGAATTTGATTTGTTCATCAAGCAATGGAACTTCCTCACAAGATACTTGCCCAACATATTATGATATGATTCTATAACAAATTTTATAAAATTCAATTTAAAGAATTTCAATTATAATTTATTCAATTATTATTCAACAGTCTACTCTATAATATCCAACTACAGTTACTTTGCAGTATAACTAATTAGCAAGCAAACACGAGATTACTATACATCACTTTGGGAAACGCAAACTATAGCCGTCTGATAAAGACAGCGAAGTTCAGTAGTCATCCCACGTCACATCAGCGCGCTGTTCCAAATGCAAAACTCAAGTTAGGAACCGTCATAACTCTAACTCGAAAGGTTAAATAAAATTGAGTGGAGCTCCGTTCCGTTCCGTTCCGTTATAATTTAATCTCGCCGTCAGTTATTACTATTATTTTTCCTCTTTGGTCTGCTTCTTGGTTGGCAATATTATCGGCTCGTATAAACCCTGTAAAGAATTTTTGGTACGTTTTTTAATATTTATTTTTGTTCTCGGGGCTAATTTTTGTGATGGGTTTTTGATATTGACCTTCGTAAGTTACACGTGTTGCCACTCACTCGTGGGGCCCGGTAATGGATGGTTTTGGAGTTTGACTTAAAGTAATACGTGTTTAAAATTGGGAGTCAATGAGTATGACTTGATAGTAAATGATTTAGAATTTAGTTATCAAGTTCGGGATTCGATATCAGAAGTGTATTTCTTATAAGAATCTGGGATAACATAAATTTTATTTGTTTCGTTTAAGTTCAGATCAGGTGATTTTACAGTGAAGCTTCCAACGTTTCAAAAAAATAAGTGTTTAAATTGGGAAATTCGACTATCACGCTTTATGTCAGTATGATCTATCCGAGATCATGATTCACCAAGCTTCATAAAATTTAAGTATCTTTTTATGATTTCTATCTATGTCAACTAAGACTTTCTCTTCCTCACTCGACATACGACAACATCATTTACACTCATATTCTCACCGGATCACGTAAAACCCTAAATTGGATGTGTCCAAATCATCTTAACCTTATTTCTCTCATCTTTTAATCAATCGGTGCTACACCCAATTTCTTTCTAATTATTTCATTTTTAATTATGTCTTTGTTAGTCAACCCACATATTCATCTAAGTATTCTCATCTCAGCTACCCTCATTTTTGGGCTTGTTGATGCTTTATTGCCCATCATTTTGTTTCATTAAGTATTGTAGATCTCACGATGGTCCTATAAAATTTACCTTTCAATTTTAAAGGAATGTTGCGATCGCATAAGACCACAGACTTACATCTCTCATTCCTCTAGCCCGATTGAATTCTATTTGTAACATCTCGATCGACTTCCCCGTCTTTTTGAAAAATGGAATCGAGGTACTTAATGTTAGAAATTTTCAATATTGAACACACACACACACATATATAAGGTGTCTTGTTGGAAAGACATGTCTTTTGATTTGTGTCTTTTAGGTAATACACAATTGAAATGATATAACTATTTAAAGTGAAATGATATAACCATTTAAAGTGAAAGGATAAAACCTTTAATGAATTGCATCATTTAACTTAAGGTGCATTTTCAAATGGCATCCCTCCATGTCTATATATATGCATTTTCTCTTTTAGAATATATAGGAAAAAAATATCATTCAATTAATTCAATCAAGGTTAGAAATATTATAGAGTTTAAGTTCTGCCAAAGTAAAAGGGAGTTTCCTACATTTACTATTGTGGGGAAGTTGATCGATTATAGGTTAATAATTCATCATAGTTGATCGATTATAAAGAGATGAGAAAGATTTAAAGAAATATTGTGGGGAAGTTGCAATCTTAGATTCTTATCTTAATACTTTCACATGCTTATTATTTATTTTTCTTTTAGTTTAGTTGCTAATTAATAACTTCATAATTGTTAGTTTAAATAAGGTTAGGATTGATAAATCTTTGATACTTGACATTAATAATAATTTCTCATGGGATCCATATCTTTTTTTCTATTATTTGTACAAAGTGTGCACTTGCATGTTATATAAAATCACTATCAATATCCTATCTAACTCACCATTAATTCACACACACACATATACATATACATATACATATATATATATATATATATATATATATATATATATATATATATATCTGTTAGTTCCATATTTGTTTACAATGTCCGTAACAAAACAAGTTCAATTGAGTTGTAATGAGTCTTGAAGATCATGAAGCAATTGAACTGGTATTTGGCAGACTATGCGTGAAGGAATCAGCTATGCGTTAGTGTTGCGTTCGAACGAGTCACGTTCATGTCACGTTCGTATTTGGGTTTAAACGAAACTTAGCAGAAGTTTCCCGTATGTAGTGCGTTTTTAAGCATGTTTTGAACACAAAAAAAAACCATTTCATTTGCCCTACTGTTGGAAAATTATGACCCATAACGTCACTATTTGTAAAAGACATTGTGGTTTTTGTACAAATTAACTATGTGACAATGGAAATTACATTTTATCATTTTTTGTAATTAGATTACTTATATATATAAATGATAAAAGTCCTTATGACATCGTAGTATTATCGAGACTGGACATCGATAATGCGGAATAGACTATTATTGCACTTGTGCGTATTATGGAAGCGTAACATCATAGTTCTCATATATTTAAGTATTGGATACTTATGCAAGTGTGATAGGAGGTTGTGTTTGCCGATGGTACGGAAACAGTTTCGCTCTGGATAGACCCCGCAGAGTCTCATTGGTAGTATGACTATGTGTCTATGGGAATCCGCTTCAGGGTAGGTGTATTTGGTCTTAACCTGAGACTTGCATCGCTAGTACTTGCGACAATCAATACGCTTTGGTTTTGGTCGTCCGGGACTTTAACAGGTTCTGTGTACGCCTCTTCTGGGTTTATTGAGAATCGTAGTGTATTGGGTGTGATGTCAAGACGGAAGTATCACTTCAGTCATATGGAGATGATGATCACGCAGGGATACAGAACCGGTTCTCTATTATGTTGCAACTATCGGGATAATATGACAAGGTCATGATTATCCGATTATAGAGACTAGTTGCTTGTGATCCGATATATGCTTCGTACGGGGCAGACACTATTCTAGCCTCAGGCCTTGCATGTGACATCAGATACTGGATCGCAATACGCAATACTACTTATATTATGCATGACATAGATTATATATTCCTTTAAGAATATTTCTAGAGAATTGAGTAGGCACGACACTTTGCTAGAAGCCAACCATGTCTCGTAAATCGGTAAGAACGTGGTACGAGGTACGCACGTGTTCGGATAGTCTGACGACCAGATTTACTGCCAACATATCCAGGGATCTCATGGGTCACTTCCCGAAGATTTACCGATGACGTATGACTCGAACATAATTAATCTGGGATTAATTACGGTGAGAATTTATCTGGGATAAAATTCAATTAGAAGAGAGAGAACGATTAATTTCATAAAATAATATATTCGATATATTAAATGAAATTAGATTTCGACGCGAAATTAAAATTGGATTTTAATCCGGGCGAACGAATTAATTTAGAATTAATTTGCGAGCGACTTTAACGGTAATTTTGCTAGGCATAATTATTTGATTAAATTTGATTTAATTAAGTCGCAACGAAAAATTCATTAATTCGGAATTAACGAACCCAAGCCCGGGATGTGTTTGCGGGCCCACTCCGATTTTGAATCAAGTGGGGCCCACAAGTCACATCACAAGTCACATCATTAGTCATTCAAGTGATGGAAGTCTTGTCACTTTTTGGTGATTGACATCTTATCACTTTTAGGGTGATGGGAGTGGTTGGGGATATTTATTGCATTTTTCCCTCCAAATTTATTTTAGCCTTTTGGTAAAGCATATACCAAAATTGGTTTTGACTTTTTCATAAGTTGTATTTGTTTTAGAAACAAAACGTAAGGCAAAACAAAAAACTCTCTCTTTCTTTCTCACCTTGGCCGAAACTCACCATAGAAAAGGAAGAAATTGTTGCAATTTGTTCCAAGTGCTTGCACACACAAAGAAACATACTAAGGTGTTAGGGAAACTCTCCCTTTGAGCTTGGAAACTCAAATAACTCAAAGCTTGGAGCTCAACTTCATCAAAGAAAGCTTGGACACTTTCAAGGAAGGAAAAGTTTTGTTCTACACGCACCCTCTCTAATCAAAGTGAGTATATTTCCGCTATACTTTTCTTTTGTATTCACATTATTTCATGCATCAAATGTTCTTGGGATGATCTTAGAGACCAACAAAGGTATCAGAGCCTTATTGAGCATGAAATTGAACTTAGGGTTTATATTCTTGATTTGAGCATGTTTTGATCAAATTGTTTGTTTGAGTATGCTTATATAATGTTAACTTAGAGTTGTGCATTATCAATTTGATGAAAAATTAATTGGATTAATTTTCCCCAAAGGCTTTGACTTGGCCGAATATATACCCATTTGTAGATCATGGTAATTTTTGTTTTTTAGACCATTGGATGTGTTTAAAGACATGATATATATTGATTTGTGATTTAATTGGATTGAAATCAAAATCGGATATAAAATTATCATATTGCCGTGAACTTGGGAGCATGTTAATGACTTGATTTTGTTTCAATAATGTTGGACATGTATTGAAAATAAGATTGCATGATTAATTAATTAAATTGATGTTTTGGAAATGTTAATTTAGATAATTAATTAGTACAATACACTTTAATTAATTAAATTGTGAATTTTGGAAGATTAGAATTTAATTAATTAGGCTTAATTTGGAATTGGGCTAAAGTTGTTGTATTTGGGCCTAATGGGCTTGGTTGGGTCAAGTTGGTTTAGGACAATGGATTGGATCCCAATGGGCCTAAACCATTCCATTAAGTCCAAATATAATATATGGGCCTTTAAATATTTAATTGGGCCTAATGGGCCAAAATTGATTCTTGGCAAATAGGGTGATTCTTTAATTGGGCCTTGGTATTTGGGTCTGACACATATTGACCAAAGCTCATGCCTTAAGAAATTAATTGAAAGCCCATTGGACATTAATTAAATTGACATTGGATGTTAATTGGGCTTTGAGACCCATTAAGATTAGATTTAGAATCTAAGTCGTAAAGGTGCATTAAAAGTGTAATTATTTAATTTGGAATTAAATATAGAATTAGTATTGAATACAAATTAAATCGGATTTAAAATTGTAGTTCGATATAATTCAAGAATACGGACTTTGAGTACTTATTCTTAAACGAGTTGGACTCGCGCAAATCAAATCGTTGTTTGAACATTGGATGATCACTTAATTCAAAGATTAATTAATTGGATTAGATTGATTGAATAACATGCTTTGTGTGAATACATGGATGTGTTTTATGAATAATGTATATCGGATGGATATTAGATGGGTGAGGGCAATTTTGGAAATTGTTGTAATAAATTTAGAATTTATTAAATTGGACCTGCGTGTCCAGCCTTATCTTTCGATTCTTTGTAATTCTCTTCTCACATAATTCCCCTCAATGTAATGAGGTTTCTTTAATTATATTATGTAATTGGGTAGAAGTTAGAATAGTGCTAGCTGGGAGAGGAAATAGAGTGATTTGTTCTAGGAACAATTTGTGAGATATCCATCCGCATATCATTATTAATTTATTTACCGCGTCTTATTATGCTTTTAGAATGCATGCTTAAGGGTGTATGATGAGACCTAATCAAAGATAATAAATTGGTTGCCAATTTACGTGAAAAACCCTCAACAAATATTAAGCGTTTTCCTTCCATTGAATGATTCATTCTCAAGATCCAAGATTGGCACTGGTTTGTTGGCCAAAGTCAAGACCTTTGTCCATCGCGGATGTGTTTGAATCATGAAGGCTTTGTTCCATATCGTATGTCTTGTCCAAGTTGTGATTTGTTGGCCAAAGTCAAGATCACTTCTTGTTCATCGACATCGAT
Organism: Zanthoxylum bungeanum; assembly: GCA_019454045.1. Lineage (NCBI taxonomy): Eukaryota > Viridiplantae > Streptophyta > Magnoliopsida > Sapindales > Rutaceae > Zanthoxylum > Zanthoxylum bungeanum. The sequence continues at coordinate 14,636 of SKCR01021679.1, read as the reverse complement.
TACGAAGCTTTCCAAAGTCAATGGGTCCCGCTTAACTAGAATCATTAAGCTTGTTCTGACAAAGCTAAGGCTTAGTTGATTCAGAGGAAAAGGTTAGGAAAATATATTGGATATATTGGCATATATATTGTATATATGTTTCGGACTTGGAGGTCCACCTATCGGATCTAGGAATTGGATGAGATCCAATTGATCTTAGAGATCTACCTAGTTAAATATCATACAGCTTATTGGCCAAAGTCAAGGTTGTGTGTTATTTAACGGGATCCTAGCCCACTGGGAAACTAGGTTTCCCGAGTACTCAACAGAGGGTTAGAGGCTCGCCGAAAAATAGTGGGAGGCCAGTATTGAATTTGTAATTTCGTTCAAATACTTGGCATTACGCGCTTTCAAATTATTTCGTCAATTATATATTTATTAGTTGGACTAATATTCTATTATTTTTCTTGTAACAGTTGGACTGTACCCAAATATCGTTAATTGAATAGTTTAACTATTGCAATTAAGATGGCTGGAAAGATCGGAGTTAGAGACATTATCATGGGCGAAAATGTCTTTAATGTCACGAACTTTCCTGATTGGGATATGAACCTCAGGATTGTCCTGGGGGCTGAGAGGATGCTCTATACGATAGAGAGACCCCTCGGGCCTAAGCCCGGAAATGAGCAGCCGCTTGAGCTTGAGCTTTGGAAGACTTATAGCGATGACAACTCAACTGCTCAGTCCGTCATGCTCGCTGCGATGACCCCTCAATTTCGTCACCAAAATAAGGGATTGGATCCCTATACTATGATGGCAAAATTGAAGGACCTTCACTGATCTAACCTTAGATCGGAAATGTATGAATTACAGAAAAAGCTCTTTCGCTCTCGAATGTCGGAGGGTACATCTGTTGAGCACCATGTGTCACAGATGATTGCCAACATTGAACAGCTAGGTCAGCTAGGAATAACCTTTGAGGCTGAGACTTCGATAGATTTGATCTTGTAGTCTCTTCCTGATAGCTGGAGCGGGTTCATCATGAACTGTAATATGATGAACCAAGACTATACTCTTGGAGAGCTGATGACAATGTTGCGTGAAGCAGAAAAAGAGCTGATGAAGGGCAAAAAGCGCGAGGCGCACTTCGCTTCAACATCTCAGTCTCCTAAGGCTTGGCCGAAGGCAACTGGAGGTGTAAAGAAGAAGAAAAATAAGAAGAAGGGCAAGGCTAAATCGTCAAAACCTTCTGGGAAGGGTAATGACGAATCCCAAGATGTATGTCTGCAGTGCGGTAAGCGGGGTCACTGTCGGACAATTATGTGTTGGACAATTATGACCCATAGCGTCACTATTTGTACAGATCATGGTGTTGTTGTACAAATTAACTATGTGACAAAGGAGATTACACTCTTATCATTTATGATTAGATCACCTAGATGTATAAATGATGAGAGGTCCCTATGATTTGTTCCTGGATGAAGAATGATATGAGACAGTATCAGTCCACGAAGGATAAATCATAAAATATCTCTAGTCAGAGTATTATCGAGATTGGAAATCGATAAATACGTAAAAGACTAGTATTACACTTGTGCGCGTTGTGAGGGCACAACGGCATAGTTCTCATATATTTGGGTATATGATACTCATGCAAGTGTAATATGAGGTTGTGTTTCACCGATGGTATGGGAAACAGCTTCGCTCTGGATAGACCCCCTCAGAATTCCATTGGTAGTATGACTATGTGTCTATGGAAGTCCGAAATCAGGGTAGGTGTATTTGGTCTTAACCTGAGACTTGCACCGCTAATACTTGCAACAATCAATATACTTTGGTTGAGGTCGTCCAGGGCTTTAACAGGTTATGTGTACGCCAATGCTGGGTATATTGAGAATCGTAGTGTGTTGGGTGTGATGTCAAGACGAAAGTGTCACTCTAGTCATATGGAGATGATGGTCACGTAGGATACGGTACTAGTACTCTTAAGTACTGCAGTCATCGGGATAAAATGACAAGGTCATATTTATCCGATTATAGAGACTAGTTACCAGACATCCGACATGTGCTTCGTACGGGGCATACACAATTGCAGCCCCAGGCCTAGCACGTGATCATTCGATACTGGATCGAAATACGCAATACCACATATACTACGCCTGATATAGATTGCTTATTCCTGTAAGTATGTTTCTGGAGAATTGGGTAGGAATGACGCTTTGCTAGAAGCCAACCTTGTCTTGTGAATCGGTGTAAACGTAGTACGAGGTACTCACGTGTTCGGATAGTCCGATGACCCGATTTACTGCCAACATATACGGAGATCTCATGGGTCGCTTCCCGAAGATTCACCGATGACGTATGACTCGCACTTTAATTAATCTGGGATTAATTTAATGAGAGAGAAAATTAATCTGGGATTAATTACGGAGATATTTTATCTGGGATAAAATATCATAGAAAGAGAGAAAACGATTAATTTGGAATTAATCGATAAAATAATATATTTGGTATGTTATACGAAATTGGATTTCGACGCGGAATTAAAATTAGATTTTAATTCGGGCGAACAGATTAATTTAGAATTAATTCGTTAGTGACGTGAATAGTGATTTCACTAGGCGTAATCGTTTAATTACGACGCAACGGAAAATTCGTTAATTTGGAATTAGCGAATCCGAGCCCGGGATTATTTGCGAGCGCATTCGCATTTCGAATTCGAGTGCGGCACGCAAGTCAAATCAAGCGTCAAATCGCAAGTCACATCAAGCGTTAAATCACATGTCACTTTGAGTGATGTGACATTTGATTGATTGATGTGAATTGATGTGAGGTGATTGAAAGAAAGCATTAAATGCTTTGCTTTTTGAAAAAGTTTTTGGTAAATGGTTTATTAAATTTTTGAAATTATAGAAACCTTTTACATTTTCTTTTTCCCTCCATCTCTCTCTCTTTTACGTTTTTTTTGGAACCTTTTTTCCCTCATTCATCTCTCTCGGCCTCAAGGCCATCTCCTTCTTCCTTCTTACTGGTTTGACCGAAAATGAAGACAAGAAATGAGTGATTTAATGAAATTGGGCAAAACGAATTTGGGAATGATTTAATGAAATTGGATGAATTAGTATGCTTAAATGTTGTTGAATTAATGATTGATTGGATCAATTTGATGAAAAAGGGTTTGGAATAATTTTCCCCAATTTTGGAGGCTTGGCCGAAAAATGTAGAACCCTAAATTGTCTTGGATTTTGATTTTTTGATTCATTGGATGAGTTAGAATCATGTTGGGGATGTTGATTTAATGTTGAATTGAATTTAATTGGATTGAATTTGATTTGGGCATAATTTTCCCCTTTGGCCGAGAACAATAGCATGGTTAATTGGGTTTGATTTTGATCAAAATGTGTTGGACACTAATTGATGATGATAAGCATGATTAATTGTACAAATTTGGTGTTTTGGAAATATTGATTTGGATAATTAATAATGCTACACTTTAATTTAATTGAATTGAAAAATTGGATTTTGTAATTTAATTAAGTTGGGCTTAAAATTGGATTTGGGCTTTTAAAGTTGTTATTGGGCTTATTGGGCTTTGTTGTACAAAGTTGGGTTTAGGCGAAATTGGTTGGATCAAATTGGGCCCAAAACCGCTTCCATAAAGCCCAAATGCGACTTAATGAACCTTTAAAGTTTAATTGGGCCTAATAGGCCAAAATTGATTTTTGGGCTTATGGGGTAACTCCCGGATTGGATTTTGGTTATTCGGTTTGACCCGAGTTGACCAAAAGTCCACGCCTTGAAGAAATTAATTAAAAGCCCATTGGACTTTAATTAAATTAATATTGGATATTAATCGGGCTTTGAGACCCGTAACGATTAAATTTGGAATTTAAGTCGTAAAGGTTTATTTTATAAAGTGTAATATTTAATTTGGAATTAAATAGTGAATTAGAATTAATACGTATTAAATTGGATTTAATTATGTAATTTAATTTAATTCGAGAATTCGTACTTTGAGTACTTATTCGCAAAACGAGTTTGACTCGAACAAAATCAAATCGGTGTTTGAACATTGGATGATCACTAATTATCAGATTAATTAATTTGATTAGATTGATTGATAACATGCTTGTGTGAATACATGGTTGCGATGCATGAATAATGTATATCGGATGGATATTAGCTGGGTGGGGCAATTTTGGAAATTGTAATAAATTTGATTTATTAATTGGACCTGCGTGTCCAGCCTTATTACCTCATATTTCTTTGTATTCTCTTCTCACCTATTCCCCTCAATGTAAATGAGGTTTCTTTAGAAGTGTAGTGTAACGGGTAGAAGTAAATACAAGTGCTAGCTGGAGAGAGAAAGTGAGAGATTTGATCTAGGATCAATGTGTAAAGTATCCATCCGCATATCATTATTATTTTCTCATATGCGCTTTATTATGTGTTTAGAATGCATGTTTAAGGGTGTATGATGATGAGACCTTAACAAAGATAATAAATTGGTTGCCAATTTGCACGCGAAAAACCCTCAAATAATATTAAGCGTCTTTCCTTCCATTGAGTGATTCTCACTCAAGATCCGAGACGGCATTGGTTTGTTGGCCAAAGTCAAGGCCTTTGTCTGTTGAAGATGTGTTTGAATCACGAAGGCTTTGTTCCATATCAGTGTCTTGTCCAAGTTGTGGTTTGTTGGCCAAAGTCAAGACCACTTCTTGTCCATCGACATTGATTACGAAGCTTTCCATAGTCAATGGGTCGCGCTTGACTGGGATCACTAAGTTTGTTGTGCCAAAGCCAAGGCTTAGCTGATTCAGAGGAAAAAGGTTAGGTAATACATTGGATGTATTGGCATATATAAGATATATATTTCGGACTTGGACGTCCCTTACCGGATCAAGGAATTGGATTGGATCCAATCGATCTTAGAGATCTACCTAGTTAATTATCATATAATTTGTTGGCCAAAGTCAAGATTGTGTGATATTAACGAGATCCTAACCCACTAGGAAACACGGTTTCCCGAGTACTCGACAGAGGGTTAGAGGCTCGCCGAAAAATAGTGGGAGGCAAGAATTGAATTTGCAATACTCGTTTAATTACTTGCCATACGCGCTCATTCAAATATCATTCGTCATATAAATTAAATGTTAGTTGGACTAATATTTAATTGTTGTTTTAATTAAAACAGTTGGACTGTATTATAATTGATTATATAATTGGATTATAGTAATCAATATATTTGAATTAATTAATTTCAATTTACAGTTGATTTTATAATTGGATTATAGTAATCAATGTAATTGAGGTTATTTAATTTAAATTATATTTGATTATATAGTTGGACTATAATAATCAATATAATACATAGTACCACAAATCGTTGATTAAATAGTTGGACTATTAGAATCAAGATATAATTGAAAGATTGACATTTAAAACATAATCCTAGGGAAAATGTGTTTAAATGGTTTAATTTTCAAATTGGGAATAATTTCAGGATGGTCCTGGAAATATAATAAGTTACTTTATTTGATAAAATAAAATATTATGCCTAAGCCCGGAGTTAAGCAAATAGTAGAGCATAATCTTTGGAAGATTTATGTGATGATAACTTAAGTGCTTAATCCATTAAGCTTGTCGCAGTAGACTCCTTAATTTCTGAATTAGAACTAAGGATTAGATCCTTAAAGTATGATAAAGAAATTGAAGGATCTTCATAAATTTATTAACTTAGATTTTAGAAGTATTAATTGCAATAATAACTCTTGGAGAGTTAATGACTATTCTCAAGGAGATAAAGTCAAACTTTGCAATAAGGCAAGTAGCGCAATGCGCACCTTATTTCGATATTCCAGAATGCCAAGGCTTGGCCAAAGGCTTCTGGAGTGTGGAAAAGGGCAAAGGCAAAATCATTATAATCTTCTAGGAAGATAAGAGGACATATCCCAAGAAGGAATTGAAGACGAGCAAGGCTCTGACTTCAAATATGTCTGTCATAATTATGTTCACTACTAGTATTAAATTGGATTTTAAATACTTAGTGTGGTACATAAATATATATTGATGTTTAGAATATGTTTTGAACAGGATACTGACTTCAATTTGAGATTAATCTGCGAATTGAAAACGGGACGAAAGTCGCTGTTTTAACCTTAGATACCTAAGTTTAGGAACTACCCTTTGGGTATGTACGTAAATTAGGAAACTGTTATAATGTAACTAGTTTGACTAGAAACATTATCTCTCTATCAAGTTTAACCCGCTGCGGGTGAACCTTTATATTCTAGAACACTAAAGTGTTTCATTATATAAAGATGATATTGAGATAAACACATTAGATGTGAATAACAATATTTATATTTTGAATATAAATAATATCTCAAACATATAACATGACAAACAAACAGCTCAAACTGATTTGATCAGAAGAAATTAATTGTGGCATTGTTGTCTGGGACACAATCAAACAAGACTCGTATATCCGTACTTTTGAAGAGTGGGTACTCGGACTAATTTGATTCTAATCAAATAAAGTCTACGAATCTAGTGTATTGAGCAATGTGCCTAAAACACTATCTACTTGGTAAAAGTGTAAATGCCACCGACCTGTTAGCCCTAGTTCATAGTGAAACAAGTGGGCCCATGTCTAGCTAGGCTAGAGGTGGATATGAATATTTCGTGACCTATACGGATGTGGCATCGCGTAATGGTTATGTGTTTCTTTTGAAGAACACAAATCGAAAACTCTTATAGTTTCGACACGAAATAGACATACAGATCAGCTATAGTATTATACCATCACGGTAAGACCATAATGGAAAATACTTAAGCAATAAGTTTCTCGTATACAAGAAAGAGTAAAGTATTCTTTCAATGAGGACTCCTCCCGGAACACGTCATTGTGACGGTGTGACTAAACTGAGTAACCGAATTTTGTTGGACATGATAAGGTTAATCAAGAGTCGCTCTGAGCTACCATTTCCTTCAACGGATAAACATTAACAGTGCAGAACTTATTTAGAATAAGGTTCCATAATGATCTGTTTGACAGATTTCATATTAGATATGAACGTGAAAGAAACCAGGTTTCACATTCCTGAAAATTTGGGTATGCTAGGCATATGTTTGGATGATACCAAACTAGAACCCAAATTGGATAAGTGCCAATTGCAGGTTATCCTAGGGATACAATAAGTATTGTACTTAAACATCTCACATGAGAACAATTAGATTGTTGTTCACCATGTGGTTTTCCTAAGAGAAATACCGATATGCAGTGGTAAGTGGGAGGATAGTAAAAATCGATGAAAATCGTAGTAATACTATTCATGGTAACGATTCCTAATGGAACACAAAGTAGTTCATCAAGGATGAAACTATTACTATTAATCTTCGAATACACAAGAACCACGTAAGTCGGAGAGAGTCAGAAAACAACCTGGGGTATGGGTTTCTGATCTCACCTCATGAAGATGTCAATCTTATTGAGGTATACCAACTGACTACGTATGAGGAAGTGATACAAGGTATCGACTCCCTATTATGGCAAAGTGTCATGAGTCCGATATGGATTCCATGTAAATCAACAAGTTTGGACACTAGTTGATGTACCGCAAGGCATTGTGCCTATTGGTACTATAAGTCTTCAAGGAAGACGTACATGGATGGCGACATACCAACGTACTAAGCTAGGCTTGTAGTGGAAAGGTATCGTTATCAATATTGTGTTGATTACGATTCAACCTTTTACCTGTTGCCATGGTAAATCCATTTGGATAATGCTTGCTAAAGCTGCATGTTTCATTTATGAAATATGACAGCTTAACGGGAAAATCACTTTCCTGAAAAGGAAACCTTTTGGAGGATGTTTACAACATCCTGTCGATTTTGTCGTACCAAAACTAACAAACAAGGTTTGCAGGTTATCCGATCCATGTTTGGATTGAAGCAAACATAGGTTCTAGGAATTATCGTTTTGATGTAATCATAATGGTGTATGATTTAATTCAAAACGAAAGGATTCTTGTGTATATAAGAGGGTTAGTGAGAGCGCACTGACAGTGGTAGTCCAATAAAATAAGGATAATATGTCATTTCTTAGAAATGATATTCCCATAAACAATCGGTGAAAGCTCGGCTTTCGAAAAACTCTTCGTGGAATCGTACATTGAAAAACGTACGCGACCTCGTGTCTCATACGCTTTGAGCATATGATTCACAAACAGGCCAATCCGAGTGATAGTCACTGGATTGATGTTAAGAACATCCGTTAGTATCTTGGAGAACTAAGGATGCTGTCTTAGTCTATGGAGATGGAGAACTTGAAGTGACTGGGATCACTGTAGCAAGTTTCCTAAACCGATAAAATGACTATAAGTCATAAACGGTACTACACAGTTTGAATAACGGTACAGTGAGCTGGAAATCTTCCAAGCAAGATACTGTTACCGTATAAACAACAAATGCGGGTTATTGATGCAGCTGAAGCAGCAATAGAAGCCGTCTGGGTCGATAAACAAATCTAATTAGATTAGATAAAATTCTGTTAGCAGCTGAGCTAGGCTCGAGCATAGGCTAAAGAATTAATGGTCTCATCAATGATCCGGATACATACTTCGATAGCCATCTGATTTGTTCGGATCATACATCATGATGATGTGATGATCGAATAAATCGCATCAGATGATAATCATGCAAATCCGCTGACGAAAGCTTTTCTCAGCAGTTTGAGCCAACCGTACATAGTTCGGGTGTCAAACACTCGAGTGACTGGCTATAGGCCAAGTGGGAGATTGTTGGACAATTATGACCCATAGCGTCACTATTTGTACAGATCATGGTGTTGTTGTACAAATTAACTATGTGACAAAGGAGATTGCACTCTTATCATTTGTGATTAGATCACCTAGATGTATAAATGATGAGAGGTCCCTATGATTTGTTCCTGGACGGAGAATGATATGAGACAGTATCAGTCCACGAAGGATAAATCATTAAATATCCATAGTCAGAGTATTACCGAGATTGGACATCGATAAATACGTAAAAGACTAGTATTACACTTGTGCGCGTTGTGAGGGCACAACGGCATAGTTCTCATATATTTGGGTATAGGATACTCATACAAGTGTAATAGGAGGTTGTGTTTCACCGATGGTGCGGGAAACAGCTTCGCTCTGGATAGACCCCCTCGGAATTCCATTGGTAGTATGACTATGTGTCTATGGAAGTCCGAAATCAGGGTAGGTGTATTTGGTATTAACCAGATGGGTATATTGAGAATCGTAGTGTGTTGGGTGTGATGTCAAGACGGAAGTGTCACTCCAGTCATATAGAGATGATGGTCACGTAGGATACGGTACTAGTACTCTTAAGTACTGCAGTCATCGGGATAAAATGACAAGGTCATGTTTATCCGATTATAGAGACTAGTTACCAGACATCCGACATGTGCTTCGTACGGGGCAGACACAATTCCAGCCCCAGGCCTAGCACGTGATCATTCGATACTGGATCGAAATACGCAATACCACGTATACTACGCCTGATATAGATCGCTTATTCATGTAAGCATGTTTCTGGAGAATTGGGTAGGCATGTCGCTTTGCTAGAAGCCAACCTTGTCTTGTGAATCAGTGTAAACGTAGTACGAGGTACTCACGTGTTCGGATAGTCCGACGACCCGATTTACTGCCAACATATTCGGAGATCTCATTGGTCGCTTCCCGAAGAATCACCGATGACGTATGACTCGCACTTTAATTAATCTGGGATTAATTTAATGAGAGAGAAAATTAATCTGGGATTAATTAGAGAGATATTTTATCTAGGATAAAAATATCATAGAAAGAGAGAAAACGATTAATTTGGAATTAATCGATAAAATAATATATTTGATATGTTATACGAAATTGGATTTCGACGCGGAATTAAAATTAGATTTTAATTCGGGCGAACAGATTAATTTAGAATTAATTCGTTAGCGACGTGAATAATGATTTTGCTAGGCGTAATCGTTTAATTACAACGCAACGGAAAATTTGTTAATTTGGAATTAGCGAATCCGAGCCCAAGATTATTTGCGAGCCCACTCGCATTTTGAATTCAAGTGCGGCACGCAAGTCAAATCAAACGTCAAATCTCAAGTCACATCAAGCGTCAAATCACATGTCACTTTGAGTGATGTGACATTTGATTGATTGATGTGAATTGATGTGAGGTGATTGAAAGAAAGCATTAAATGCTTTGCTTTTTGAAAAAGTTTTTGGTAAATGGTTTATTAAATTTTTGAAATTATAGAAACCTTTTACATTTTCTTTTTCCCTCTCTCTCTCTCTCTCTTTTACGTTTTTTTGGGAACCCTTTTTCCCTCATTCATCTCTCTCGGCCTCAAGACCATCTCCTTCTTCCTTCTTACTGGTTTGACCGAAAATGAAGACAAGAAATGAGTGATTTTGTTGCAAGATCCAAGTGCTAGCACACTCTAGGAGGCATACCAAAGTGATAGGGCAGTGAGTTAGTGAGCATGGAAGACTATCACAAAGCTTGGAGCTTTAATGGAGTCCATGGCCGATTCTTCATGGAGGAGATCCACCCACCACCGTACAGTCCACTATTTGCGCAGCCCACTGCCGAGCATGGAGAGGGCAGTTCGGTTTTCATCACCACAAGCATCTCAACCGATCAATGTGAGTTTTTCCGCACCTCCTATGATTGTATTTACACTTGTTTCATGCTTGATTTATGATCTTGGGAAGCTTAGAGCAAACCAACATTATGACCCATAGCATCACTATTTGTACAGAACATGGTGTTGTTGTACAAATTAACTATGTGACAAAGGAAATTGCTCTTTTATCATTTGTAATTGGATTACCGGGATATATAAATGATAAAAGTCCATATGATTAGTTCCGGATTAATAAGATATGAGATATATTAATCCACTAAGGTTTAATCATTAAAATATCCATAGTCGTAGTATTATCGAGATTAGACATCGATAATGCGGAAAAGACTAGTATTGCACTTGTGCGTGTTATGGGAGCATAACGACATAGTTCTCATATATTTGGGTATTGGATACTCATGTAAGTGTAATATGAGGTTGTGTTTACCGGTGGTACGGAAACAGCTTCGCTCTGGATAGACCACTCGGAATTCCATTGGTAGTATGACTATGTGTCTATGGAAGTCCGAATCAGGGTAGGTGTATTTGGTCTTAACCTGAGACTTACATCGCTAATGCTTGCGATAATCAATATACTTTGGTTTTGGTCGTCCAGGGCTTTAACAGGTTCTGTGTACGCCTCTTCTGGGTATATTTAGAATCGTAGTGTATTGAGTGTGATGTCGAGATGGAAGTATCACTCCAGTCATATGGAGATAATGGTCACGTAGGATAAGGAACTGGTTCTCTTGTATGCTGCAGCTATCGGGATAATATGACTAGGTCATGTTTATCCGATTATAGAGACTAGTTACTAGAGATCCGATATATGCTTCGTACGGGGCAGATACAATTCCAGCCCCAGGCCTAGCATGTGACATCCGATATTGGATCCCAATACACAATACTACCTATACTACGTCTGATACAGATTATATATTCCTTTAATAATATTTCTGGAGAATTGGGTAGGCACGGTGCTTTCCTAGAAGCCAACCATGTCTCGTAAATCGGTAAAAACATAGTACTAGGTACGTATGTGTTCGGATAGTCCGACGATCGGATTTACTGCCAACATATCCAGGGATCTCATGGGTCACTTCCCGAAGATTCACCGATGACGTATGACTCGAACATAAATAATCTGGGATTAATTAGAAGAGAGAGAAAATTAATCTAGGATTAATTGCGGAGAGATTTTATCTGAGATAAAATTCTATTTAAAGAGAGAGAACGATTAATTTGGAATTAATCGATAAGATAATAATATATTCGATATATTAAACGAAATTAGATTTCGACGCGGAATTAAAATTAGATTTTAATTCGGGCGAACGAGTTAATTTAGAATTAATTCGCTAGCGATGTGAATAGTAATTTTGCTAGGCATAATTATTTAATTAAATTTGATTTAATTACGTCGCAACAGAAAATTCGTTAACTCAGAATTAGCGAACCCGAGCCCGGGAGTGTTTGCGGGCCCACTCGGATTTTGAATTAAAGTGGGGCCCGCACAAGTCACATCACCTATTCTATCTCATCACCTTTTTGTTGATGGAAGTAGTTGGATTTGATGGTAACTTGAAAAACACTCTTTGTCATTTTGGACTGACTAATACCAAAAGTTTGGTTTTGGTATATGATAATTTTTTTTTGAAATCAATTATACATTACACAAAAATCACACTCTCTCTCCTAATTCATGCCTTAGGCGTGAACATCATCTCCTTCCTCTCCCATTTGGCTTGGCCGAATGGTCTTCTTCTTTCTCTCTCAATTTGGGTGTGAACCTAGTGTTCATTCTCTTTGATTTTTGATTCAAAAATCATGAATGCTAGCACATCCAAGGAGTCATTCAAAGGTGATAGGGAAACCAATCCTTGAGCTTGGAATCAACACACAAAGCTTGGAGCTTGGAGATCAAATTCAAAGAGGAGCTTGGAGCACAAAACAAGGGCTTGGCCGAATACATCAATGAGTAAAATTTTGTTGTTCAACGCATCCACTTAGCCGATCAAAGTGAGTATTTTCGCTACTTTACTTTGTTGTATTCGCACATTTCATTGCTTAATTGATCTTGGTTTGACCTAGAAAACCAACAGTCATTGGAAGCGTGACTGCCGCGAGTACAAGGCACACATGAAGGAAATCAAAGCGGGCAATGCACCGGCTTCAGGTATGTTTGTTATAGAAATAAACATGTCTACTTCTAGTTTTAAAAATTGGATTTTTGATTCTGGTTGTGGTACTCATATATGTACTGATGTGCAAGATCTGCAGATTAGCAGGAGACTGGCCTCAGGAGAGATTGACCTCCGCGTTGGAAATGGGACTCGAGTCGCTGTTTTGGCCGTTGGGACTTATATTTTGGAACTGCCCTCGGGGCATGTACTTAATCTTTCACACTGTTATTATGTACCTAGTTTGACTAGGAATATTTTATCTGTATCTTTATTGGCCCAATGTGGCTATACTTTTGTTTTTAGAAACACTGGGTGTTTTATGTATAAAAATGATATGGAGATATGCAGTGCTGATGTAGATAATGGTCTTTATATTTTGAATATAAATCTATCTCAAACATATATTGTAACAAATAAAAGGCTTAAACTAAGTAACAAAGATGAAACTTATATGTGGCATTGTCGTCTGGGACACATTAACAAGACTCGCATATCCGTACTTTCGAATAATGGGTACTTGGACGGATTTGATCCAAATTCATATGACGTCTGCGAATCTTGTTTATTAGGCAAAATCCATAAAACACCTTTTAGCGGTAAATGTGCACGTGCCACCGAACTGTTAGCCCTTGTTCATAGTGACGTATGTGGGCCCATGTCTAGCTAGGCTAGAGGTGGATATGAATACTTCGTAACCTTTACAGATGATGCATCGCGTTATGGTTATGTGTATCTTATGAGACACAAGTCAGAAACCTTTGAGAAATTCAAAGAGTTTTGACACGAAGTAGAAAAACAGACCGGTAAAAGTATTAAAACATTACGGTCAGACCGTGGTGGAGAATACTTAAGCAATGAGTTTCTTGATTACTTGAAAGAGTATGGTATTCTTTCACAGTGGACTCCTCTCGGAACATCGCAATTAAACGGTGTGTCCGAACGGAGAAACCGAACTTTGTTGGACATGGTAAGGTCGGTGATGAGTCGCACAGAGCTACCTATTTCCTTATGGGGATATGCATTGAACAGTGCAATACTTATTTTGAATAATGTTCCGTCAAAGTCTGTTCAACAGACTCCGTATGAGCCACTTTCACAAGTGTTGAAAACATATTATTCAGAGCCTACAAACCTTTTTGTTTCAACCTTCTTGATAATCCACCTTGAAGACTTTGTTGTTTACATGCCTTCTCTGTTTTGGTTAGATTTTTATTCGATTGACCATCAACACAAATACAATCAAACTCAATCTCCTAAGCCTTCAGAGTTCTCAAGGAGGAAGATTGGTAGTCCGAGTTCCGAAATTACGTGCTTGCAGAGTTGATCCGCTTAAAGACTTCAGAGGTTCTGAAGAAGGTCGTTTGGTATAGGCTCGAGAAGTTCTTCGGGTTATTACAGTCTACAGGTATTAGAGTCAGCAGAGTTGTTGCCATAGGTCTTATACCATCATTATAAGTCTCTCTCATTATGGTGGATTTTGGCTGGTAGCCTAGATATCCCAATTGGATCCAATCCAAAAGTCCAAAACCAAACTTAGTCAAACCAAGCCCATTAAGCCCAAATACACACTTTTAGCCCAATTCATAATTAAAGGCTTATTAACATAATTATAATATTCCAATATCACAATACTTTAATTAAAGTTTATTAGCCATGATTAATTAATTAAACTCAATATTTCCAAAATATCAATTAACTTATTTATCATGCTTAATCCAACAATTCATGCTTAACACAAATTGAAGCCAAAAAATATCATTTCATGCTCAACACAAATTGAATCCAAAATTCATCATTTC